>CAUJKO010000122.1:0-48000 GCA_963210295.1 Ophion ellenae | reverse complement strand
CTTAATTTTATTCTAGGTCCAAGATCATTGTGATCATCAACGATAAATTACGTATGTGACACTACCGTAGCAACGTGAAAACTCCGTCAACTTTTTTTATAATAAGTACGATTTAGGATGAGCCAGGTACGATTAATGAACAATATTCGTAAATCGTAACCTTTTGAATATTTTTTACATATGCATGTAACATATGTGTGTGTGTGTGTGTTTGCCACAATTTGTTTGTCTTGAGTATGTGGTATACGTAAAAAATAAATACATCAACTGATACCATTAATCGTTTTCGCTTACAACTGAACGTGTTGCAAGTAACAACCGAAGTCGTTAAGCTGCACGATCTAGACAAGTCAACTCCACAGTAGTGTATAAAATGCTTTCTCAAGCGAAAAGAAGCTCAGGGCTTACACCTGGTTTAAATTTTTGAAATTATCGAATTTTGGTCTTCGACAAATTCTGAAAATATAACATTTCAAAACTATCGTCGGAAAATTTCAAGTCGATCTTGTTCTTCAAATTTTACCAGCTTCTTTTACATGTCAAAAAGCTGTGCTCGAACAAAGGAATTTTTCCTTAAAAAATCGACATTTTCACTTTTGACAGCAACCATTTTCTTTTAAATAAATATTTTACCAAATCCTCCGTCCAAGCACTAGATCATTCCATGCAAAAACTAAGTGCGTTTGATTTTTCATATTCATGTAATTTGTTTCCGAGCAGCAATGGTCACCGCGAAGGACGTTTTTCAACCAGCGGTATGCATAAACCATTGTATCTACCACATTTATAAATATTTTTCGATACAGCAATTGTAAAAGACACGTAAAACCATACTCTTCAATTAAAAAAAGAATTTTAAAATCTGCACAGGCTAGCCCAGAACAAAAATTCACGCGAAATAAACTTTTTCCGGCCACCAGCTAGGTGCAACCCGTTGATTGATTTCGCATCGCAATCTCAACATCAACCGGTCATGCATCGTTAATGTACTATTCTTTGCAAACAGCTTAAAGATTCATCAAGTTTTCAACTTCTCCACTCCCAACTCACTAAACGAAGGTAAATTTTCGACAATGGGTCAGTGACTGCTTCTTGTCTTATTACAGCAGCGTTTCATTGGTGGCAAAAGTTGATCCGTCTTTGCACAAGGTATTAACTACCCTGTTTGGAAAAGGTCACCTTGCGAGCATCCATGCATGGGTGAGGATAGAAATACGATACCGAAGACTCTCGACCATGGGCTGCGTGGACGTAGATAGTGCTTTAGGTTCTAAAATCCGCTCGACTGCGAGGAACTCGTGGAGGGAGGCGGGCATGCCTTTTGTACTTGGCGATAGCGATGCAGCAATGACGTACGCACGAATACTTATGCGCCTATAAATGTGTGTATGTATGCGTGAGCGCGCGCGCCCGTCTGTGTGTGTAAGTAATGTAGTTGAGCCTCGAACAACAAACCTTAATAGAGTATCAAAGGTATGGAACTCTCGGACAAAACGTGTGCTCATCGAGTACTAACAGAGGCCTGCAAATATTTGTTTCCCGTGCCTGAGTGTACGTTCGAAAGTCTTCTGATGCTCTGTCAACGTTAGAGGGATACTGTTACGAACTGAGCTGCATACATGCACAGATATGCTCTATATCATATTTACTGTATATATATATATATATATTTTTTACGATTTTTTTTACACTTGGCACCCAGTTTTGAAAACGACAATTTTTTGTCGTTTTTTTGTTGTTTTGTGAGTGGACCCCGTTTACAGTAAAAATCTTTTTTATGCATTTCTCCTATTAAAATCATAAAAGGGGAAGCCTAAGCTTCAATTTCGTTTTGTAGAAAAATTTTTGCGATTTTTTTTTCCCAAAAATATTTCGTTTCTTCGATAAAAATATACAATATGAAAATTGCTCCGGAGTACGAAAACGACGAGGTTTACAACAAAACCTCAAGACGTTAAAAAGTTGCGTTACTTTTTGTTGAGTTCATGAGTATTTTTTCAGATTTTTTTTTGCGAATTTTTTTTTTAATTTATTTCCGGTCGGAACTTCTTCGATCTCAACACCATGATAATAATATAATTAATTTTTTTATTTACATATTACACTTTGGTCTCGTCGAAAAAACCTCCTCTCGCTGACAGCACGCTCTTATATAATCGTCGTAATTGAAATGTTTTTTCCACGACTTTCGACAAACTGCGCTTGGATGTTTGCCACCGTGAGTTTTCGATTCCTTTTATACATCACAATTATTGATTAGTCTTCCGCTTTGGAAGTAACAGGAGGCCTCCCGGAACGATTTTTATCGCAGTTCGATTGTGTCTCTCTGAAAAGTTTTATAGCATCCCCAACGGTTGATTTGGGTATTTTCAATCAATTTGCAATGTAGCGAATTTTGAACCCTTCATTGCAAAGTGCAAGGATTGATGCACGCTTTTTGATGCTTATATTGGGTCGACGACCCATTTTCTTCTTCTTCAAAAAAAAAAAAACTCTAATGAAGTCAAAAATTTTATTTATTTAACCGTCAATAAATTAATAGTTAAACACACTTCAAATTCAATATATTATTCGACATGATACGACGGGAAAATCTAACACGAACGTTTTTTCGATGCTTGCCGAAGAAATACTGAGTCGAAATAATTTTTGAATATTTTTTCATTGTAACACGTAAAGAGTGCGTGAACGTTTCTCCCACTCTTTGTAGAGTAGTAAAAAAAAATATATCGCTCACCTATGCGACAAAGCGAACGCTCGCGAACGCTCGATCCCCACATGAAGATAAAATATATAAAAAATATATCGAAAAATATATAAAACATGTATTAAATATAATTTGTTCGAAAAGTTGGATATGCCAATTATATTTTTGGGTAAGAGTAAAACCTATGCGATATATAAATATAAATCCATTTAAGATAGATCTTAAATATATCAAACATACAAGCTGAATGTATGTTTTATATATTTTGAAGATGGTTGGTTAAGCAACTTGAGTGACAGATGACGTTGCGAATGAAAAACATCTTCACGTCGGTATCTCGCGATGACCTAGCTGCACTAGCCGGAATAAATGATCGGACAAAAAAATTGAAGGTTATGTAATTCTATTCGATTATCGCTCTCTATGCGAACGCAATTAAGTAATTGATCCGATAATTTTAGTTACTCTTGTTAATCCAAGCATTTCTCAATAAACTAATATTGTGTATTGTACGATATGCAGGCGATACGAAAGTTCAACAATTTAACAAGTAGAACTAGCTCAGTGGACAACGTCCCAGCTCATCACTCAGAGGTCCCGGGTTCGAAACCACCTTACGGGCGTGTAAGCGCCTGATATAATTTAAATTTAAACCATTAATATATTTGAAGCGCAAACACCATAATCGTAATTAATGACAACGAAAAATATCGTAAAAGGCTGCAATGATGTAAATAACGTCATAACAAAATTTTTAAGAATATTTCAAATATAGTTTAAATATATTTCAAGTATATCTTAAATACACGTTGAATATAATTCAATATTATTTGAAATGTAGTATGAACATATTTAAAGTATATTTTAAATGGAGTATGAACATATATCATGTACATTTTAGATGTAGTTTAAATACATTTAAAGTATATTTCAATTATAATTAGAATACACTTAAAATACATTTACAGTATATTTTTAGGGTAATTTGAGTACATCGTAAGTATATTTTCAATATAGTTTGAATATACGTAACCGCCTATCCAGCATATATTTTTTATATACATTCTGAAGATCTATTTTGGCCGAAAAGTTTGATATCGCGAATATATTTTTAATACATTTCCCGTATATATTGCATATATCTAATCTATATCTAAGATGGATAATATATATCTGAAATGTATTTTACATCCATTTTTAATATATCGAAAAATATATTTTTACATATATTTTATTTCCGTGTGGGGACAATGCGAACCTCGCGAAAAAATAAACAAGGAACAAGGACAGACACTCCGTCGCGAGATTCGCTATGTTCGCTGACTACTCTACTTCGAAAACAAGAAGAAAACAAAGAGTGGGAGAAACGTCCACGCACTCTTTACATGTTACAATGAAAAAATATTCAAAAATTATTTCGACTCAGTACTTCTTCGGCAAGCATCGAAAAAACGTTCGCGTTAGATTTTCCTGTCATATCGTGTCGAATAATATATTGAATTTGAAGTGTGTTTAACTATTAATTTATTGACGGTTAATTAAATAAAATTTTCGACTTCTTAGAGTTAATTTTATTTTTATTTTTAAGAAAAAAATGGGTCGTCGACCCAATTTAAGCATCGAAAAGCGTGCATCAATCCTTGCTCTTTGCAATGAAGGATTCAAAATTCGCTACATTGCAAATCGATTGAAAATACCCAAATCAACCGTTGGGGATGCTATAAAACGCTTCAGAGAGACACAATCGAACCGCGATAAAAATCGTTCCGGGAGGCCTCCTGTTACTTCCAAAGCGGAAGACCAATCAATAATTGTGATGTCCAAAAGAAATCGAAAACTCACGGCGGCAAACATCCAAGCGCAGTTTGTCGAAAGTCGTGGAAAAAATAATTCAATTACGACGATTAAACAACGCTTGCGCAGCGCACAATTATACGGAAGAGACGCAACGAAAAAGTCACTCTTGCGCCGTGGAAATAAAAAGAAGCTATGGAATTGGGCACGCAAGCACAAGAATTGGATGATCGAAGATTGGAAACGGGTGTTATGGACCGACGAATCCAAATTTGAAATATTTGGAGGAAAACGTCGAGATTTCGTTCGTCGCTCAGCTAACGAGAAAATGCATCCTGATTGCGTAATTCCAACCGTTAAACACGGCGGCGGTTCTGTAATGGTGTGGGGATCTTTTTCGTATGCTGGTGCGGGGGACCTCTACCGAGTCAAAGGAATCCTGGACCAAAAAGGATATCACGCGATTCTGAAAAACCACGCTGTTCCTTCTGGAAAGCGACTCATCGGAAGGGGGTTCGTTTTTCAACGAGACAACGACCCGAAACATACTTCAAAATTCTGCTCGAAGTATCTTGAAACGAAGCAAAAAAGTGGGGAGCTTCAAATTATGCAATGGTGTCCTCAATCTCCCGATCTCAATCCCATAGAGCTGCTGTGGGATGAAATGGATCGGCAAGTGCGCAAGGTCACGCATTCATCCGCCGAAAAGCTATGGGAATCCCTACAAAAATCATGGAAAGAAACACCCCGAGCGACATTCGAAAAACTTGTGGAGAGGATGCCGCGTGTGGTAAAGAGCGTGCTGTCAGCGAGAGGAGGTTTTTTCGACAAGACCAAAGTATAATATGTAAATGAAAAAATGAATTATATTATTATCATGGTGAGATCAATCGAGTTCCGAACGGAAATAAATTTTAAAAAAATTTCGCAAAAAAAATCTGAAAAAATTCTCATGAACTCAACAAAAAGTAACGTAACAAAAAGTAACTCAACAAAAAATTTTTACCGTCTCGAGGTTTTGTTGTAAACCTCGTTGTTTTCGTACTCCGGAGCAATTTTCATATTGTATATTTTTATCGAAAAAACGAAATAGTTTTGGGAAAAAAAAACGCAAAAATATTTCTACAAAACAAAATTGAAGCTTAGGCTTCCCCTTTTATGATTTTAATAGGAGAAATGCATAAAAAAGATTTTTACTGTAAACGGGGTCCACTCACAAAACAACAAAAAAACGACAAAAAATTGTCGTTTTCAAAACTAGGTGCCAAGTGTAAAAAAAATCGTACATTTTTTTTTATAAGCCAAAATTTAGGTAAATCCCCCCTCTTTAAAATGCCGTTGGTTAAATTGGCCTAGCCCAACTACCGGCGAAATGGCATAAAGAACCGTTCGGGCACTTTTTCCAACCCTTGTCGTGTCTTGTAGTGTGTGTATATATATATATATATATATATATATATATATGTATATATATATATATATATATATATATATATATATATATATATATATATATATATATATATATATATATATATATATATATATATATATATATATATATATATATATATATATATATATATATATATATATATATATATATATATATATATATATATAGGTGATCCTCCCGAAATTGTCACTTTGCAGGGCAACGAAATTTATAAACAAAACATTATATTATCCAATTAAAATTTGCATTTGACTTCAGTTCTAATCGATGTAATATAATTCCCTATGGATCACACTGATTTTTCAGTTTTGAGCGATTTATCATGATCGAAAGAAATAGTAGGGCCAGAGGAGTGATGCAATCTTCGTCCCATCAAGTTTTTAGTGGTTCATTAAAATCGTCTCCTTTTTCTTTGAATAATGATCTCGCTCTTTTTTTTCAACTTCTCTCTTCCTACAGAATCCTGTTTAAGCTTTTCCTATCTCCTCTGCGTATCTACCATGCCTCTGGATCCCTCATGTCAGGAGGGACGTCGAGAAATGGCGATTCGAAAGGGTTTTTATGCACAGCATGGCATGCTAAAGGGTGTCTCGAAATGAGCTGACATTTAAAATTGTGCATCATTTCTTTTGTGGCCAACATAGAGTACTACTAATCTTTGGCAACTGGCATCAGGAAGTATCTAGGTTTAGTCATGGAGCAACGCATAGAAATGGTTATTTGCTAAATTGTTACTGCATAGTTGTTGCAGACGAAGTTTCGTGGTCGTGTTATCTCGCGCCGCAGCGATGTGAATTGGCCACCAATATCGTTCAATTTGACGCCATTGGAATTCTTTCTGTGGGGTTTTTTGAAAGGAAAAGTGTATGCCAATAATCCACAGACCATTCCGGAGCTCAAGGACGCAATTCGACGCACCATTAACCCTTTGAAGCATACATTTTTCCTTACGTTCAATCAGCTCAAAACTTTGAACTTGGAGGTTTTCGGGGTCGCTGATTACAAATCTGCACTCAAAATTTGGAAATTCAAGATGGCGGATCCAATATGGCGGACCATAAATGCAAAAATCGTTTGATGAAGGCGACAGTTGGTACGCGGGGGTTTTCGGGATCGCTGATTACAAACCTGCACTCAAAAATTGAAAATTCAAGATGGCGGATCCAATATGGTGGACCACCAATGCAAAAATTGTTTGATGAAAGCAAAAGTTGGTACTCGGGGGTTTTCGGGGCCGCTGATTACAAATCTGCACTCAAAATTTGGAAACTCAAGATGGCGGATTCAATATGACGGACCAAAATGCTCAAAGTAGCTTGATGAAGATGAAACTCCATATGCAGGGGTTTTTTGAGTCGTTGAATTCGAATTTGAGTTCAAAATTGAACAATAAAAATGGCAGTTCCAATTAAAATAAAAAAAGGCAAAAAATAAAAATAAAATAAATTGGAGCTAGAAACTCGCTACGTTCTCGCTGTTAGCTCCGGGTAATGCTAAAAGCGTAATTCTATTAGAAATTCGGAATAACAGAATCAACATATTGAGCAACTCCGATGTTTTAGTAATGCCAGTAAAAGATCCGGTTTTGGGCCGCCATATTGGATTCGCGATTTTGAATTTCTGGATTTTAAGCTCGAATTCGTAATCAGCGACCCAAAAAACGTGTCCGAATTCATTTTTCGTGTACGGTTTACCTGCTAGACTAGGCACAATTACATTTATTGTCTAAAAAACGTGTTTTTTTGTACTGTAGTGATGATCAACATCCACTAAGTGCAACATAAACCCTTAATAGTGATATTGTAGTAACCATTTATGTCCTAACATCCTAAATATACCCGAGTAGAAATTTCTTAGGGTTAGCCTGACCAGGATCAGGCCCCTATCGGGGCCCGAGTAGAAATTTCTTAGGGTTAGCCTGACCAGGATCAGGCCAAAATCGGGGTGTGATAGGGGTAACACCTATTACGGACATCCTGATCCGGCCCCGATCGGGCCGGAAGTATTTAGGCCCTACATCAGGCTATACTAAAATGGCCCTACTAAGGCCGTCCCTGATAAGATCCTACTAAGGCTTTCCCCGATAGGGCCCTACCAAGGCTTGCCCTGATAGGCCCTAATAAGGCTTTCCATGATAGGGCCTTACTAAGGCTGTCCCTAATGTGGCCCTACTAAGGCTTTCCCCGATAGGGCCCTACCAAGGCTTGCCCTTGGTAGGGCAAGCCTTGGTAGGGTGGGCAGGCCATAGTAGGCCCTACTATGGCTTTCCCTGATGAGGCCATAAATAGGCTTGCCCTATCCCTGCCTCAGCAGTCGCTAGTTGCACATAACCTCTCATTTTTCACATGGAAACTTCGATTTTACAGCATCGTAGCTTCGGAGTTTCGATGCATTCCTGAATTCTATTTAAAAAAAGGTGCTGCTATAGACTGTTACGACAAAAAATGTTATGCAACTCGGATGCGCGTTAGAAGATTTCGGCAGCTTTGTAAGGCGAAGAGAGAGAGAGAGAGGAACTATATATATATATATATATATATATATATATATATATAAGGTTAAGTTTCAAAAATCTATAGCATGTTATTCGATAAACCTCTTTAATTGTCACAATGATATTAACTAATTGATATACTTGATGTGATACAACAAATAATTATAGGAATTCATTTGGTCTGTTATGCCATATCTGGGACCAAGATGTTACAAGCACTCGGTAGCATAGGGGCAGCGTGCCTAGCTTTGGGTAGGAAGGTACGAGGTTCGATTCCCATATAGGCGAAATATTTTCTTCGAACAAAAACGTTTCAGCAGGCCAGGGAATGACGAATTTTTATACAAAATCATTGTAGTGGAACTCTAAATTAAGTAGTTCATTCCATTTTGGTTTTTTGAAATATTATATGCATTTCTTTCTGATCAGGCAACCTGATAGGGGCCTGATCAGGCAACCAGATCAGGCCCATATGTGACACAACGTTACATTTCCTAGTAGGGCCCTTTCAGGCTGCCTTATTAGTGCCCTACCAGGGCAGTCAGGCAACCTGATCGGGCCCTGATCTGGGGCCCATCGAAATTTCTACGCGGGTACATCTACATTCGTCGTTATGCGCTAAAAAAATTTTTTATTCAAGAAAAACAGAGTGGAAGTAGGTGACATACCAGTATGTCACTATGCTTCAAAGGGTTAATGAAATTAGTCCCCGATTATGGCAGAATGTTATTGAAAATTTTGTCAAAAGAGTGAACGTTTGCAAACAGGGACGAGGCCGTCATTTTTCGGACATTGTGTTTCAGACATAACCATGTTCTTTTCAATTAAATCAAATAAAAAAACGTATTATTTCAAATAAAGAATCCGTTTTATTACTAAATTGAAATGTCGGATGATTTTCAGACACCCTATGCGTTTATCTAACTTTAACATTTGGCGATGAGTAGGTGTCTAAACGTTCCGCTTGAACAGGTTAAGATTGACTCATTCAGTGAAAAATGATACAGTTAACAATGACCAGAGAAATTACTCCCTCGCCTGTGACACCACCTCATAACACACGAAGTTTGTAGAAAAAAAGCGTAAGCTACAAAAATGATCCGACACATTGAGTCTCTTCGGAAACGTGTATGTAGAAGGCACTGCTCTGGCAAGCATTATCAGTTAGCGCCACTCGTCATACAATATATGAATTGATTTACAGCTCTCCAGAGGAATCATTGATAAAAACAGTTACCAAATTTCGTTAACTATTGCGAGACCCCTTTTTTTTCCAGGGAGGAATTCCATAAATGCCCAATGGTTTCAAGGAATGTTTTTTTTAGTACCTCTTTAGCTTGCTAGTGTATATGAAGTCTGGATAGTTACACTCCAGACGCATAATTTTCATACTTAAAATACAGAAAAAATGGAACGATGATTTTTCTGCCAAATCTGTTTTTAGGAAGATATCGAAATATTTCAGACGGTTGTATTGAAAAAAAAACCTACAACGTAATCGAATAGCATCTATTTAAAAAGTCAGATTAGATGTAAAATGATGATTCGGGAGAATCACACATGTACACACACACGCACGCGCGCCATATATTCCAAGGGAGGGGGGGGGGGGGCGAGAGGAAGATAGAAATTAGAATAATGAGAATTATTATTTTTATTATTATAAATTATAAAATAATGACAACAACAGTCATAATAATAATACATACATGCATATGCACACACTACATATTCACATCATGCAGTGAACCATAAAGTGACCATAATAATCGAGTCCGAATTTCCTCTAGCCGATTTCAAAGATTCGACCTCGCCATACCATTTAGGACAAGTTTTAAATTCAAACTCAATCTTTTTGATATATTCGGAGACGGAAGATTGTCAAAAAAAACGGAAAAACTGTGTCATTTGAACTCAAATTTAGTTAAAATGTAAGTAAAAATGCGTAAATCTTCAACTGATGTGTACACTAGTGGAATCAATTCTGGGCACTTTGCAATTTTTCTAAATGTCTCATTCATTAATTATTTTTACGTTATATATACTTATATTATATATTCTTGTCAGAGTAGGCTTATTGAGGCGAATATTGAGTAGAAACATTGTCATTAAAATAAATTATTTGTAGATAAAAATAAATGATTAAAATAAAAACATTACAGTATCATTTCGGCGTAGCAGAATATACATTTTCCGTGTAAATATAGAAAAAGCTAATTTCTATTAAAAGCGTTCAGAATTAATTCCACCAGCGTATATCAGCTGATATTGTAAAAAGATCAATTCATTTATGCGTATATAAAGTACGAAACATCGGTTAGAATGAACTATTTAACTGCCAGCGGCACTTACGCGAGAACCGCAATAATAAATTTATTCCCTGAGTCCCAACGTATAGGTACCCTTACGGGTTTTTATTGGGTTGTTCGGAAAGTAATTTAGTAATTTATCAACGACACTCGTGCGAAACAACTAAATTACTTTCCAAATAACCTAATACGCAATACCCTTTCCGATCACGTCCTACCCGCACTTCACTAATCTAACGTAACTTTCGTTGCGTCCACAGCCGTTTTAAGCTACACTATACGGTATATTGCCGAGGGTACCGGGAAACTGTAGAAAACTCGTACCCCCCTCGTAGGTCCCACATTCTTCTGATCCTCCGGTGCACAGACGTTTCATTCAAGTACCTACACCAAGTTTTCAGAAGTGTTGGCCTTCCGCTCACTAGTTGATGCGCCAGCCGGTGCACGGCTGGGCGGTCACCGCTCCGAGTATCGGCCATGCACACCGCTGCTCAACTCGGACCACCGCCGAAGTCGAAAGCCGACCGCCCATCCACCAGTGCTGGTAACTGTTATTTATGTAATATAAATATATAAGTTTACACAATTAATTGTTAAATATTTCGTAACACCGAAGTTGTATTTCATATGCTCTAGGTTTGAAAATAATAAATACTACAACTTTCCTCCAGAAAATCGACATTCTCTTCTTTGTGAAGCAATTTATGAAACTTGCATGTCAAATCGCCTCTGGCAGTCGTCGCATAAACTGCGTTTATGGGCCTGGCAGTAATAGGGAGGACTTATGACATCTATGTCTCTTCCATCAGGCCCCTTACATCTATGTGGCTCACCGAAGAATGAAACTTTCATTAGGATTCTTTTTTTTAAGAATACTAAAAAAGCAATCAAAATTAGGTTTTAAGGGTTTATTCTACATGTGTTGACATAAACAAAAAAATGTTCCATAAAAAAAATACAAGATGACGACTGACCCAAAGCTACACTAAGAGCGTTTTTTAGGCGCTCTGCGGGAGGACGCAGAACTTTTAGGGATTAGCACGTAGAACAAATTTCTTTTTTTAGTCATTTGAATTAGTTTTGCACGAGAAGTACACACGATTATTAAAAAATATGGTTTTTTTTCTCCAATATGGCATCAATTTAAATAGATTTTTTTCCGTTGGCCTTAAAAAAAGCAGCCTTAATTAGCTACTAAAAGCGAGAATTGTTGCTGAATTGTAAAAGCGTGAGCACTTTTTTACAGAATCTGCAGTAAAAATGTCAAGTCAATCGGATGAGAAGCGCTCGAATTATGCGTCATCCCGATTTCAAAAACGTGGTGTCGAGAAAAACGTGTTTAAAGTTACAAGACTGATTTAGGAGCTGTCGTCCACACAACGGAATGGAAGCTCTCATTTTAATTCTGCGTATGCCCGCGGAGGCATTTTAATAGTAGGTCTTCAGTGTTATATATTCAGTATATTATAGGCTCTGTATATTTTGTGTACAACTAATGGCCAAAACGTTTCAAATTGCTGCATCACCGTTTAGGCTATTTAATGCGGTTCGGAGTGCTTGCAGGCGCTTTGGACAATGAGCTCTAGAAATGAAATAAAAAGTGTTCGCGTATAATTCCTTTTGTATCTCATTCTTGTGATGTTTGTTCATAATTTGAGCCAATAAAAAAACTGTCAACATTTTTTTCTACCCACATGAAATGCCTTCAATATGTGTTCATCAAGCAAACACGTTTTAATGATCGATTTATATCTCAATTGTTCGAAATATTGTTCTCTCAGATACACATGCAGATAGTCTCCGGACAAATATGCGTTTGAAATTAATAAATTAACTCGACGAACGCGATAAGTCGTACTTCCTTGGGCGAAAAGAATTGTCGTGTTTCTATGGCTTAATTCTTGAGACATCGGTAGAAGAATTTAGGAATAATTCGCTCAATTGTTCGTCAAATCGGTGTGGCGTTACTCAGAGTGTAAAGGAAACTTGCATTGGGTCTCCGGGAGCTGTCTACGTTTCCCATGCAGGAAATGTCATGCATGCGTTGCGGTGAGTGGAGGACGATGGAGAAGCTGAGAGAGAGAGAGAGAGAGGCAAGTAGGAAGCAGAGAATAAAACTGTATATGAGAGAATCTTAATGCACGAGGGAAAAGAGCGCTCGGACTTTGTATATATTCCCGAAAAAGAAAAGGCCCGAGAGCGGACAGACTGTGGTTGAGTGCGTGTATGCCAGCGAGAAAAAATCTTTTACTTTGGGCAAATGGCTAACTACCGAATGCTATGGAACAAACCGACACATGTGACCTCTGTAGCCGGGTTGAATTTTGCGTATACGCCCCTAAACACGAGTGTGTAGAGTGTTAGAGAGACCACACGAGAGAGAGAGGGAGAGAGAGAGAGAGAGAGAGAGAGAGAGAGAGAGAGAGAGAGAGAGAGAGAGAGAGAGAGAGAGAGAGAGAGAGAGAGAGAGAGAGAGAGAGAAGCTATCGAGCATTGCCGAGTGCATAAGTACATCGGGTATGCACGTTACTGGACGAGTGTGCTTACCTATGTCTCGAAAGTCCCGCCGGCCATGCTCGCCATATGGGCGACAGCATGGGGGCTCCTGACGAACGCGCGCACCTCTGATTTCGACCCCGTATGCGGGCCAGATTTTACGGTGAGCTTCACCCCCTCGGCATCGTTACACGCATACACGAAGTGTGCGCGGCTCCACGACCCCCCTTTCCCGAAACAATATACGAAAACGTGTGTGCACATTCACATTTGACGAACACGCTAAAGGGACCTCGAGTATGTTCTCGCTCACAGGACTCTCTTCCTGGCTCTTTCTTGCTCTCGTCCTCTCTCCCTATGCTTCGGACTATTTCGGTGTATATCTCGATACTCGGCATGGTGATCCCGCGGTGAGACAAATTGTGAAACATTTTGGTCGAAATACTGCAGACAAAATTGATTTGAGAATTTCCAACATTTTTGCTTTCGCGTGGGAGAAACGATGTTTTTGATCGAACGTCTTTTGAGGGACTTTTTAAGTCCCGCGGTTTCTTTCGTGAAAATTAAGGCTTTATTTTAAAATATCATTCCTAATGCTTTTAAACGGTTCGAAACTGTTGTGTTATCAACTCCTAATGATTTTGCACGTTCAGCTAGCGTCTGACATGAGTCTTCATGAAGTATGGCCTCCAATTCAACACATCACAATTATTATTTTTGAAGCGTCTAAACCAATCTCTGCATATTGTTTCTGACAGAGCATGGTTGCCGGAAGTGTCAACAATAATTCTTTGTGCTTCAGCTGCAGATTAAAAATAAAAAAATAGTGCAGTAAAATTCCCCGCAAGTCCTCTTTTTGGCACGAAATTTGACATGTTTAACAGTATGAAAAAAAGTTGTTTACAATGCGGCGAAATGACGTACACTGAATTTCAATTTATAGTACTTCTTTATAGATGTGTAGTCGTGTTCAGCTACACGCACGCAGTTTTGGTGACGCCATCTGCTGGAAAACAACGAGAACTTTTTCAACTTCTTAATAGAACAAAGTGTGATCGTTGTTTCTGGCTTAAATAATGCGTGAACATGAGAAGAATGATATAGAAGAGGAATTCTCAGAGAAATGTTGAAAAAAAAACGTTTGAGAGCTTCGTTTCCGAATCGCCTCTGAGCGCTTCGAGAGGCACGACACAGCCTAGACTGATAATAAAGTAGCCATTTGGAGTCGTTTAGTCCAGTCGTTGTACCAAAAATATATAACAACCTAACATCTGAAGATCTACTATCAAAATGCCCCCGTGGATACACGCAGAATTCAAATAAGAGCTTCAATTCAGCCGTGTGGACGATAGCTCGTAAATCAGTTTTGAAACTAAATGTATTTTTTTCGAAACCACGTTTTTGAAATCGGGAGGATGCATAATTCGGGCAGTTTTCGCCCATTGGCTTGAAATATCTACTGCAGCTTCTTAGATAGATTCTAAGATCTGCAGCTTCTTAGATAGATTCTAAGACCCTTTAGTGTGATAAAACGCATGATGGGATAGGTGAAAAAAATCGATTATGAAAAAGTTCATAATCGTAGTTGTAGAAAAGTTGTAGCAAGTTGTAGAAAAAAATGTTCGATTTTCAACCAACAAAACATCTAATGGTTTTACCAAAATTAATGAGTCAAATTAATGAGCAAGCAATGTGCAAGTTTCTATCATTTCAATGCTCTTTTTTTTACCCGTGGTCATCGAAAAATGCCTAAACATTGATCACACGATTAACAAATTTTGATTACTTCGAAATATTCTTCAGACCATATCGTATTACAATCGTCCAAAAACAAAATAAATCACTTGATACCTAGATGTTTGCTAAAACGAATTTTTTTCATGTTGTTAGAACACATAGTCAGAATATTAATGTTTTATCGCTCTCACTAGAAGAAGGGCGTTTAAAAAAACTGCTTTCAACGACTCGACACTTTTTGTTGAACCAGATCGCTACAGTCGGCTTGAGTTGATACGCCATTTGATTGAAAGGAGAAATCCTGAAATGCAGATAAAATCTGCCACCGTTTCCTAAAGCGCCTATTTTTTTTACAGCTTCTCCTTTTACGGTTCATTCAAAAATCAAAATTGTAGTCCATCCCTAATTTATCCCGGACGTTGCGTCATTACTTTGTAGTGTCTGCGGTAGAGCGCAATTTTCTTCTTCAATGAGGGGTGGCAATTTAGCCGAACCCGATTCGTTAGGAAAGTTTTGGTGCACAAATTTATATTCCGTTTCGATGACCAATGAAAGTTTTAATTCGCAATATAATTAAACAATACATTTCCAGCTCGCACGCGAAGTCTGCGATTCTTTTGTGAATTCGCTTTTCGGCCCCTGGTGCACCTCCCCCCCCCCCCCGCCCCCCAATAAGCCATCTCGTTCCAGCTGTATAGCATTCGTAGCTGCCTTTATGATCTACGCACGACGCACAGTTGTGCGTACGTCAGGATCGAAACGATATTTAAAGGGATAGCGGTTGTACGCGAGAGAGAGAAAGCCCCTTTGCCAAAGGTGTGCAGCGGGAAAGGCTGGGCGAAAATAAACCGTATATCGATGGATATTGGATATGGTCGGATTGTGTGGGCGCTTAGAGCAAGAGGGAGAAAAAAGAGATTGCCTTTCTGTATAGGGCATTCCGTATGAAAGAGGTCTCGTTTTAGCTTCGATCACGGCTGCGTCATACGTCTGCAAGTTCAATTCATCCGAAAATGTTAAAAACCTGGTTTTAAGGAGGATCGGTGATTGGAGCGAGTCCAAGATAAAAAAACGAATTTTTTTAATAGCTTTGTCGAGACCTTCGTCTATGCGTATGCGGAGTTTTCACGAGATTTACCGTACAGTTTTCGAGTTATTAATTGCTAATGTTGGTGAATTAGTCACGCGTAGATGACAAAATGTGGCTGTCCTCTCATTCGACGATTTTTTTTGTGCTACTTGGAGCCAAGACACACGTAAAGAAAACGGTTGACACACGTAAAGAGACGGTTGCGTTCGTTGAATCTTTGTGATTGATAAGGCATCTTGAATTGGTAAGCTCACTGCAGCAATAAGCAATAAATTTAGAAATAAACCCAAGTCGAAATTTTCAGCCTCCTCTGAACCCTCGCAGGACCCATTTCTTTTGTAATACATAAGCCGCCAGCCTTATCCGTTGAACCGACGAAACCTCATTTGTCGAGTTCAGTGCCATAAAGAGACCTCCTCTTGGTCCAGGGTAGCCTCTGCTAGACCTCCCAAACCTTCTCTCGACCCCCAGTTTTAGTGAAACGGGCAGAGCACAGGCCTCCTTAACCTGCTTTCAATCTCAAACTGTTGCCTCGACCCCACCTAACCTGCTTTCGGCGCATATTCGATATCTCCTCCATCATCATTCCATTGTGGCCTGATCGGTAACCCGTTCGATGACGAAAATAATACGAAATTAATAAAAATAAATCGTCCCCTTATCAAATTATTAGTGCAATATTAATATGCGAAAACAATCAAATTTGCTCAATATCGATTTATTATTATTTTATAGGCAATTCATAAAAGAATGCTTGTATATACAGTCTTAGTGCCATTCTATCGGATTAATGGGCATTTTCCTGTGAGAAAAAATCTCACAGGAAAATTCTTAAAAAATGCTTCTATAAGCTTACACGACGTTTTTCTAAAAAATGCTTCTATAAGCTTACACGACGTTTTTCTAAAAAATGCTTCTATAAGCTTACACGACGTTTTTTTAAAAATCAATCTATAAGCTTACGCGACGTTTTTCGTCCCTGACATTTCTTCTTAAACCCTCTAGTTCTTGAGTTACATTGCATTATCTAGAATTAGTCTTTTTTAGCAAAAAATGAAATAACATTGCGAAAAAAATTGTACAAAACTTTATCAAAAACGCAAATGGAGTTCCTGCTACCCCGTTCAAGTTTATCATGGATAAACGTAACAAACTTTTTTTTCATGAGTCATGCGCCCAATTCTCGATGGTCGAAAAAAAGCCGAAAATCAGTCACGTATAAAAGTGCGTACCGGGTCGAAAAGAAAATTATAAAAAACTATTTCAGAAAAGTAATATAAAGCTGAATTTATTCCCGTCAAAACGCCGTTCGGTAAATTTGGTTATCTTTTTTCTTACGAAGCTGTGTAACTTTTAGTGCAGCAAGAAATATCGACTGGTGTATCCAAACTTTTAAGCAACGGTATATATTATATAATACTATATATATATATATATTATATTCGAAATATGTGGTTACATTAATATATTCAAATACACACTACCAGTCAAAAGTATTCGGACACTTCAGATAAATGCAAAACTTAATATCACTTTGGATCATTGCAAACTTATGGCAGAATAATAATTATTTTACGAAGATACTATAAAGCTCTGTATAATTACTTAATTATACAGATCTTTATAGTATCTTCGTGAAATAATAAATGAAATGAATTATATTACTCTAACATTATTTGGCAATTATCCAGCGCTCAAAAGTTTTGCGATCATGTGGGGTGTCCGAAAACTTTTGGCTGGCAGTGTAGATCTAAATAACATATAATGTTGATATCTATATGGAACGTTAGGGTGTTAATTATAGTCTATTTCATGTTCTAAAGGATTGAAATTGTTGGTTTAGAATTCAACCTCATTCGATTTTTTCTTTTTGTTTTTTCTTGTTTTGTTTTTTTTTTGTTACTTCAATAATGAGTTGATAAATGGCGACGCCCGATTACCGTCCAGTGCAGCCAGATCGCGCGCAAAAGTTACCCCCTCTCTAGTCTCTTGCGCGCCCATCACACAATCATAGTAGCGCGTGTCCGTGAGCGAGCGACGCTCGGACGTCTTCGGAAAGAGCCGAGCGCCATCGAAGTTTCCCGACCGCGCCTTCGGCAGCTACACCAATCCATGGACGCTGAGCACGTTCATGTGCGGCCAAGCCGAAACAAAGGCTTCGAGGGAAAAAGCAATCTGAGCACGACTCGCGCGTGACGACACCCGACGGCACGAGCGAGGCTTTTAGATGATTTCAATGCTTATTTAGCTCTTGATTCTCTGCGTTATTAATGTATACAAAAAAATGTATCGCACACTCTGATCGCTTATTTTTTTAGTTTATACGTTTATTTAAATATAATAATAAATCTGAATTACAACTTATTTATCTGCCAAAATATTGTGTACGCTTTACTCTCACCCGTCCTTATGCCAAATAAATTATAATTCATAAAAGTAAGCGGAAATATATTTATATTCGTATTATTATATTAATTCTCATAGCTCTCATATGAAAACTCTCATATGAAAAAAACCAAAAAAAATTCAAAACCTTAGATTTCAACGAACTAAGAACATACATCTTCACATTTTCAATCATGACGATTTTTTAAGAACAATATCATCACAAACGCATCTGAACCAAAACAATATACATCACCTAAATTGTCAAAACATAAATCAAACAACACAAAATCACAACATCTTATAATCAACTCTTACTAATAGACAACAGGACACAAATAATAATCTTTCCACTGATCCTCTAAATAATAATAATTCGACAATCACATTAAATAAAACGAAAGATTGGCTTATAAATCTCTCCAACATTGATATTCCGCTACACATTTCCACATTCTTGTGTCTAGGTGAAAAGTTTTATTTTTCTTACCTCAAACTCTCAAACATAAAAACTCATATCCACAAATAAATCTCCGAACTTGAGTCAAAATTAGATTTTTTTACTCGACAAACCTAGACAAATCGAAATTAGAACTAGATTCACTAAAATCTTAAACAACATAAATATTCCAATATCATTTTCCAACAGTAATCAAATTGCAAAACACACGTCCTCATTCTTAAAAAACAACCCTCATTTTTTAGTTACACGAGCTGACAAAGGAAATTCAACAGTCATTCTTAACAAATCAGATTACATTAACAGCAGATTACATTAACGCAGATTCCTCAACTTACAAATTAACAAATAGAAATCCCATCAAGGCATTAATAATATTCTCTCCAGATGGAAAACCCTAAAAATCATTGATGAAACAAAATACAAATACTTAAAAGCTGAAAATTGCAACCTATCTTGTCTCTATTGTCTGCCAAAAATTCATAAGAATAATTAACCACTTCGTCCAATAGTATCATCAATAAATAGTCCAAAACATAAACCAGCGGAATGTACATAATCTAAACTTTCGAAATTAATCAATACGACTAATTCACACGTCAAAGATAGTTTCCACCTAAAACATTCACATTCTAACATCTCAATTCCACTCAACTACAAATTGGTCTCGTTTGATGCTGTTTCTCTCTATACCAACATCCCCTTACAACTTGTTATTCAAAGCCTTCAAAAAGAATCAAATCTATTTTCAATAACATTTCCTTCAAACGAAATAATTAAAGCCATAGAATACATCATGTTCTCAACTTTCTTTACATTTCAAAATAAAATTTACCAACAAATCTCAGGGTTACCAATGGGCTCACCTCTGGCTCCAATACTATCTAACATCGTCATGATTGATCTTGAAACAAATTGTCTGGAAAAATAAAAATTTTCGTTCCCACTATATAAAAGATATGTTGATGATATTATTATTGCTCTACCAACAGAAAAAATTCAATCCACCAAAAAGATTTTTAACTCATATAACGCAAAATTACAATTTACATCAGGAAATGAAGTAGATAAAAAAATCCCGTTTCTTGATATACTTTTAATCCATAAACAAAATTCAATTATCACAAATTGGTATAGGAAACCAACCTGGTCAGGCAGATTCATAAATTTATTTTCACACCACCCACTTTCCCCAAAAAAACCATAATTTACATGCTACTTGACAGAGCAATAAAACTATCTCATCCTTCATTTCCCAAAGAAAACCTCAAACTTATTAGTAACACGATGACACAAAATTGCTATCCGATCTCATTCGGAGAAAAAATAATAAAACATCGGCTTTCCACAATCAACAATCAAAAAAAGAATAACAACAATTTTGATTCTTCCCGACTAATAAATGTTCCTTACACAAAAAACATCCATCATCAACCAATTCGTCTTTTCCAACAATACAACATAACATTAGTCACAAACAATACACACAGCACTTTTTCGATTACTGGCTCCACCAAAGACAAAATAAATAACAACCACAAATCCAACATAGTTTACAAAATCGATTGTAAGGATTGCAATGCCACATACATCGGCCAAACCAAAAGATACCTTGAAACCAGAATAAAAGAACATAAAAATAGCCTAAAACATACTACCACAATAAACACAGCCTTAGCATAACATGCAATAGAACAAAAACATAACTTTCAATTCGACAATGTAAAAATTTTAAACAATGAAAATTGGCTTAAAAAAGACTAATCCTAGGAATGATCCAAATTAAAGCACACTCCAACGCCATAAATTTTAGAACTGACATACAAAAACTAAGCTCGATCTATAACTCTATTATATAACTATTAAAATATTTTACACTACTTTACTTGACATAACAATTTTAAAATTATTGACACTATAATTTAATTTCAAATACTCTTAACATGACGCACCAATTTTATTTCTCTTGACACGTCACTGCCTGAAGGATCTTTCTCCCCCGATTCGCAAAATAAAGACTCCAATAAGCTTCACGAAATTAAGACACCACTCAGTTTCTCTCGAACTCCCCGTGATCACACAACTCAATATGTAACTGAGAAATGTAAATTTCAAGTTTTTGTTTATTTTGGAAGAAAATTTTTAAAATCTTCAACTCAATAGGTAATCATCACAGTCATTTGATACTTTATTAAAATTTCTTTTAAATCAATTACGTACATTAAATTTTCACAAATAAAACTCAAAACTTTCTTATAATTATTAATCCCTCACAGATGATAAAAATCGCTAAAAACGATAAATTCTTCCATCTATTGAGTATACTCCAGCAAAACAGTATTTACTTCCATAAATACCTTTCTTTTTTTTAGTCTTTTGAAATAACCTTCCAAATATAAGCAAAAGCTGGAAACATCAACAACATCGAGGTTAGTCGTTTCTCATATTTCATTTCTTTATAACTCCATAGTATAATAAACCACACTCTCAAACATCACTCATTTCAAACACCGATGAATAAGAAGAATTAACGCAATACAAGAACTTATGCATATCAAATTATGCATAAGTTATGCATTATTATTCGTATTATTATATTCATTCTCATATACTTTCATCGAGCGATAAAGCATTATCCCCAAAAACAAGCCATTCATCCATCCGGCCGCGAATCGTCAGTACTAGAAAGTGCGCATGGTCTACAAGCGATGAGATGGTCCCGTTGGTAGCGTTCCTGACTTTGGCCCGCAGGGGCGCGGGATCGTTCTCCGCGCTCAGTATTTTTTTATTTTTTTATTATTACTATTAATTCTTATTTGATTAGTTATTTTTATTAGTTATTATTATT
Organism: Ophion ellenae; assembly: GCA_963210295.1. Lineage (NCBI taxonomy): Eukaryota > Metazoa > Arthropoda > Insecta > Hymenoptera > Ichneumonidae > Ophion > Ophion ellenae. The sequence goes on along the minus strand of CAUJKO010000122.1, from coordinate 26,224 downwards.
ATTTTAATAAGTTATCTTATAGTATCGACACATTTATCGCGCACTCCAACCGCTTATTTTATTGGTATTTGGTACTGACGATTCGCGGCCGGATGGATGATTAGCTTGTTTTTGGGGATAATGCTTTATCGCTTGATGAAAGTATGAGAATTGATGAGTCAAAGATGTATGCGGCCGTGTTGATGTATGCGGCCGTGTTGCTAGTTGAAGATTCGGCTTCAGTCCGGCCAATAGAGGTTTTCCAAGGTCAGCGATGGAAATAAATGATGCTTTTTTACGTTTCAACCCTTTGGTTCGGGTCCTCTTCAGAAATTATACTTTTCTCTATAAATTTTTATACACAAATTTTACAAATCAAGTTTGAAGGAATTAAATACACGAATGTTTTATGTTATGATTGTGTTATAAAATTGTTGTGTCGTTTTGTATAACTGTTATGTTAATTCTGTTTTGGTTTTTTTCCTTAGGTACACGCTTTTCGCGTTTGTTACCTATTCTTTCCCATCATTATGACCGTTCTTTCCTCTACTGTTTACTTCCTTTTTTGTCTCCATCCTTTCTCCCTGTTCCCCCCTGTTACGGCCACAGCCGACTTCCCCCTCTGTATTATATTCATCATGACATTTCTGTCATGGGTATAGGGAAACTGCGGAAAACCTATACCAATACAGCCGGTCATCGAGTTCGCCCCCCAGTCGTGGAACTAGTCTTATTTCGCCGCGAAATGCCGAAGAAAAACATTTCACGACGAAATGTACGCGACTGGGATTCGAACCCGGGACCTCCCGGTCCGCAAGTTCAATGGCGAGCACGCTAACCACTAGACCATCGCACCAGTTAATTCTGTTTTGGTTATAACTATATTAATTTGATATGCATAAGTTCTTGTATTGCGTTAATTCTTCTTATTCATCGGTGTTTGAAATGAGTGATGTGTGAGAGTGTGGTTTATTATACTATGGAGTTATAAAGAAATGAAATATGAGAAACGACTAACCTCGATGTTGTTTATGTTTCCAGCTTTTGCTTATATTTGGAAGGTTATTTCAAAAGACAGTATTTATGGAAGTAAATACTGTTTTGCTGGAGTATACTCAATAGATGGAAGAATTTATCGTTTTTAGCGATTTTTATCATCTGTGAGGGATTAATAATTATAAAAAAGTTTTGTGTTTTATTTGTGAAAATTCAATGTACGTGATTGATTTAAAAGAAATTTTAATAAAGTATCGAATGACTGTGATGATTACCTATTGAGTTGAAGATTTTAAAACTTTTCTTCCAAAATAAACAAAAACTTAAAATTTACATTTCTCAGTTACATATTGAGTTGTGTGATCACGGAGAGTTCGAGAGAAACTGAGTGGTGTCTTAATTTCGTGAAGCTTATTAGAGTATTTATTTTGCGAATCGGGGGAGAAAGATCGTTTAGGCAGTGACGTGTCAAGAGAAATAAAATTGGTTCGTCATGTTAAGAGTATTTAAAATTAAATTATAGTGTCAATAATTTTAAAATTGTTATGTCAAGTAAAGTAGTGTAAAATATTTGAATAGTTATATAATAGAGTTATAGATCGAGCTTAGTTTTTGTATGTCAGTTCTAAAATTTATGGCGTTGGAGTGTGTCTTAATTTGGATCATTCCTAGGATTAGTCTTTTTTGAGCCAATTTTCATTGTTCAAAATTTTTACATTGTCGAATTGAAAGTTATGTTTTTGTTCTATTGCATGTTATGCTAAGGCTGTGTTAATTGTGGTAGTATGTTTTAGGCTATTTTTATGTTCTTTTATTCTGGTTTCAAGGTATCTTTTGGTTTAGCCGATGTATGTGGCATTGCAATCCTTACAATCGATTGTGTAAACTATGTTGGATTTTTGGTTGTTATTTATTTTGTCTTTGGTGGAGCCAGTAATCGAAGAATTGTTGTGTGTATTGTTTGTGACTAATGTTATGTTGTATTGTTGGGAAAGACGAATTGGTTGATGATGGATGTTTTTTGTGTAAGGAACATTTATTAGTCTGGAAGAATCAAAATTGTTGTTATTCTTTTTTTGATTGTTGATTGTGGAAAGCCGATGTTTTTATTGTTTTTTCTCCGAAAGAGATCGGATAGCAATTTTGTGTCATCGTGTTACTTATAAGTTTGATGTTTTCTTTGGGAAATGAAGGATGAGATAATTATATTGCTCTGTCAACTAGCATGTAAATAATGGTTTTTTTGGGGAAAGTGGGTGGTGTGAAAAGAAATTTATGAATCTGCCTGACCAGGTTGATTTCCTATACCAATTTGTGATAATTGAATTTTGTTTATGGATTAAAAGTATATCAAGAAACGGGATTTTTTTATCTACTTCATTTCCTGATGTAAATTGTAATTTTGAGTTATATGAGTTAAACATCTTTTTGGTGGATTGAATTTTTTCTGTTGGTAGAGCAATAATAATATCATCAACATATCTTTTATATAGTGGTAACGAAAATTTTAATTTTTCCAGACAATTTGTTTCAAGATCAATCATGACGATGTTAGATAGTATTGGAACCAGAGGTGAGCCCATTGGTAACCCTGAGATTTGTTGGTAAATTTTATTTTGAAATGTAAAGAAAGTTGAGAACATTATGTATTCTATGGCTTTAATTATTTCGTTTGAAGGAAATGTTTTTGAAAATAGATTTAATTCTTTTTGAAGGCTTTGAATAACAAGTTGTAATGGGATGTTGGTATAGAGAGAAACAACATCAAACGAGACCAATTTGTAGTTGAGTGGAATTTAGATGTTAGAAAGTAAATGTTTTAGGTGGAAACTATCTTTGACGTATGAATTAGTCGTATTGATTAATTTAGAAAGTTTAGATTGTATAAATTCCGCTAGTTTATGTGTTGGACTATTTATTGATGAAACTATTGGACGAAGTGGATAATTATTTTTATGAATTTTTGGCAGACAATAGAGACGAGATAGGTTGCAATTTTCAGCTTTTAAGTATTTGTATTTTGTTTCATCAATGATTTTTAGGGTTTTCCATCTGGAGAGAATATTGTTAATGCCTTTTTGTAGAGTGTTGATGGGATTTCTATTTGTTAATTTGTAAGTTGAGGAATCTGCGAGTAAATTATGAGTTTTTGTAATGTAATCTGATTTGTTAAGAATGACTGTTGAATTTCCTTTGTCAGCTCGTGTAACTAAAAGTTGAGGGTTGTTTTTTTAAGAATGAGGACGTGGGTTTTGCAATTCGATTAGTGTTGGAAAATGATATTGGAATATTTATGTTGTTTAAGATTTTAGTGAATCTAGTTCTAATTTCGATTTGTCTAGGTTTGTCGAGTAAAAAACTCTAATTTTGACTCAAGTTCGGAGATTTATTTGTGGATATGAGTTTTTATGTTTGAGAGTTTGAGGTAAGAAAAATAAAACTTTTCACCTAGAGACAAGAATGTGGAAATGTGTAGCGGAATATCAATGTTGGAGAGATTTATAAGCCAATCTTTCGTTTTATTGAATGTGATTGTCGGATTATTATTATTCAGAGGATCAGTGGAAAGATGATTATTTGTGACCTGTTGTCTATTAGTAAGAGTTGATTATAAGATGTTGTGATTTTGTGTAGTTTGATTTATGTTTTGATAATTTAGGTGATGTATATTGTTTTAGTTCAGATGCGTTTGTGATGATATTGTTCTTAAAAATTCGTCATGATTGAAAATGTGAAGATGTATGTTCTTGGTTCGTTGAAATCTAAGGTTTTGAATTTTTTTTGGTGTTTTTCATATGAGAGTTTTCATATGAGAGCTATGAGAATTAATATAATAATACGAATATAAATATATTTCCGCTTACTTGTATGAATTATAATTTATTTGGCATAAGGACGGGTGTGAGTAAAGCGTACACAATATTTTGGCAGATAAATAAGTTGTAATTCAGATTTATTATTATATTTAAATAAACGTATAAACTAAAAAAATAAGCGATCAGAGTGTGCGATACATTTTTTTGTATACATTAATAACGCAGAGAATCAAGAGCTAAATAAGCATTGAAATCATCTAAAAGCCCCGCTCGTGCCGTCGGGTGACGTCACGCGTGAGTCTTGCTCAGATTGCTTTTTCCCTCGAAGCCTTCCTTCGGCTTGGCCGCACATGAACGTGCTCAGCGTCCATGGATTGGTGTAGCTGCCGAAGTCGCGGTCGGGAAACTTCGATGGCGCTCGGCTCTTTACGAAGACGTCCGAGCGTCGCTCGCTCACGGACACGCGCTACTATGATTGTGTGATGGGCGCGCAAGAGACTAGAGAGGGGGTAACTTTTGCGCGCGATCTGGCTGCACTGGACGGTAATCGGCCGTCGCCATTTATCAACTCATTATTGAAGTAACAAAAAAAAACAAAACAAGAAAAAACAAAAAGAAAAAATAAAGAAAAAATCGAATGAGGTTGAATTCTAAACCAACAATTTCAATCCTTTAGAACATTAAATAGACTATAATTAACACCCTAACGTTCCATATAGATATCAACATTATATGTTATTTAGATCTACACTGCCAGCCAAAAGTTTTCGGACCCCCACATGATCGCAAAACTTTTGAGCGCTGGATAATTGCCAAATAATGTTAGAGTAATATAATTCATTTCATTTATTATTTCACGAAGATACTATAAAGATCTGTATAATTAAGTAATTATACAGAGCTTTATAGTATCTTCGTAAAATAATTATTATTCTGCCATAAGTTTGCAATGATCCAAAGTGATATTAAGTTTTGCATTTATCTGAAGTGTCCGAATACTTTTGACTGGTAGTGTATATTTGAATATATTAATGTAACCACATATTTCGAATATAATATATATATATATATATATATATATATATATATATATATATATAGTATTATATAATATATACCGTTGCTTAAAAGTTTGGATACACCAGTCGATATTTCTTGCTGCACTAAAAGTGACATAGCTTCGTAAAAAAAAAGATAACCAAATTTCCCGATCGGCGTTTTGACGGGAATAAATTCAGCTTTATATTGCTTTTCTGAAATATTTTTTTATAATTTTCTTTTCCGCCCGGTACGCACTTTTATATATGACTGATTTTCGGCTTTTTTTCGACGATCGAAAATTGGGCGCATGACTCATGAAAAAAAAGTTTGTTACGTTTATCCATGATAAACTTGAACGGGGTAGCAGGAACTCCATTTGCGTTTTTGATAAAGTTTTGTACGATTTTTTCGCAATGTTATTTCATTTTTTGCTAAAAAAGACTAATTCTAGATAATGCAATGTAACTCAAGAACTAGAGGGTTTAAGAAGAAATGTCAGGGACGAAAAACGTCGCGTAAGCTTATAGATTGATTTTAAAAAAAAGACGTCGTGTAAGCTTATAGAAGCATTTTTTAGAAAAACGTCGTGTAAGCTTATAGAAGCATTTTTTAAGAATTTTCCTGTGAGATTTTTTCTCACAGGAAAACGCCCATTAATCCGATAGAATGGCACTAAGACTGTATATCCAAGCATTCTTTTATGAATTGCCTATAAAATAATAATAAATCGATATTGAGCAAATTTGATTGTTTTCGCATATTAATATTGCACTAATAATTTGATAAGGGGACGATGTATTTTTATTAATTTCGTATTATTTTCGTCATCGAACGGGTTACCGATCAAGCCACAATGCAATGATGATGGAGGAGATATCGAATTTGCGCCGAAAGCAGGTTAGGTGGGGTCGAGGCAACAGTTTGAGATTGAAAGCAGGTTAAGGAGGCCTGTGCTCTGCCCGTTTCACTAAAACTTGGGGTCGAGAGAAGGTTTGGGAGGTCTAGCAGAGGCTACCCTGGACCAAGAGGAGGTCTCTTCATGGCACTGAACTCGACAAATGAGGTTTCGTCGGTTCAACGGAGGCTGGCGGCTTATGTATTACAAAAGAAATGGGTCCTGCGAGGGTTCAGAGGAGGCTAAAAATTTCGACTCGGGCGACTACCGAAGATAAAAAACTTTTACTCGTGCGTCCAGAGTACATTTCTCCACTGATTAATCGTCCACTTTTTGTGTTCCAGGGCCCATGCGTATCGTTTTTTTTTGTTGGCCGGACGCAACAAAGGTTTTCTCACGGCGACACAGCCTCTGAGGCCAGTACTGTTAAGACGACGTTTCACTGTCGTCAGTGATATCGAGGTTTCCCTTTGTTCGTTAAATTTGGCACAGATTTCCGTTGCTATTAATCGACGATTTTTTTTTCTGGTAACGACGATATTTTTATCGTCTGAGGACGTTATCACTTTGGGTCGACCCGGATGATTGCGATTGAAATGCGTCTCGGACTTTTTAAATCTCCCGATGGTCTCCATTTGACACTCCTTTCAAAGACACGCGAGTTTGTCTGGCAATTTCTCTGTACGACAATCCCTTATTGCGCAACGCGACAATAGCCCCTCTTTTATACAGTGGAATTTCTTTTTTTCGTGCCATTTTGATCCGTTGAGAAAAAAAAATTTGCGTAAAAACTTGTCGATTGTAGACCACACGTGTTCGCGTTCGAAGTTTTCGCACACCTAACTGGCTTTGTCAGCGCGACACTCGTCACATTATTCCAAAGATTAAAAAATGTAAACAAAAACGACGAGCGAAAAAGAGAGCGAGAAAAAGAACACGAGAGAAATAGAATATCGACTCGCGAGAAATAGAAACTTTTTACGCTCCACGAAGGTAAAATGTGAACAAAGACAAGAAGCTTTATTTCCGCTCCTTGTGTTTAGATGAGGTAAGAGGTAAGAGGTAAGAGGTGGATGTTGTTTGCGGCTAAAAATTGAGAAAAAAAAATTTAATTTTTTTTTAATTTAATGATGGACCAAAAAATTTTGAAAAAAAAATTGAAAAAATTCTTCTCGATTCAATACGATATAACGCAACTTTTTTTCCTTTTGGTAATTTTCTCTAAACCTCAAAGTTTCTCATTTCTGCAGCATCTTTCCAAAATTGACTTTTTGAGAAAAAAATGCGATAACTCGGTGGAAAAAATTGTACGAAACTTTCTAAAAAAGGAAACTATAGCTATTGCTCTAACTTTTAAGGTTCTTTGAACAAAAAATGCCAAAAAAAAATGTCCTGAAGACGTGCAGCCAATTTTAAACAGCCAAAAAAGCTAAAAACGGCCATTTTCAAAATGGCGCCCCGGGTCTAAAAAGAATTGAAATTTTCTTCTCCGAAACGCAAGGTGAAGCTTTATTTGTCCCTTTTAAAATGCAGCCTTGGAAATCCGAATATCTTTTTTTTTCACAAAGATATCAAACTTTTAGTGCGGCGCGAAATTTTTCTAGGTGTATGCATACTTTTGGCCGGCAGTGTACATATGTCTAAAACGTGGCGGTATTACGGCGCAAAATAGACTCTAAGTTTACTAGCGTGGTCATCACCGTACCTCCTAATAAGGAGGTTGGAGCGTTGGTCACAATTAAAGATGAAAAAGAAAAAAAAATATATGTTATTATCTAAACTATACTGAGTCTTTACGAACTTTTCGAAATTTTGGTAATTATTTACTTTAGTGACTTTTCCGAAAAATGAGTTAAAATTTCTTTTAAACTATTTTTTCATTAATTGGGTTATAAATGATAATATTCAGTCGGGGGAAGCTGACATTTTTCATTAACAAATTTTTCCTTAACAAAAAACGTTAAAAGTAATATTGTATTTTTCAAAAACACAAGATCGAAGAACCGGTTGCCCACACGACAAACGATTCACATTTTTCAACACTACACCATGACGTCGTAAAAAGTCGACACTCCGATCTCGATCGTCGAAAAACCGGCACACCTCGACAGTTCCCATGTGGCATCCTGAGCAAGACATTTTTCGAACTGAAGAATTTAATTTACTCGTATCGACGACGTTTTTGTCTTTACGAGTTCATAAATACACGAGCAACGTATGTTTTTATTTTGCTGATTTGTATACATTTCAAATATACGAAATGTACGAATACGTTCGAAATGTACTAAAAATCGAATGTACGAAATGTATAAAACTCGCTATTACTATTTTATTACGTGTTTTCACCAACTTCGAAATTCCATAATTTTTTATGGGGCGAGAGGGGTGAATTTCAGCTTCCTCCGACTAAATATAATCATTTACAACCCAATTAATGAGAAAATAGCCGAAAAAATTTTAGACTCATTTTTCCGAAAAGTTACGCCCTATTTTATCACGTGTTTCCGCTAACTTCAAAACCCCATAACTATTTATGGGAGGGTTTCAGCTTCCTCCGTCTGAATATCATTATTTATAACACAATTAATGAGAAAATAGCAAAAAAAAATGTTAGGCTTATTCTTCGGAAAAGTCACTACAGTAAATAATTACCGAAATTTTTGTACCACAAAATACTGAAGATAAAAATATTTTAATGGACAAAGGGCCGTCCATAAATTACGTAATTTTAAAATAGGGGGGGGGGGGGGGGTTGTTGGATCACGGTAACGATGCTTGGAGTATGACGATAAGAAAGATAGGATGACTACAGGGAGGAGGGTAAAAAATCAATAAAAATCGATGACGTAATATAACGCCGCTATGTAATTTTACATGCGGCTAGATGGGCAAGACGTTCACGATCGGGTGAAGTAATTTTTTGGCTATTTAGCACCGTGATAAACCATCTCGATCAACGGATTAATGCAAACTTAACCTTTGTAAACATTTAGAGAAAAAAAACCAATCTTGCCCATAATAAACCATATACATTCAATATTGAAGCGTCAAGGTTCGATTAAAAATTGAGAATCTTGGCTGGCGAATAAAGAGCATTGCTGCTAATCTCAATGTCCGCGAAGTTGCCGTATTTCGGCAACACATGATATTAATCAATGGTAATAATAAATAATCTCGTGACATGAATATATAAAGGCATAATTATAGATGACTCAACATTTCATTGTGAGTTGTATATAGCATTTACTGACACTGTTTTTCTCATAATAATCATTGATGATGTTATACTTTCTCAACTTGGTAGTAACACTAAAGTTATTCTTATTTACGTAATAAAATATAAAAAAGCATGATTTTTCCCTTTAGTTAGATATTTTATGAAAAATTTGCATCTACAGAATAAATCTATACCTTGTATGCATGTTTTTGAGGTTCATTTAAAAACGGATTTATAAACCGTCATTTGACTCCACTCGATCGCTCTAACCTCTGTACAAGCATTTCATATGCAGATAGAAACCATTCGGGTCTGTATTGAATGCGCGAATATAAGTATCAGTTTTGCTTGTTGTCTTTAATGCGAATGCGGAACATCGGATTCTAACCTCAAAATGTGGAATACCGAATGAACACGACGATGGAGACAAGATACAGAAGACCAGACTCCAATGGAGAGACAGTAAATATGGTGAACCCGAAAATGCGAATAACTGGGATGGCGCGTCGATCGAACAGACCCATATATAGAGTTATACATCGGTCGACGAGGTTCTAACCTCACAACAGACCGTCCGAGAGTATACTACTTTGAACGACTTTATTCGTTGTTTTCAAATTGTCCACATGTAAATGCTAAGAGAAAATCTACTTCAATAGCTAAAAAGTGAGCCTCTTTTAAAATATAATCATATCTACAGACTTAAGTTTTATAATACATACTCATTTTTGTACTCCAATAAATTACGTACGAGAACAAAAAAACATTAATTTTTCAATATAAAAGTGTAACATTTTCGATCAGCAATATAACGATCACTTATAGAAGCAGTACTCTTAACATTTTAGAATAGTTTCCGGTCATACGAAACTTTTATCTGTACATTAAAGGTACATTTTGTTTATTTTTCATTGCAGATCATCCTAGTTGCCAGGACCACCTACAACGATTGGCCGTGCAGCATCGATGGCACTTTCTTTAAATAATAATATCTCGATTGGTTATCAATATTTTCCAATAAAAATGACTTATACTTGGAAAGACTGTGTATTAATTGTATGTAAGATCTCGACTGCGTCATTCCAATAATCTCATCAGAAAAAAATTGACAATCGAACTGCTTTGTAGGCCCCAAGCTTATGCAGATCTGGAGCTGGGAAGATTTTTACAGCAGGGCCTCAGTCCTCGTCATATTTCGGTATTATTACTATATTAGAGAACAATTCAAGAGAGAAAGATAGAGAAAGGAGAGTAGAGTGATCCAAGAAACGTCTTTCCATTGGTAAAGGCACTAAAGCAATTTTGCTCGAGATGTACCCTAGAATCGATATAACTATAGTGAAGCGGTAGCGCGAAATGAAACAGGATTCCGCCAGTGAAGTAATCCGTAAAAAGATTTCGGAACTTTTCTCGAAATCGGCTAGATTTCATTTCTTGAAATGTTCACAGTCGAAGCTCCAATTGCTAGAGCTACACCTTCCTGATATTCGTCATTTTTTCAAAACAAAAACAGATTCACTTACCGTATCAAACTGTATTTTAGAGTGGTTAGCAAATTATCATTCGTTTGAGGTGATTCCAAATCGAAGAGAAGAAGCTCCTAGTAGTACAGTCGTGCTGTCGCTGAAAAACCCCGGAATCGGGAAAAATTAGAAGAAGGCTAGTTTTTTGACAGGTGATTTTGTAGGTGCCGTGGGTGCTAAATCCAAGTTTGCCTAAACATCGGGGTGTAGGATTTTTTTTAAGGGGATGAAAGGAGATGGGGTTGGATTAATGCCAAACTACAACCCCTACGAGGTCGGCGTCGTGAGACAAAATGTTCAGAAAAATCCGGGCTTTAGTTTTGTCCACAGCGCCGAAGTCGTGGAAGTTCATTTTAGGGGTGAAAAAGTGGGGTGAAATTTCAAACAATCGGTTTTAATTCAATAACTCTTTAGAAAAAAAACGTACACTTTTTGTTCAAATGGGAGCGTTGTAGCCCTTGAAAAGACGCGTCGATCGAGTATTTGATCATCATTCTCCGATAACATCTTCACCCCCAAAAGAATTGTTGAAGTATGAACAAAAAAATTGTTTATTGAATAACTCAAAAACAATCGATTTTTCGGGTATGGTTCAAATGTACAAAATGTAGAGAATAATTTTCTGTATATTTTCGTTTTTATGGACCACCCTTGAACTTTGATTTTCCAACCCTTCTTGGGAGTTGAAAATTCAAAATGAAATTCTGGGAAAACTATTGACCGCACGAATTCGCCGCCGTGGAAGAATTTGTAGCTTGAACCCTTAGCTACATTTTTATCCACAGCGCCAAACTCGTATCTCTTTATTTTCGGTCAATAATTTTTCCAGAATTTCATTTTGAATTTTCAATCCCTGAGAGGGGTTCGAAAAAGCAAAATTCAAGGGTGGTCCATACGAACGAAAATATAGAGAAAATTATTCTCTACATTTCGTACGTTTAAACCATCAATGAAAAATCGATTGTTTTTGAGTTATTCAATAAACAATTTTTTTGTTTATGCTTCAACAATTCTTTTGGGGGTAAAGATATTATTGGAGAGGGATGATCAAATACTCGATCGACGCGTCTTTGCAAGGGCTGCAACGTTCCCATTTGAACGAACATTGTATGAGTTTTTCCTAAAGACTTATCGAATGAAAACTGATCTTTCAAAATTTCTCCCCACTTTTTCACCCCCAAAATGAACTTCCACGAATTCGACGCTGTGGACAAAAATAAAGCCCCGATTTTTCTGAACATTTTGTCTCCCGGCGCCGACCTCGTGGGGGTTGTAATTTGGCATTAATTCACCGCCATCCCCTTTCATCCCCTAAAAAAAACCCTATACCCCGATTTTTAGGCAAACTTGTATTTAGCACCCGCGGCACCTACAAAATCACCTGTCAAAAAACTAGCCTTCTTCTAATTTTTTCCGATGCCAATATACAGCACGACTGTACTATAGTCGTATTTAAAACACGCATTTTGACACTTGCCCATTGCATTCTGTGAAAAAATAACCCAGAAAACTTCCGGATGATGTCGTGCACATAATTGCTGACAAGAAGGTTGTTTTTAAAAAATCGTTTTTTTCTTCTAGAATTGTGTTTTAGTGATTATAAAACAGAATGGCAAAAGGTTTTTCTATATAAATATTTCTAAAGATTATTATTAATTGATTTTATATTACGAACATTCAAATCGAAGATGTTCACGCGAAACGCCGCGTGACTGGTGCTGGCGGTTGTGATGTCACTCTGTTATAAGCTATAAAATGATTGGTTATACGACTTATGCATTGGTGTAAATAAATGTGACACTTGGTGAGATTTTCCATACGGAAATATCACGAAAACTCTTAAAAAGTCAAAAGTTGCTGTAATTCTCTCTAATTGGCAAATTCCAATCATTTGCCGACCACAGACATTTTTATGGTGACAGAGTTTCTGAGCGACGATCCTTGATTTAACGCTGCAGAAAATTGTGGGCCCAGAGCTTCGTTGTAAGCTCAACTGTTGACGAACAACTCTTCGTAGCATTTAAACAAACAGGAACGAAGGAGGTCCTATGTAACTTTATCGTTGCCATTTTCGACAGAATACTTGTATTGCACGAGTAATTCGAATAACATTGTGACGTCGCAGCGCGCTCGGGAAACTTCGGATACGCTCGGCGTGTTCTTGTCCAGCCGAATAGAATAATAATTTCAAAGTGCTACCATTTTGTTAATTACTGTTTTCAAAAAACATACTTTCGTTGTAAAGGCCGCACATGATTTTCATAATGAAATAAATAAAAAACGAACTCAATAATCTAATTATGACGAAATGCGTGTGCATTGCTCACCCAGAGTATGTATTATTATTCGTACAACTGGAGGTAGTTGTTATCAATAGCGGCGTTGCGTCGATAAAAATCGCCGGAGCACCAAGAGACGCCAGGGTCAACCTTTTTCAGTGTGTCATTTTCTCTAATTTATTTACAGTGTAAATCGCAGGCAAGATGGGCTATCCGTTAAAACATAAACACACACACACACACACACACACACACACACACACACACACACACACACACACACGCACGCACGCACGCACGCACGCACGCACGCACGCACGCACGCACGCACGCACGCACGCACACATATACAGGGTGTCCTGTTATGAATGGATAATCCTGTAACTGGAAATAGGTCAGATGAAGTCCTACTACATGCTGGAATTTAAGTTTAGTAAAAGTCCCACGGTTTTCCAGATTTCGGGCTTTATTTTATTTTTTGAAAAAAATCATCTGCTTTTCGTTTTTCACATGCTATTTCTACAAATGATATGAATCGACAATAACTAAGCAACTTTGTTAATTGGCACGGTATGCGTGGTACATTTTGCGTGGTACAGTTGTAGGATATCCATCATGCGTGGTACAGTTGTAGGATTATCCATTCATAACAGGACACTCTGTGTGTGTGTGTGTGCGTGTGCGTGTGTGTGTTAGGTCGTTGAATAAGTTCTCGCTGTTTTCCAACGAAAGGCGTTACCAGAACCACTGCGTGCGTCTAGTTTAAGATGGTAACGCATCTATAAAGAAATACCATAAACAAGCTTGGAATTCAGTGTATGTCATTTCGCCGGAGTGTAAACAACTTTTTTTCACAGTGTAAAACATGTCAAATTTCGAGCCAGAAGGAGTATTTGCAGGGAATTTTGCTGCACTACTTTATTACTATTCTGGACACAGAATTCTTGTTGAGACTTGCGGCGACCATGCTTTGTTCAACAGAAAAATGCAGAGATTGGTTTACACGCTCCAAAAATAATGATTTTTACGGCATTATTTCATGAAGACTCATGTCAGACGCTAGGTGAACTTGCAGAATCATTAGGAGATGATCACACAACAGTTTCGAAACGTTTGAGAGCATTAGGAATGATTTTTCAAAATAAAGCATTAATTTTCACGGAAAAACAGCGAGAAGTTATTCAGCATCCCGTTATATATATATATATATATATATATATATATATATATATATATATATATATATATATATATATATATATATATATATATATATATATATATATATATATATATATATATATATATATATATATATATATATATGCGCGGATACTCGTCGATACATGCGGATCTCGCTATGTTTTATTGGACGTATATTTATTGTAACGCACAGGGAAGATACGTGACCGGCAATGACAATGGGTAGTACAGAAGATTGCACAAAGGGTGGGAAAAGCTGCGGCGCGTGCAACCATGCCACTCGTCGTACCTCGCGTACTCATATGGGATGTTCCACCCGAAATCGATGTTACTTTTTCCACGAGTCCGCTATGCGGAAGCTCATCCGAAATCTCCTCGTTCTCCTCCGGAACTGTCGTTTACATGCATTTTTTAAGGCATTTTGGCCAGTCTGCGTTTGCGTGTGGTTAAAAAAAACGGGTCGGTTTTCAATATTTTTTCTGACAAAGTTTATGGGATGACGGAGTCGGAAATTTACCCACGATTGCTACATAATCTTAACAAGTTTGAGGTTTTCTTTGTTGAAAAATATTGATAAACAATGGGGGTATTGTTAGTTGAAGAAAGTGCCGCCGTTGCTGCATGGCCAATCGGTGTAGGTGCTTCCAGTAACTAGCGTGATCTGAAATGAAAAATAAGAAATTGCACTTTTAGTATAATAGTATAACTTCCGTATGACCGGATACTTTATTGAAATTTTAAAAGTTACGAAGTAGAGAAAACGTTCGATTTTCGACAAAAAGAACTTAAAATATTTGTGATCAACAAATGCATGAACATATTGAAAAAATAATTTGGCCATATGACAGAAAATGTTATGTATGTATAAACCCTGCTCTGTGCGAATTTGAAGTAAATCGGACGAGTAGATTGGAGGTGCGACTTCAACCGTTTCATAAAACTTCGTTTCGAGAAAAAAAAGCGGAAGAAAAACGAGTAAATCGCAGCGGAACGGTTCGCTGCACTGCAGTAGGCGATTTGACCCTTCTCATAATTCGCCATAACTCGGTCAATTTGCAGAATTCTTCCAAAATCTTTGTTGCAGTTTAGAGATGTAAATTAAAGTAATTTATCGTATAGCTTCATTGTAGAAATATAAATCTATTGTAATAAAATATATAATAATATAATAGGAATAAAAAAATATAATATTAATAAATATAAATATAATATTGATAAATAAAAGCATAATGTTATAAATACAAATTTAATAATAAATGTGCTTTTGGCTTGGAATTTCACAAATTCCAAGCCTATGCAGACCTCTTCATATCGTTGACATGTCAAGGAAACAACCTTGCAATTTTTCCATACGCCTAACTTCTGTCAATTTTGTCTTCAATAGCGATAAATAAATGCTAGAGCCTTCAGGTCGCTGTTGTAATCGAGCGAACTCTTAACTTTGGGTACGCGGAATGTCCAATGTATCCCCTGTACATACGTCTATAGGTTAATGTCGGTAGCCTGCAGTCAAATACGTAGATATAGAGCGAAAAAAAAGATGGGGCGATGGAGAAGGCAGAGAAAGGGAGAGAGAGATAGATGCGACGCGAAGAGAATGAATGAATGGCTTCCAATCTGTTCCATCCCTTTGTTGGAATGGCTCGTGCCACGTGTGCAAATCTACCGTCCCGCGTGCGAGAGCTCATTCTCCGGCCGTGCACTGTACAATTCTACGGCATGGCCGTATACTCACGGTAGTGAGGTAGACTACATATATGTATACTTATACGTATATTATATGTGTGTGTGTGTGTGTGTGTGTGTGTGTGTATATACATACTTGCGGTATATTTTGCGCCCCCCTGTTCGGTATTCGTACATTACAACCTCTCTGTCGACCCCCCCCCCCCCACCCCCAACTCCACCATCATACACAGACACGCACATGCTAGCAGAAGCGCACATCTATAAGGTGTCCTATCATTAGGGTAGTGAATGGAAAACATGGTGTGAGACAGAAATAAAGAATCTGAAATAAAAAAAGCAAATGAATTTACGTTTTGTACCGTGTTATTCATCTTTTTTAATTATATTTTACCTTCTTTAATCGAAGGATTCAATGAAATAATGATTTTTGAAAAAATGGTCTCCGATCGAAAGTCATCGTCGAAATTTTGGTGAAAAAAAACACCCTATTTCCCTTGATATAAAAACAAGTATGCAGTGAAAAAAAATCCTTCGATTAAAGACTGCCTTCTGATATGCAAAAAAATTCTGTGAAATTTGAAGTAGATCGGTTTATTTGTTTTAAAGATATTTTGGTGACCGATTCCGAAAAAGTCATTCCGAGAAAAACGCGTTTGAAGTTTTACGTCAGGTATATACGTAGATAAAATAAATAATTTATTACATCTAAATGGAATCATCGATGCCCGAACAATACAGCAAACCTTCTGCAGAGGTAGCAGCGTCCAAAATGACAATTTGGCGTTGCCAACTAGGTGTAACCCTTTGATGCTTTATTTAAAAAAATCATTCCTTATGCTTTCACTCGTTCCGAAACTGATGTGTGGTCAACTCCTCATGATTCTGCAAGTTCAGCTAGCGTCTGATATGAGTCTTCATGAAGTAATGCCTGCAATTTAACGAATCAAAATTATTATTTTTGAAGCGTCTAAACCAATCCACAATGTTGTTACCGACAGAGCATGGTCACCGTAAGTCTCAACAAGAATTCTGTGTGATTCAGCTGCAGATTTTTTTCCGATAAAGTAGTGCAGTAAAAATCTCCTCAAATACTCTTTTGTGGCACGAAATTTGACATGTTCAACTCTATGAAAAAAGTTGTTTGCACTTCGGTGAAATTATATACACTGAATTTCAAGCTTGCTTATAGTACGTCTTTATAGATGCGATACCATCTAATACTACACGTACGCAGTTCTCCTAACACCATCTGTTGGAAAACAGCGAGAACTTATTCAATGTCCGAATATTTCGGTTGATAATGACAAAACTACGAGGCAAAAGCTCATTTAAAACGGTGGAATGATAGGTGGATGTTTTACGGTTATTATGGGGAAAAATGATCACTTTTAACCATAAACTTTTCAATTTATGAGTGCCCAGAGTATATGAAATACGTGGTGAAACGTAATCGGCCGAACGCGTTGATGCGGACGGCTTGGCAACGCTGCAAGACATGCGCGTTTCATGGACTGCTTTTGAAAAACTTTAGGCTTTACAAATCGTCCTTTATACAGCATCCGATTTTCCATTTTTGAAATCTTAGATTTGTACACTGCACGCGTTGCAAGAACTGCACTGTCAACATATAAGAGTAGATCGTTCGGTGACCCCTTGTTTTTATTGTCGTTACGGAAACATTAGAATGTTTTACACGCGTAGAGCGGTTTATATTAGACCTCTAGAATCATTGAGTGTGAGAATTATTCGATAGAAATATAGCCAGAATGTCAGCTCCATAAAGTGCCGCATAAATGAAACGATTTTTGTTAAAAGTTCGATAAGTTAGCTTGCAATTTTATCAGTATACTGGGATGTATTTTTACTTAACTGTAAACGAAAATAAGTTAATTGTTAAATATTCGGGTTTGTGAAAGGAATACCTAAGACAGCTGTGGACGCAAGGGAAATTAAGTTAGATTAGTGAAGTGCGGGCAGGGAGTGATACGAACGGCTTCAATTGGGAAGGGTAATGCGCTAAAACCCGCAAGGGTATACGTTGGAACTGAGGACGTAAAAAAGGTTGACCTTGCACCCGCGTTACTATTCCTCAGAGTACACTGAGAGAAATGTATGGTGTTCTCAACTATATTTTCACTATGTTCAATATTTCCCTGAGGGGAAATAATATTTTTAGCCATAGTTACTGCCAAAAGTATTGTGTTGCTTATGGCTATTTCAGCAATTGCAAGAATTATACACATATATTAACCGCAACCACTAATCTTTACAAACATACGTCTATTCTTCAATGCTATATAGTATAGTAGGTTTTCATAAAATTAATATTTCGTGATACTATCAAAAATGTACTTCCCCAATATTCTAACGGTGGACTGAAATATATATACATCGATTAAAAATGTTGCCTATGCTTTGCGACGATGTTTATAGTGATTATACCATATTTTAGATACGACCCGCTATATGCGTATTTGGTGTTATTCAAGTGTTGGTACAAGGCATCAATGCCCGTCTACTTAATGCATAGAATATTCCATAAATCCAAAATCAAATACAATACGCAACTGAGAGTTCTACCTCGAGAATTTTTTATTACAATTCGCCATTCTCTGACCTCCTGTAATAATTTATTTCGAAGAAAATATTTCGCCCAATCGGAATCGAACCCAGAACCCAACTGCCTACCTTCTGCCTATTCTATGCACGCTGCCACAACGCCACCGAGTACTTTTGGCATCTTTAGCACAGATATCCATAAGAGACAAGAGTAATTCCGATTGTTCTTCGGAATAGCTGTTACCTGCGATGTAGGTGAAATTATGCACAGATATTTTTTTAATAATATAAGTCAATGTTTAAATGTTTGGCGCTTCGCAATAGTTTTGTAGCATATCCCGTAAAAATTTTGCCGGCGCTTGAGATGCGGCCGACGCTTGGTACGATATTCAGCACCAACCACTAATCCCCAGTGTCGGTTCTTTATACGGGCCAATGATTTGGCCATGATTCTGCCAGTGCTCATTTAAAGCATGGCAAACCAACGAACACCTAACCTTGGGCCAAATATCGATTACCAACTGTCAGCCAACTATCGGGCCCCAGTGTTGGCCCCGAACATGGGCCAATCGGTTGATCATGGGTTTGCCAGTCTCGAATTGAAGCTCGGCACACCATCGAAGAGCCAACGCTGGGCCAGTACTAACTAATGACCGTCGGCAAATTGTCGTGGCGAGCGCAGTCCCTGAGTCTGAGCCAATCGTTTGACCGTGGTTTTGCCAATGCTTATTTTTAGCATGGCATTTTTAGCATGGCTCATAATGACTGTTATCTGAAATTCACTTTATTAAAAATAAAAATGATTTATACTAAAGTTTTGTGGTGTATTAAAAAAATGCCGAGTTATTATGATAGTATTAAGAAACGTCGAGTGTTAAAACCACAACAAAAATTAGAAGACTCTTTGCAGCAGGTTAGGATCAGAGGCAACGAAACAAAAAGACAAGTAGATAGTGAAACAATTTTGGAAACATTCCACAAACAAGTGATTGTGCATAACGATGTTAGCGAATCTAATAATTCGTTCGATGAGCAATCATCGAGCACAAAAATTTGTGAATCTGATCGATTGTTGGCTAAGCATTGGGTTGTTTTGACACTGGGCCAACACTAGCCCGAATATTGCGCCAACATTATGAAGCCGACCTTAGCCCTACTATGGGCCGGTGATTACGCCAACCGTCAGCCAATGATCGTGATCTCTTTAGCCCAATGTCGGGCCAATACCCGGCCAACTGTTAGGATTTCCGGTAAGCCTACTATTGGCCAACCATACATCCTAGCGTTGGGCCGAAGAGATCACTCCTACCGTGGCGCAACACTGAACCGGTAGTGCTGCCGTTCATCGGCCAATGGTAAAATGTGATTGGCGTGACGCTGGCTCGAGGTTGGGTCGGTTGCGTAGTTTTTCACGGGATAATAGTGATTTATACCATATTATATGATACGATCTGCACAATGCATGGTGAAGTGTGACCCACAATAACAGAAGGTGATCTACAAGAAGAAGTGTTGAACTAATATCCTATTTTCGCAATGCACTAAATATACTATGTAACAATTTGTGAGGAATGCGTAGTTATTAAAACTATTGAGCTGCGGTTGCTCGAACTGCAAATAATTTATGTCTTCGTTATAAGTAAGCTTTACTATAATTTTTTTTAAATAGTCACTTTTTATAAGGTCTTCTAAGAAATCATACTCGAAAAACGTTAATGATAACCATATGAATCGTACAAACTTAAAAAGATTAGTAGAAGTTTGACTGATCAAAACTTAACGTACAGTATACAACATTGGTATTTGTACGCCGATTTTATTATAACGCTGACTTAACCATATCTATGTTGTCAAGCCTTTTACAATAGTGAACAATCATTTCGGGGATAATAGATAGTCAAACACGCCACCCAAATCGCATGTTTAGGTTACTTTTCGCTTATCACCGTGTTAACCATCTTATGATTGCAGTATCAATAAACTAACGAATTTAACTATCTCCTCTTTTACCATGGACTTTTCTCTCAGTGTACGCCAGTAGAGGTCGCGACTGTTAGGAGAGGGTCGACATTTTTAAAGGGTGCAATATCAAAGATATACCATGAAAATCGTGTCAGTTTTTGAAAATTCTAGTCGCCGCGAGATCCCATAGAGAATTGGATAACATTTATCTGATATTTTCATGTCCATCTCGAATTCGCATACCTTTTCGGGAAAACATATTTATTTTTTATATATATTTTTTAACGATTCAATTTTGTCTATCTTATTTGTTTTGCGGTTTGGAATTGAGACACCCTGTATGTGTGTATCTCTATGTGTATATGGACTCCCCGCATCTCTTCTGCACACGCCTCACACCTGAGCACAATGAAATACTCGATTTCACCCTAGTCGTTTCTGTCCCCTCAACTTTCTCGTTCCCACTTTTTCTTTCACTCTCTTTCTCCTTCTCTCTGCACCCCCATATTTAAATACTGACATGGAAGGGTGGCTCTTTTTCCACCCTCGCTGACTTGCTTCTTTTCCTCTTGCTGTGCCTTCTCTCTTCAATCACGCTCCACCCGGGCTTCTCTGTAGGCTGTTTGCCGAAATTTATTCACTTTCTTGCAATTCATTTCCTCCTGTGTCCTTCAAATCACATTGTACAAATTGTCGATGAGAATTGGTCTTTGCTTCGTTTTCAAACTTTATTCTCGTTGGACGATTGGGAAGGGTGCGGCAGGCATGATCATTTTTTTTGAAATTCTTTGGAATATACGAAAAATCTCCGAACTGTTGTGCCCACGTTTGGATTATCGATGGGCCATCCTTTTGATTGTTGCGACCGCATAACTAGTATCGATTTTCTGCAATGCTCGGATCGTACTCGTGAGAAATATTGAGTCGGCCAAGTTTTTCCGCAACGCGTCTGCGTTAGCTTGTGACCCAAAAACAAGTTGATTTTCAATATTTTTTTTTATAAGAGTATTGGGATATCGACGTCGGGATTTCACATGCAATTGATACATTGTCTTGCCAAGTTGGAATTTTTTTTTAATTGAAAAATATTGATCAACAATGGAGTTATTATTATTTAAGGAGTGAGATGCAGTCAGAGGCGTGAAAAAATGAACATTTTCAATAATGGTTGTTTTATAGTAATTAAGTTTGTTTTACAAAAGTGGTTACACAGACTTTTTATGTTATATTAAAACTTGACTTGCACAAATTTTCAAATAAAAATATTGATTATTTATAAGAATATCGCCATCTTTGTCGGACCCCCTTCGGCATGTAGTGCTTTGCGATGACCATCATAAAATTTTACTGGTTCATCTGAAATAAAAAACCTTTAAAAATCATTCGTTGACTAATGAATGTAGTCCTTAATCGAAGCTTTTTTTTTTTAATTAACAGAATGGCGGCATCCGACAGATAACTTTCGATTTTCGACCAAAAAATCGCTCGTTTACTGTTAAAAAAAAATATAAATTTTCAACAAAAATGAAAATCCTTCGATTACGGACTAGTGTTAAATGCTATCAATAAGTACACCAAATTTCATCGAAATCCATCGAGTGGTTTTTGAATTATAGTGGTCACCGACTTGAAAAACATAGTTTCGAGAGAAACGCGTTTACAGTTTTTCGATGTGGATACGGTATTATATGTTCGTAAAATTTTGAGCTCGATGGATAAAGCTAAACTCTTTTCATGTGTTTCGATCCGCTGAATTCGACTATCACAATTTTTTGCCGAAAAGCCCAGCATTCAATTGTTTACAGCTAATTGTTGAAACAATTTTTCAAAAAATTTAAGTTTTCCGGGATGAATTATTTTATTAAAAATGTTTTGGGCAATTTTAAAACGAAAGTATTCTTTATACAATTTTGCTAAAGTTCATAGTTTTTGAGTAATACATTTTTTAAAATATATGAATGATTTTTCCAATTTTTTCACTTGATTTATGTATAGATATACTAATTAAAAAATTACTTACATTGAATCATCAATTCCTGGCCCATACAATAGGGCTTCCGGCGATGTGGAAGCTTCCAAAATATCAATTTTCTGTGGTCTTCGAAGCATTCTGTCTTTCCGGGTATTATCGTTTGCGCGTTTGTCAGCCACATCTATACGTTGGGGATCCGACGCCCCTCCACTAATTGTGGGATATCCCGGAAACTATTCATCGGATGGACTAGAAATTTTCAGGGAATATTTTCGAAACATCATACTTCAAAAAAATGTAAAAAAATCGATTTTTTGAAAATTCTGACTGCATCTCACCCCTTAAAGAAAGTACTGCTGGTGCTGAATGGTCAATTGGTGTAGGTACTTCTGGCAACTAGGGTAATTGGAAATGAAAAATAAAAAAATGTACTTTTTGTATAAAAATAAAACTTTCGTATGACCGTATAACGAAGTAGAATAAAGTAAAACAACTTGACTTATTTGTTATTAACAAATAGATAAATATATAAGGAAAAGCATCCGGTCATAAATTTGAATTGAATTGGACGAAACTATTCTATGATACGATTCGCACCATTTCATAAAACATAATTTCGAGAAAAGCGCAAAAGAAAAAACGGCTGCGTCATATCTGACCCGACGACAAAATATCCGCGCCAACATATCCGAGGACAAAATATTCTCATGATAAAACATTCGCGAGACAAAATCCGAAATCTCGTCCACCACATCAACGGGGTCGCGCGCAAAACACCTTTGTGGGGTGTGTGAAATAGTGGGGTGGCGGCATAATACGAATTTCTTCATTGCACC
Source organism: Ophion ellenae (assembly GCA_963210295.1). Lineage (NCBI taxonomy): Eukaryota > Metazoa > Arthropoda > Insecta > Hymenoptera > Ichneumonidae > Ophion > Ophion ellenae. The sequence goes on along the minus strand of CAUJKO010000122.1, from coordinate 3,257 downwards.
CAACAAACAAACCCAAGCAAACAAACTCAAACCCCGTGTGGAAATATTTTCCGGGATGTCTAAAGGACCCAACTAATTGTCCCCAATTTTATCCAGGGCCTGGTTTGGATTCCGACTGGTACCTTTATAGGATTGTCCCGCTTTTGAAATCGGGCCCTTTAGTGGACATCTATTCGGGGCCATACTAGATTCCCTGATTGCGCCTGAATTATCCAATTTCGTCCCTACTATACCCCTGCAATTAGCCCTGTTAAGTCCCCACGTTCACCCCGTCAGATCCCTATGATTCCCCTGTATTTCCCTGTAATAAAGAAGATGCATATTTTCCGAGAAGATTTATAAATATATATATATATATATATTTTTTATATATATGCCAGCAAGTTTACAAACATTCTTATAATAGAAAACAATATGCTGACATTTTAAGGATAATGTGAACAATATAAAACGTTATATGTTAATCATGTAGATAACGATTCAGAGTACATCAATGGCTAAAAATACTTTTTAAGACCAATCTTTGGGGAGGATGAAAAATGCAATAAGAACACTCAATCATCCATTAGAGCAATATTGTCGCCAACAGCATGAAAGAAATCTCATTCCATCTAATCCAACAGAGATCCTCATTTAATTTAAAATCATTAGCCGTACTCTCAAAGACGGGACAATATTTGTACAATCAATGATATTTAATTCCTCTTTTTTCATCACAATATGTACGCCGAACAATGTTGTACTTTTGAGCGATGGTTGTATAATGGAGATAAACAAAATTTATGGTAAAAATGAATCCCAAGAATCTCTCTACATCGAGGGGAAAATTTCGAAAAAAAAGTTGACATGTACAATTATCCACGTAAATCATCCAGTATTGGAGCATGGAGAATTCCAGAACAAACTTTAAACGATGCAGTTTACACAATGGCCAGCATCAAGAGAAAATTGGTAACATTGCGATTGTCCCTAGAACCAAATGGAAAACTCAATACTTATGCCCTGACATTGCTTCATGTATAAGTGATTACTTAAATAAAAATGTATATATTTTTAAGTTGTAACGTTTTCTTCTTTTCTTTCAAATTCATTGAAAATGATAAGCGAATTGTTAAGTGAGTGAGATATTTGCATGAGGCAGTTACAAAACACTGATAAATTACCATTAATTTTTGTCGCTTATTAATATTATAACTTTAATTGATCTTTGTGATGATCCCTGACTATATCTGACCAGGCTTTTTACTGGTGAACCAAATGAAACCGTAATTTATTTTATGATGGTAATTGTGACTGAACCACACTGGGCCCACATTAGTCTGCCTGGTCAAGACCCGACTAAACTCATTGTAAAAATTAGCCAGTGCCCTGACAGCACCTGGTCGGGGCCTTCATTGGTGCATTCATCGTACCCCTGTTATTTTGTATCATGGAAACTAATGAGCACCTTTCTAGGACCGTTTGTGGCAGTATTCTGGTAATCCCTGTCAGGGATGCCACTTCGAAGCCGTAATGGGACCTGTATATTCTTCGGGTTTCCCGGGCTATTTTCCACACAGGACAAACAAACCCAAACATAACCATCTCATATTAATAATTTTCGTCCCTATTGTGATGGAATAAATTTCAACGGCATGACTGTACACTTGAGATGGAATAAATTTCAACAGCATGACTGTACACTTTAAACTGTACATAATATCGGCAGATATTTTGTCCTGCGGATATTGTGTCATCGGATATTTTGTCATGAGGATAAAACACCTTTGTGGGGTGCGTGAGATAGTGGGGTGGGGGCATAATACGAATTTCTTCATTAAACCCAAACAACCAAACCCGAACAAACCCAAACAAACAAAAAAAAAACAAACCCAAACACATCCGTCACATATTAATAATTTTCCTCCTTTTTATGATGGAATGAATTTCAACGGCATGACTGTACACTTGACATGGAATAAATCTCAACGGCATGACTGTACACTTTAAACTGTACATAATATCGGCAGATATTTTGTCGTGCGGATATTGTGTCATCGGATATTTTGTCGCGGATATTTTGTCGCGGATATTTTGTCGCGGATATTTTGTCGCGGATATTTTGTCGAGGATATTTTGTCGTCGGGTCAAAACGCGTGTTACCGAAAAAACAGCAAATCGCGGCAGGGCGATTCGCCATATTAATTAATATATATTACATTTTGACAGTAGTTCTTCAGTTGATAGGTCGTTGTATATTTTTGGTCCAACGACTGGACTAAACGACTCCAAATTGCTACTTCTACCGTCTAGGCTGTTCCGTGCGTTTCGGAGCGCTCAAAGGCGCTTCAAAATATGAGCCCTAAAAATGATTGAACACAACACCGCGTATAATTCCTTTTGTATATAATTCTTGTGACGTTTATACATAATTTAAGCCAATGAAAAAAAACGATTAAAACCTTTTTCGACTCGGCGCTAACTCCTTGAAAAAAAGCGAAAAAAATTACCTGAGGGAAGTTTTCGTACATAGACGCACCTACCCCCATGTATGTAGATATATATATATATATATATATATATATATATAGGTAATAATCCCGAGCAACCGTGTGAAGAGGAGAGCGATGAGAAGACCGGGTCCTCAAGAAGAGTGCGGGTCCGCCGCTTTCATTGTCAATTTAACTGTGAGCGTTGTTGCCGTCCGGCGTAAATAACGTGGAATGCTGGATGGTCGTACACGGTTGTACGGAGCGCCGAAGTGAGGGCCAACGAGATTCCAGCGATACAGAACGAATCTAAGTGAAAATAGGGATAGGTGCGAGGCACGTTAATAAGAGGAGAGTCGCACACGCACGCATCACTTTATAGCCCGATCGGTGCTCTGCGCTATAGCCGCCAGTTTATATTTCTTTCACAAACGAGCATGCGGGCATCGCGGACTCCGGGAATCTACTCAATTTAAGTATAATTGTTTAATTGAGAGAGATCCTTACCGGCGTGCTTGACGTGCCACTCTCGTTGATTGTGAGCGCCCTCGGTCCGCAGCATACATTGCCACTTACACTACCCGGCAGTATCAACCGATCGGTTTATAACATTGGAGATATTCTTACTTTACATCCCCGCTACGGTAGCTCCAATTGGCCACTCATTTTATCTCGGTATAGTCGTTGATCGTTTCAGGAACTCGCTCGACATCGGAGCCTCCGAACGATACGGAATAGACCACCCCAAGCGTTCTTGTTGTAATTCGCAACACCTTCCATTTCAATTCC
>CAUJKO010000119.1:0-7500 GCA_963210295.1 Ophion ellenae | reverse complement strand
TGTGTCTGTCGAAAGGGCACGGAAGAACGAGTATGCACGCGATGTGCTCAGCCGAGGCTTAGATCAGGAGGAAACGCGCGTCAAAGCAACAGAAGAGTCGCGTTCGACGTTTCCCCGACGGGAAGGAAGTTCGACCGATCGCGGTTGGAACGGCGCACGATACGCGCGAGGTAGACGACATCCTCGCGAGCCGCTAGTCCAGTAAAAGAAAACCAAGCACTTTTAACGTAGAATATGAATTTTTGACTGAAGGTAGATGGTTGCATACTGAAATTAAACCCAATAAAATGTTGCCCCTCAGGTCGCCTCAACCCTAAGAAATAGGGGTTGAAAACTTAAAAATCGCCGTATCTCGATAATTAATAGCCTGATGAAAAAATGTGTGAAACAAAAGTTGTTTGGAATAATAAAATACGTACAAAGTTGTCTGACGTCCAATCTTCTGTCTTTGAAAATAGCGGCACAAAAACACGAGAGCACCACTGACCCAGACACACTCAGAAATAAGATCTATTATTTTCTAATAAATTAGCGCATTAGAACATAATTCATTGGAAATTAATAAATGTTTACTCGTGTGGAGACAGTTTTTATGGGATTGTGACTACAGCATTTATTCGGCGTCATTGAATATGTTTTTTTACGTGCCGATTTTTCACATCAATTTAAAGCCATATTTAAAATACAACATTTGAATGAATATTTCCTCAAATCAAATAAATACTACTTCCCCATCACGAAATCCTGTGCTCTTCAACGCGACGGGCCCGACAGCAGGCCGCTCGTCAGATGTGGCTTACCATGTAGCTTCTTCCTATGCCAATGCTTTTGGCACATGTGACAGTGTTGCGTTTCGGAAGTGAGAAACTCGAAAGTGAGGAATGATTTAAGTGTACGTAAGAATATAAAGTGAGAAAAAAACGTTCGAGTGGGAAAATAATGACGGACGAAATGACACAATTCCTCGAAAACAACCAGCTGGGGGATTATGAAAAATCCTATTAGATGTTAAAAAAACTATTTGTGGGATATAAAACACCAATTTCTTCTAACGTATATATCCTATTAGATGATAAGAAAAATTCTTAGTAAACCTTAAACATAAACGTTAATAAAAAATTTTCTTAGCTGTTCAGAAAATCGAAGTAGGCCGACATTGGAATGAGAAAACTCATTCGCCGGGAGACAAACTTCTTTGTCCTTAAGGCGTTACCCCCACTTGTAGCGCAAAAAAGGCCTTTTTCATGATTTTTTTTTTAAGAAAACTACAGAACTTTTTTAATCGATCAATATACCATCTTAAAGAACACATCTTGAAGAACTTTCGGTAATTTTTTTATTGAAAAATATTACATTGTTTAGTGGCAAATGGCCGTCAATGAAATAATGTTTTTATGTACACGGTTTGCGGTGACCAACATTGCGGCGAAGTGGATCATCTGAAAAAAAAATGGGGATGGATTTAGTCAAATATAAGTATAAACTAGTCTTTAATCGAAGGATTTTAAAAAATATTCATTTTTCACAAAATGGCGGACAGTCAAAGTTGATGGTTCGATTTTAACGAAAAAACGGCCGTTTTTTGGCTATAAAACCGCCATCTTTTTCGAAAAAAAAAATCGAACGATTAAAGACTACATTTTTATGTATTAAATAAGCCTGCAAAATTTCAAGAAGATCGGTTCATTAGTGTTCGAGTAATCTTGGTCACCGACTTCAGAAATGCCATTTTGAGAAAAACGCGTTTAAAGTTTCTCTTTCAACGCTCATATCTCAGTCAATTTTGTTCGGATCGACTTGAAATTTTCAGGACATATTCTCAGAAACTTATACTTCAAAAAAATGCAATAAAAAAATCGATTTTTTCAAAATCGCAAGTGGGGTTAACCCCTTAATAAATATTTTGCAGCGATTTGTCTACTCCGCTCGCACACGCATCAACCCCGAATTTTTCGAGTCGTTTTTGTGCCGCCATTTTCAAAGATAGGGGGTTGGACGTCAGATAACTTTATACGAATTTTATTATTCCAAACAACTTTTGTTTGAAACCTTTTTTGATCGGGCAATTACTTATCGAGATACTGCGATTTTTAAGTTTTCAACCCCTATTTCTTAGGATTGGGGCGAGTTCGGGGGCAACATTTTATTGGAGTTACTTTCAGTATGCAACAATCTACCTCCAGTGAAAAATTCATATTCTGGGCTAAAAAGTGTTGGGTTTTCGTCTCTTTTACTGTATTACGATGAGAGGGACGAGGCGGCCCGGCGATCCAGAAAGTGGCGTGCTCCAGAAAGTGCAACAGAGCCGCGCTTTAGTGTCGTCGGTCATTCAAATTTTTCGCTTCGAGCCAACTGATCGTTGATTGTCATCAACGATTGCATGATTATCGATGCGGCTTGTTGAACTCCTTGCGTGGGAGTCTCGGACCAATCGACGATAGAAAATTCAATTGCGCAAGGGAAATACGCTGCGGGCTTGAACGAGGGGTCTACATGATCGACAGGTTTGTGAAAAAGTAATGTGAGGTTAATAATAAAGTTGTGGAAATTCACGAAAATTAAGAACGATTGAGGACAGAAATAACCAGTCATTTTTTATTCGTTTAAATAAGTAAGCAAGATATGATAGTTCACAAAAATAAATTACGGAAAAGGACAGACATAAAGAAAAGTTTTTAGTTAACAATGGAGAGAAATATGATAACTTGCGAGATGGATTAAGAGAAAGTATTTGGTTAATTAAAAAATTTATATAAATGTGATAATTGACGAAAATGAATTACGAGAAAGGACATAAATGTGGAAAAAAATGTCCCCTTTGAATAATCGAGAAAAATATTATTATCGACGAAAATCAATTACGAGAAGTATTTTTTTTTATAATAACGAAAATAACGTAAAATAAGAAAATAAAAATGCCGATATAAACTAAAATGTGGCAAGTAACAAAGTGTGAAAGATACGAAAGGAATATAAATCGAAGGTGCGTCTTGAATTGTTGAGCACGCGCAATAACCGAGAAGGATGAAATAACTAGAGAAAGAGCGGGAGAGATTGATTGATTATTCATTAACAATGCCTTGGCAAAGACTTGAGGCAAATGGTGGTACATTTGAAAAAACAAAATGAACAATATTGTTCTTATAATTAAAGACCATAAATAGGATAAGAGTGCTTATGTCTAAAGATGGTTTTGTTAAAAATAGTATAACTATTAATATTAATGACTAAATTGCAAATCCGGAAGCATGTATCAACAATACTCTATATAATCCAAAAAATGGAAATCAATCAAATAAATTACAAATCTCCACTAAACCGGTGACTGAAAAAGCGCTGTTTGAGAACATTCAGTGAGAGTGAAGTAGCAACTTCAGTAGAGAGTGAATGTCTCGAACATACCGCGGATAAGAGGAAAGATTTCCTGGCGGTTGAGGTTCCATGTGAGGGAATATGAAAAACGTTAAGCTTGTGCAGGCGTTGAGGACGCGTCGATGCTCTAGATTCTAAGAAGAGTTCAGTTAAGTAACTAGGGGAGTTTCCACGAAGAATATTATAAACAGAGATATCAAGGAAGTGTTGGCGCCTAGGACTGACCGTAAGCCAGCCAAGCTGTCTACGATAAAGAGTAATGTGTTCACCCCTACGTAGATTGGAGATGAATCTAAATGCACAGTTCACTAGCTGTTTTAGTTTCGTGTTCTATTCACTGATTAAGTCATTGTAGTCGAGGCAACAATAATCTAAGTGCGGAAAAATAAGAATAACAATGAGCATGATTTTGAGCTCACGCGAAAGCGCATTTCGGTGATATTTCAATCGGTGAAGAGAGACATTCATTTTACGCGAGATTGTCGCAATGTGGCTACGCTGTGAGAAGTTAGATGACATGGTAATCGCGAGGTTTCGTACTTCATGTACACATGGAAGTGTAATTCTGTTTACAGTAAAAATAGGTACAACCCAGGTAGGGAATCAAAAGGCTGACGATGGAAACAAACTTGTGCGAGTCTTGTTTCACCGAGCCTGAGTGAGACAGACCTGGGCCATTGCATCGTTTGGAGCAGCCTGGAACCAAGACTGGTTGCTTAGCCTAAACTCAGGGTTATTTCAAGCTTTATTCAGCCAGTGAATTTTAAGGCTACAAAATCAAGGCTGGATGCAGGCTTGTTTCAGGTTGTGATAAAATAAAATAAATTTTAAATAATATTTTTTCTGTACTTTTATGAAAAAAAATTAGCAATAAATTTGTCGGGTGCGAAGGCACGGAAAACGAAAGCGAAGGAGGCAGCTCAGAACATTTAAACATATTCTCTTATCGATATTTATGAGGTACACAAAAAAGTTTTTTTCTCGTCACATACACATTTCGTATATACTCACTCTCTGGGGTTTGAGTACACTCTGTGTATTACGTGTCCCATAAACAATAAATAAAATAAAGTATTGTGTTTAAAATATTTTATATATATTTTATAACAAATAATATAATGAATAATAAATATATATAATAAATAAAATAAATTCTTTACAAATTTATTAAATTTACCCCAATGTAGAATATAGAAAACTAAAAACAGACCTCATATAGCCTCGAGAAGAGTTTGGGATAAGCCTGGTCATAAATGCTCGTGAAGACTTCATTAAGGCTCGTTTTGAACCTTGTTGTTTCGTCGTTTCAGGCTTAGTACAGGCTTTTCTAGCAGCCTTTGGTCAAGCCTGTGTGCAAGAGCCTGAAACCGCGTTATCATTCAGAGGTTCAGCGAGGCCTGAAATCAGGCTGGCGCTCAGCCTGAATTAAAAAATGTGAGCCTTGTTTCAGAGCTTGGCGAGCCCTTTTTTCATCGTCAATTCCTACCTGGGAAGACGCCCACTTCAATTTTACCATTACAGCTAGAACTACTCTGAATAAGTAGGGGCAAGATGATAACGCTAAGGTCATGTTCAAACAAAACAATATATATATGAGTCAGTCAACTTTAGTTATTTTTTCAACTAATCGACATTTATTAATATTTTAATTTTGAAAGCGAAAAATCAGTCTTTCTGATTTGTACCATACAATATATATTTTTAATTAAACCTTTATTGTTCCCATCTTACCCCGTATGCGGGGCAAGATGAAACAGCGCTGGGAGAATGATGAGAAACGAATTATTGGCATCTTTCGAATATATAAAAGTGGTTTCATTCTCCGATAGTCCGAATAATCTTGCTTCCATATCATTTTAATCTTTTGTAAGTTCTTTTTCTTCCCCTGGTAGAAACACCGGTTTAAGGCGGTCCTCTAGTTTCTCGGCTGTTTTTTTACGGCTTTTTCAATAATTTTTTACGGGCAAAGCATCGAAATAATCAATCTCATTGTTTTTGCATAATCTTTATAAACATTTAAATAGGCTTGAGAAATTTTTTGAAGTCAAAATATATAATAGAATAAAAGTTATAGTGGCCGACAGGAAGACATCAAGTAAAAGAGGTGCTTGACGGTGACCAAGATTGCGGCTGTTCTGCTTATCTGAAATCAAAAAACCAAACGACATTTTAATCTTCATATTTAAAACTAGCGATTGAACTAGAGTGAATTCTAAATTACAAAAATTGACTTTTTTTATACACTTTTGAAAATTACATTCTATTTTTTACTCATTTTTTCTTAAGTTTTTCGCTCGTACAAAAAAAACTATCGAAGCAATAATGATAATCCTAGTTCAATCGCTGGCTTATAACATATTAAAGATGCTGTATACATTTGAACAAGATCGGTGCAGTAGTTTCTGAAATATGGTGGTCACCGTTTCGAAAAATGGTGTTTCGAGAAAAACGCGTTTGAAAGTATACCTGCTCCGTTCCAGGGCCGTAACTTGTGAACCACTTCGAATATCGAAAAATCCTTTGGCACACATTTTCTACACATGTTGTAGATGTGATTTATGAAGAAAAAAAATCGATTTTTGTGACCCGAGAAACTAGAGGACCGCCTTAAGAGGAACTAAACGCTTTAATAGTTTCATTCCACCTTTTCTAACGTAAATAGTGGCAACGTTGTAAAATAATTCGGCTTTGCGATAGCTTGTATTCATCTTGCCCCATTAGACGGTTAACGAATTAAGGGGTAGGAGCACAGTAGACTTTTCAATGAATCGATTTTTTCGCTAAAACGGTGCTTTATCATCATAAGAATAAGTTACTATTCAATTTATAGCAAGACATTTTTTTTTCACCGACTTTGAGCGTATAACGTAAGCCCACCTTTGGCACGGCCATAGAGTACCTAAAACTTTAAACGCGTTTTTCTCGAAACAGCTTTTTTACAATTGGCATGACAAATAACTTCAACAATTTGCACGCGATTTACTTTAAATTTAAAAATCATGTTCCTAATTGCATCTCGCAGAGAAGTACGTACGGAATTTCAGATTAATCGAAAACTTTTCATTTTATGAGCAGTTTTATACGAAGTTTTTCACTGAAAATTCTTTCATATACCTACAACTCAATTCAAATACCTACCACTTTTAAATAAAACAATATTTTTTAAATCCCGTACGTACTTCTCTAGGTATTGTAATGTAGATTAACGAGAATTTTTGTTTTTTTGTTCCAGGTAGAAAATTGTGGATGCTAATATCACGCCGCGGAGTGGTTCCAAACGCCGAAAAGCTGGTCACAAATAGGGAAAATCGCGTTACTAAATATAGGACTTTTTTGTGTGCCATATGCTAGGTTGGTACCTGTACTTTAAGAACGCAGCATTACCAATGCCAATAATACACACTTGTTGGCAGCGTGGCGTCGTGAAGTTAAGGTTAAATTTCGTGAATGTCACGTGTTTTCTGACTTAAACATTTAATTTAGACAAGTTAGTGTTAATTATTCATGGTGAAGTGAATTGTTTCGAAGAGAGGGATATCTGAGGTTAGTAAAATACGTTTTGTTTGAAATTTTAAGTGCTTGTACATTGTTTATATATTATTGTTTGTAAATCACAAAATTTTGTCATTTTTATGCCACTTTTACTTTCTCATTTTCTCGAAAGTCCCGCTAGATCCCGGGCTGAAATTGATTGCATATGGTAAGGGCATCATAGCACTAAATTATGACACCAATAACTTTTGCCCGAATTTGCCCGAAATTGAGAAAACGCAATTTGAAAATTTACTTTAAAAAACGGCTAAAAATATGATTTTTACGTTATATGAAGCCCAATATCGTCAAAAAAAATTTGTTTAAGTTATTTAATGTTGAGTATACATACTACCAATGATTTTGACATTATAAACAATGAATTTGTTATAAACAATAAATTATTTTTTTCAAAAAACTTTATTAAAATTTTTTTCCAAGTTGATTAAATGTCAAATTCTGATTCAGCGACGTCGAAAACCCCTTAATCAACAGGTTTTATCATTTACAATTATAATCATTTTTTTTTGGTCCGCCATCTTGTTTTTGACTTTGTTTTGCATTTTTTTACGAAACTGATGTCAAATTTCGATTTAG
>CAUJKO010000118.1:0-30600 GCA_963210295.1 Ophion ellenae | reverse complement strand
AGTGTGCACCTAAACCATGCAATCATATATACGTATATACCTGCCGAATAGCGGAACTTGTGCAGATTCAATGCCGCGAGTGCGCGCCGACCACCGGCCTGTTGGAGCGCGAGATTCAACTATAAGATGGCAATAGAACGCGTTAGAGAGAGCGGAAGAGGGAAAGAGAGAGAAAGAGAGAGAGAGAGAGAGAGAGAGAGAGAGAGAGAATGCGGGACGTAGGCATAGAGGGATGACGAGGAAGGGAGGAAAGAGAAGAAAGAGGAGCGAATAAATAAAGATACAGAGGGCATCTCTCTCTCTCTCTCTCTCTCTCTCTCTCTCTCTCTCTCTCCCTCCCCCTCTCTCTCTTTTTCTCTCTCGCTCTACAAAATGCGCGTAGACAGCTTAGCTAGGGGGATAAAGTGCTGGATTGGACGACTCTGCGCTCCGAACGATCGTCATTGGCCTGTAAACGAGGAATCTCTGTTATTTCAATCGATATTTCCACCGTGGCCTACTGATTTCAAGAAAAGAAAGAAAAAAGGTGACGCTCTTATCAGAACACCAGCTCTCGACTGCACTACTACTATCAACACTATGGATACACACTATATATAAATATAAATATCAAGCCCGAGCACGATGATCGTTCATCCTCGTTACTCGCTGCTCTCTGCACTCGACCGTCACCCCTCTTGCCGCACTTTTTCGCTGCTCCTTCCTTTTTTCCCTTCTTTTTCGTTTTTTCCGCGTTACCCTCCACCGACGCACAAAAGAGCGAGAGAGAGAGAGAGAGAGAGAGAGAGAGAGAGAGAGAGAGAGAGAGAGAGAGAGCACGGAACGAGAAACCCGCGCGAAGAAAAGCGCAAAGTCCCCCTCCTATTAGTCAGCTACGCCACTCGCACCGCGTCGCGCGCGCGTCCGAATACACGCGCGACCAATTATCCGCGACTTTTCACGCGCATACGATCATCGTCGTTATATATAAGTATACTCGTAACGGGCGCGTACGCGATTCAATAAAGATAGAAGGTGAAATCCGAGAGGTGTGCGCGGGAACAATTTTGGGAGAGAAACGAAACCGTGGATGGGTCGAGGAGGCAAAGGGTGCGGGGTGAGAAATAAAAAGGCACTTGGATCCGAGAATTCGTTCGTTCACGGATTGCCGATGAAATAATTAGACGAAAGCCCGGAATATTTTATTTTCCGACGTATTCGTTACTCCGATTAAACAAATAATTGTTTTATTAAATGATTTGTTAAATAATTCATTTGAGAATTTATTAGAATTTTTTTATAACATGTATTTAAAATTGTACTAAAGATTTTTTTGAAGAATTTATTGGAGAACTTACCAAAGAATTGATTGAAGAATTTATTAGAATTTTTTTGAACATGTATTAAAGATTTTTAATAGAATTTGTTAAAGAATTTATTGGAAAAATTACTAAAGAGAGGATTCGATAATTTATTTCAAAATTTATGTATTTTATTGTCCGACGTATTCGTTACTTTGTAATTATTCCATTAAATAATTTATTGAAGAACTCATTAGACATTTTTTCAAACATGTTTTAAAAAATGTATTGAAGATTTTTTAAAAGAATGTATTAAAGAATTCATTGAAGAATTAGTTGGGGAACTTACTAAAGAATTGATTGAAGAATTTATTTAAGACTCCATTAAATAATGTATTGAGGGCTTCATTAAAGAATTCATTGAATGATTTATTAAATACTTCTTTGACAATTCAATATTCCATTTTTTCAATAAATAATTCGTCGCCATCGCCCAATGACGAATTCAGTCTCAAGATATTTTTTCTTCCGTGCAAAGTGTCCGAACGTTTTTATTTCCTTTTGAGTCCTGTCGGCAGTGCGCGCCCTCCCGGCTCGAGCCCCCCCCCCCCTTTCTTCGGGTTTGAACCTCCCACGATATCGTTTTTGAAATTCATTTTATTCAATTAGAGATGGGGTAAGCTCCGAGAAAAACGAGCGCGTTGTGTTGTGGCCAGCAAAAAAGTGCGTGAAATTTGAACAAAAAAAAACGAAGTTTTTTTTTCGAAGACAAGTACTCTGATAGTAATTATCGGGGGGTGACGGTTCTTTCGACGGATACCCCTTAAAGATGTACAGCGCGAGCGAGAATCCCGGTAGCGGCGTCGAGACGCGCTGGACGCCACCCGGCACCTCGATGACGCTTCCTCAGGGTGCCCAGACGCAGCATCAACCTCACGGTCGCGTTAACGGACCCTATTCGCACGATCACGCGAATCATTCGCCGTACGCGCCCTCCTTCTATCAGCACTCTCATCGACTGCCGTCCCAGGTAAAATTGTCGACTCCGGTGTTTCCGCGCGCACGCCAACCTGAGGACTGCCCTCGCTGCGAACACCCCCACCCCCCAAACCCCCGACCCGGGTGGGTTAGGCCCACTGGGCCCGAAAGAGCCGAAAAAAGTGCGCAGTCGCAGTAGGGGCCCCGGAAGGCGATTCAACTCATTCAACGTCATTCACGCATGAGACGACTGACGATAATTCCATAAAGTTTCCTTAACATTTAAGGTTAAAGAGAAGACTTTCCTAGATAAAACAAATAATCAAGAGTACTTTTTAAAAAATCGGGTCGAAAAAAGTTATCATTTGCTAAAATGGCATGCGAAAAACCAAAAGCAGATGATCTTTATCTCGAAAACCATGGGACTTTTACTAAACTGAAATTTCACCATATAGCAGGACATGATCTGACCTATCGACAGTTACAGGATCATCCATTCATAACAGGACACCCTGTACACACAATATTTACTATATATGTTTGTGATATAAAATTGTGATCCACGAGAAATTGTGATACGCAGTATCTTGTATATCCATTTGCGCTATAAAGTTCATAGACATACGATATTTTATATTCGCCTACATAATATTGAAGATTAACGTGTCAATGTATGTATATCAAATACATAGGAGGTATTCCACGTGAATCCGGTGGACTTTTTCCCTGACCCCCGCCAATTCGATTTTTTAAATCCGATTCCATTGACTCTAAAAGACACCCTGAATTTTTTTTACATTTTCCGAAACAACGCTTGGTCAAAAAAAAATTCTCCGAAAAAAACGCCCGGATTTAAAAATCTAAGAAAATTCCCAAAAATGCGTGATTATATGTAAACATTTTCAAGCTACCACCCGCAGTGGAAGTGTGATTTTTTCTGTGCTTTCTGATCGATTAACGTTAGAAAAATCCGAAAAAATTCAAGAGCCGCTTACTTCGGGCGGATACTTAAATATTTTGATACCCACAATGAATTTTTTGACCATTTTTGAATAACCAAATCACAATCATGGACCTTGAACAGTTAGCAGTAAATTTTTCGGATGTTTTTAACGTTAATCGCTCAGAAAGCACAGAAAAAATCATACTTCCACTGCGGGTGATAGCTTGAAATTTTCTACATACAATCACGCATTTTTGGGAATTTTCTCAGATTTTTAAATAGGGGCGTTTTGTTTCGGGAATTTTTTTTTCGACTAAGGGTTGTTTGTAAAAATGTAACCAAATTTCAGAGCGTCTTTTAGAGTCAATGGAATTACATTTTAAAAAATAAGTCGAATTGGCGGGGGTCAGGGAAAAAGTGCACCGGATTCACGTGGAATACCTCTAGTGTCGTGAATTCTGGGTAGTTTTCGATGTTTTTTTTTCAAATTTCACATATATTGATCATTTTTACGTTATAATCACCTATGTTTTATATTCTTATCAAAGTAGGCTTATTAAAACAAATATTGAATAGAAACATTATAGACCAATGTACACATTTTCTGCATAAATGTAAAAAAAAAACGAATTTCTATTCAAAATGTCCAGAATTAATTCCACTAGTGTATAAATATGAATTATGAACGTGGGTATTAAATATCGAATATTTTATATACAATATTTGATAAATATATGAATTGGCAGACATACGATATTTTATATTCACGTACATAGTTCATATATGTGTATATATATATATATGTATATATATATATATATATATATATATATATATATATATATATATATATATATATATATATATATATATATTTATATTTATATACATATTAATATCTTAATATTTATTAAATATAATTTATTTTCCTCTTCATTTATCATACACACAAAATATCGTCTATAGAATATACGATATCTCATACTCACGCACATAATTCATATATGTATATATATATATGTATATGTATATATATGTGTGTGTATATATATATATATATATATATATATATATATATATATATATATATATATATATATATTTTTTTTTTGATAGATATAAATTGATACATTTATCTTTAATATTTATCACACACCGATAGATATGCCTATATGTAAATTGTGTAAATTGTTGTATACATACGAAATGAATTCACATATATAAAACATTCCCACACATGTGCATGTGCACGTGACTGTCCCGTGATCCGTTGGACTCCGATCACCGTCCTCGCGCTTCCGAACCCTTTTTCCTCTTTTCGTGTACGATACGAGAGGTTGGCCTTCTCGATCGGCGACGGGCTACATCAGCCACCGGACTCAAGCTCGTACCGTACCATCCTCGTCGCAACTACACACACACACACACACGAACACACACGTCCATACAGAGGGGCCCTTAAAGGGCGCCATGTGCGAGATAGCGAGCGTGGGCGTGGGATTAATCATGTGTACGTGTGTGTCACGTGTGCGTACATAGTCGTCGCACACGAATTACACATTACGCACTTGGATCCGGGGCCCTACAACCCTTTGCCTCTTACTTGCATGGGGCTTTATAGCCCCGAGTCTCGAGATCGAGCATACATCGAGCTCTCTATATATACACGGCGCATATGGCAAGCAGGTGAGGGGGTGGGAGGAGATTGCGATGGTGGAGGGATCAGCACCTTTGCCTTTGTACTTCCAAGTAGGCCCGCGCAATGCCCGATACCCTCGTCCAGCCTCGAATCACTCGTAAATTACCTCGGAATAAATAAATATATAGCCGCGAGTCGGACGCGAGGGAAGAGAGCCAGAGGAGGATGCAACGTCCAGACAAAAAATAAAACAATTGCGGGGGCAAACGGGGACTATGTGTATATGTGTGTGTGTGTGAAAGGGAAAGACGTTACGGAAAGTCTTGTGGTCTGTACTGCGAGTTTCTGAGGCGGCCATATCGTTACACCAGATCCTATATATATATATTAGGGTGGCACAAATTTCAGCTCTATTTTTTTCCCTTTTCTCATCATCCAATAATCTTCTTTGAAAAAGAAAAAAAATTGTCGCCGAAGCTGCGAGAGGTCAAACAATAGTGAGGGTTCACTCAAGCTCCTAAAAATTCGAATTTTCATTAAAAAATGGATTTTTTTTTCGTCCATTTCTCACCAATGAAATTTACGCTTTACAATTTTTCAATTAACTTCGCGAATTCTCTAGCCAGCCAATGAATATTTAGTGGTCGCTCAAGGTTTTTGAAATTTACAATTTCCGCCAAAAAATAAATCTCGCATGCACTATAATACCTTGTAGCATAAAAACAAAATAAACAGCGAAGTGTTACATTTTCTGAATAATTTATTATAATAATTCGTAATAAACAGCAATTAGACGATATGTGTTTTTATGTCATATTATTTATTGTTGTATTATGGCGTCGCTCGTCACAGAAGAAACATTATAATTCTTGGGTTAGACGGGTGAGGTAAATTTGAAAAATCTTTTTCTGAAGAAAAAAGGGCTAATTGTTTTGAAAATGTTACAGAGCGTCAAATTTTAGAGTGAGAAGAATTTAAAAAAAAATCAGCGAAAATTGGAAATTTCGGAGCTCTTGAGCGACCCCTAAATATTCATTGGCCGACTAGAGCTCTCGCGAGGAAAATCAAAAAATGATAAAGCGTAAAATCCAGGTGTGAGAAATGGACGAAAAAAAATCGATTTTGTGCTGAAAATTTGAACATATGGTAGTCTTGAGCGACGTCTCAATATTTTGGACCGCTTGCAGCTTTCGCGACAATTTTTTTTTCCTTGAAGAAGATAATTTCATGGTGAGAAAAAGAGAAAAAATAGAGCTCAAATTTCTGCCACCCTAATATATACACAGTGTGTCCTGTTATGAATGGATAATCCTGTAACTGTCGATGAACAGATCATGTCCTACTATATCCTGGAATTTCACTCTAGTAAAAGTCCCACAGTTTTCCAGATAAAAATCATCCGCTTTTGGTTTTTCGCATGCCATTTATACAAATGATGACTTTTTTCACCCTGTTTTTTTTTAATACCCTTGGTAATTTTTTTCATCTAGAAAAGGCTTTTTTGAACCTTAAATGTTAAGGAAACTTTATGAAAAAAGATCATATGCAGAATTTATACAAACCAATGCGAACATCTGACTTTGATATCCTGCGGTATTAGAAAAACGTACTACGCAAATCGCGCCAATTACTTAAAAAAGTTATTTAGTTATTGTCGATTCATATCATTTGCAAAAATGGCATGCAAAAAACCAAAAGCAGCTGATTAAAAAAAAACATCAAGCCCAAAATCTCGAAAACCATGGGACTTTTATTGAACTGAAATTCCAGCATATAGGAGGTCATGATCTGACCTATCGACAGTTGCTGGATTATCCATTCATAACAGGACACCCTGTATACCCACAGATCTGTATATATATATATATATATATATATATATATATATATATATATACACGCACACATATATATATATAAAGTTATATATTTTTACTCGTTTCTATATGGTTATACACGTTTCCATTATTAAGGACATTAAGCAGCCTTGCCACGATTTCTTAACAGGTCTTTTTTTCCTTCGTTTCTTTTTGCACTTCCTCTCTGCCTCTTCCTCTCATTCTCTCGTTTTCTCTTGCTCTCTCAAGCTCGACGACAACTATAAATCAGAAAAAAAAGACACTCAACCCTTCTGGAGCAAGGAAAAGGGCGGGGGTGGCGCAGGGCACCAAAAGTCCCCAAACCCCGGCGACAACGTCAAGTCCGAAAACGCCGTCTGTGCGAACCGCACGAAAAACGGGCCGGCAATTTTCCGTCCGTGTTGAGATAAAAATATGATTAATGCGGAGAGTCCCGGTTGGATTCAGGGAATGAGGAAACGCGCTGCGTCCTCTTCCCGAGAGGATCGGGACGAGAAACTCAAGTCGTCGTGGGGGAGGGAATGGTGATGGGAAAAAATACGCTCGGTGGATAAGTGGTCTGAAGCGAAAACTCCTTCGGTACGAAGGGACGAGTCGAGGCAAAAATGCTCGTTGATCGCGTTCGAGCTGATATTATTTTCCGTCGAGATTCTGAGGGACCGAAGAACGCCGATTTTCTTATTTGTAAAGCTGATTTCGAGCTGTCAGATCGAAGTGTGAAGAAAATCGGAGCCTCGCTGCAGTCGGCTGGGCTTGGTCTCGACCTTCGCGGGCTGGTCTTGAAGGCGTTCGGAAAATGAATTTGGCGGAGGATCGGGACGAGAAGGAAATTGACGAAAAAAAATTAATTTTCGGTGAAGAGCGTGCGATTTTCGATCATTATTATAAAAACGTAGTCAAGATGAAATTCAGCCGGTAAAGTTGGAAAGTACGATGCTGAAAGAATTTCTACCATTTTTTGGAAATTTCGTCTGGATTTTCGAGCGCAGTTGACGGCAGAAGCTTTTTTTCTGTGACTTTTAGTATGTGAAAATAAACGCTTTCGGATACTCTCTATGCTTCGTCTGGGTCGGTCAAGTGGAACGTGGTAAAATAAGATTTTCCTCCTAACGGGTCTGCATGAGTTTGGGGCCCAAAAACAGGTCGATCTTCAATATTTTTTTCCGACGAGACTATCGGGCTGACGAGGTCGGGATTTTACACACAATTGACACATAGTCTTGCCAAGCTTGTGTGTTTTTTAAATTAAAAAATATCAATAAACAATGGAGATATTATTTAAACAAAGTGCCGTCGTTGCTGCATGGCCGTCGTCTAAACGGAAAAATGAAAATATATACTTTCAGTACAACGATAAAGCTTTCGTATGACTGGATACTTTATTAAAATTATAAAAATTACGAAAATGGGAAGCTGTAGGGAAAAAATCGAGTTTTCGACCAAAAAAATAACGTTGATCATATGTTATCATTAAATGTATAAGGTCTAATTCGTTTCACCTGACGTGCTAGAATTCAGACCTGCGTTTATAATTCCCGCAGCGCCATGTGCAATCAGGTTTTTTAAATAATCGAAAATCAGATGCCACTGATCGAAGGACCGGAAAAAAGTGCTCCTCATCAGTAATCGTGGAATATCCTTCGGGACGGAGAGCCGAGAGACTCAAGGCCGAGGAATAAAAGGGCGACGTGTATATATGCGCAAGGAGTCAAATCGAATCTCGACGATTGCGCGTCGGGAGGACGACGTCCCAGGCACGTCGATCTCACGAGGATTAAGAGTGGGCCAAGCTCCGATCGCGTCATACACCCCTCGTTTCTTCATGACTAAAAAACAACTAGAGAGAGAAAGTGGAAGAAAACGACTCGAATTTAAGAGAGAGAGAGAGAGAGAGAGAGAGAGAGAGAGAGAGAGAGAGAGAGAGAGAGAGAGAGAGAGAGAGACGCAAAATGAGAAAGGAAAGAATTTCCCTGGTATGGGCGATGGTAGAATTTTCTCTGCGAAGAAAACTTAAGAATATCTCCACTGTGACAATTTCAATTCAACCCTTGCCGTCCTCTTACCCTGCACCCTTGGCTCTCTCTCTCTCTCTCTCTCTCTCTCTCTCTCGCTCTCTTTCTTTCCCGTACCTCGAGAGCTTCCGGTCCGCAAGAAGAGTCCAGCGGACGCGCGCGTTCCGAAGTACCTTATGACTTTTCTTTTCTCTCAACCCGTTCCTCCCACTCCTAACGTCTCCGCCTTAAGATTCTTAAAAGTTTCGAGCGCGTCTCACGCTACGCGAGAGCCGCGAGATTTTTCGATTTTAATTACACTTTTAACATATTTTAATAAAATTCACGGACCCTTCTTCTTATTCTTTCATCTCGTCGCTTTTTGCTTCAATTCCAACCGTCCGCGTTACCCTGAGCCTCGGACTCAAGCCCCCCCCCATCCACCGCCCTTTCGTCCCTTTACGGACTCTCGTCGATTACTCCCGCGGGAAAATCTTGCCGAGGGTGTCCTTCGTCCCTTCGAAGGATCGTGCCGACCATATACGTCTTTCTCTCTCTATCTCTCTCTCTCTCTCGCTCTGCGTACCATCCTGATATCCGAAATGCAGTGATCATCTGAGGACTTCTTCCGTCTTCTCAGCCGTTCATTTTCAATTTTTTATGTTTAAATTAAAAAAATTAATTTCCTATTTTTAATTTGTAAATTAAAATTTTTTATTTTCAAATTTCAATTTTCAATTTTTGAATTTCAATTTTTAATTTTGAAACTTTTATTTTTGTTTATATTATATGCCTCTATTGTCACCTTTTTACACTTTCGGGAGATAATGTTGAACTGTTTCTGTACTTGATTAAGCACGGTGCTCTTAGGGGACTTTAGTCCTAGAGCACGGAATAAATACCCCCCTCTCTCTCTCACTCTCTCTCCTCCTCCTCCGTCCCGCACTTTTATCGTCGACTGTATCCTACCGGAGCCGTTTTAACCCTTTCGATCGTTCGCCCACTCCACCTACGCGTATATACATATATCTCCGAGGTATAAGTACCCGCGGAGATCGCACGCTATGTAGGACACACCAGGCGAGCGCAGCCTGGCCCAGCCCAGCATATATACGCTAACACCTGTTCCCCTAAGCGGCCCCGAATAAACGTTTCCTCTCTTCGTTTCGATTCACTATCTTTCTTCTTTTACCTCTTTGTTTTTCTTTCTTCTTGCCTTCTTTTTCGTTCCACTCTCATCGTCCCCTTTATCTTTGCCCGAGCTCTTACCGCCAGCGAGTTCCGGTATAAAGAAAAACTTTAATGTGTAACTAAACGTTCCCGATCGCATCTTATTGTCGAACCGACAATGAATTGCTTTTTCACATCGCTTGTGCTTCGTTATTAATGGGTCGAATTTGCCCTATTTTTTTAAGGGAGGCCTTTAGGCGAGGAAAAAATGGCCCATTTTCATGATTTTTTTTTTTGCAAAATATTTATTCATCATTTTTTAGACTTGGGGCATGTTTTATTATTACTTTTGACAGTTACATGGTATTTTTTTCTTTTATTCATCTTTAAAAATGTCCGAGGTATGGCACGGTCTTCTGAACGTGCCGGCGTGACACGTGGCGTCGGCGGAATTAAGGCGTTACCCCCACTTGTAGCGCAAAAAAGGGCTTTTTCATGAATTTTTTTAAAGAAAACTACAAAACTTTTTTAATCGATCAATATACCATCTTAAAGAACACATCTTGAAGAACTTTCAGTAATTTTTTTATTGAAAAATATTACATTGTTTAGTGGCAAATGGCCGTCAATGAAATAATGTTTTTATATACACGGTTTGCGGTGACCAACATTGCGGCGAAGTGTATCATCTGAAAAAAAAATGCGGATGGATTTAGTCAAATATAAGTATAAACTAGTCTTTAATCGAAGGATTTTGAAAAATATTCATTTTTCACAAAATGGCGGACAGTCAAAGTTAATGGTTCGATTTTAACGAAAAAAAAACGGCCGTTTTTTGGCTATAAAACGGCCATTTTTTTTCGAAAAAAAAAATCGAAAGATTAAAGACTACATTTTTATGTATTAAATAAGCCTGCAAAATTTCAAGAAGATCGGTTCATTAGTGTTCGAGTAATCTTGGTCACCGACTTCAGAAATGCCATTTTGAGCAAAACGCGTTGAAAGTTTCTCTTTCAACGCTCTTTCAACGCGGATTCTTCTCTTTCAACGCTCATATCTCAGTCAATTTTGTTCGGATCGACTTGAAATTTTCAGGACATATTCTCAGATACTTATACTTCAAAAAAATGCAATAAAAAAAATCGATTTTCTCAAAATCGCAAGTGGGGGTAACCCCTTAAGGGTTCTTCTCACTTTAAACGTTAAAAAAGGCTATTTGCATGCATTTTTTTGATCGGTTTAAATTATAGATATTGTTATAAAAGTTATTACACTTAATAAATGGACTTTCAAAATACACTTAAAAAATATATATATATTTATTAAAGTCACTATTTATAAACGAAAATGGTAGTTTAAAAATGTCCCAAAACAATGTAGGTCAGCGCTGTTGATGAAATCTCGGAGATGGATCATCCGAAACAAAAAAATCAAATGGTTTTAGATTCAGTAGGTTAATGGCTATAGTGCATATCATACGATTTTCGATATATGCAAAAAAAACAAAATGGCGGACATTTTTCGAAAAAAAACAAAAAAAAAGTGTTTTTTTTCACCGTTTTTGGCACAAAAATAGTAAATATGAAAATTTAAAAAAATTCTCGACATGTGCAATAGATATCGTTGTAAAGAATATGTGGTTAAAATTTCATGAGGATCGGTTCAGTAGTTTCGAAGATTTTATCAACAAGCCGTCGAAAAACGTTATTTCGAGAAAAACGCGTTTAAAGTTTGTTTGGGTTACATAAATACATTTTTTTTTTAAATGTATGTATTTCCAGTGTATTTATCAAGTGTAACAACTTTTATATTAATATCTAGAATATAAACCTATAAAAAATGCATGAAAATAGCATTTTAGCGTCTAAAGTGAGAAGACCCCTTAATCTGAAAAAGATAACGAAGTTTTTTCTTTTGCCAACACTTATACGCAGAATATGAACGAAGAAGAAGAGAGAAATGTTGAAGATCGATGAAATTGTACGCTTTGAAACAAAGAGATTGAATTCTCCGAAAAAGAGGCTACATTTTTCAAAAAAAAAGTACTGTTTTTTTCCTTTAAAACATATAGGGTCACGGCTTACACTATAAGGCTAGAAAGATTTATACCAAATTTCATCAGAATCGGTCGATTCATTTTTTACGTCACGCCAGTTTTGAAAATGCAGTTTGGAAGACCGTGCATATTTTAATGACTAGTAAAAAAATACCATGTAATCGCCAAAAGTAGTAATAAAACATACCCTAAGTCTCAAAAATGGTGAAGAAATCTTTCCTTAAAAAAAGTCCTGAAAATTATCACATTTTTTTTTCACCAAAAAATATCTCCCCCCTTAAGGAAGCATACCTCTGTGCCGAAAGAAGTTTGTTTTTTCTGATTTTTTTTTTTGCCTACTAGATTATTTATGTATGATTTCGAAAAAGGTGTATTATTAAGCATACATTGAACTTCCATAAAAAAAGAACTCATCGAAATTATAAAAAAATTGACCTTATATATATATATATATATATATATATATATATATATATATATATATATATATATATATATATATATATTTAACATAAAAATTAGCAACAATATTGAGGTATAATCGAGCCTCTGTATAAAAAATGTGGTCTAATGGCGGAATCGATAACTTGACACTAGTTGGGCTGAAAAAAAAATAAAAAATAACCGAGAAGAGTAGATTTTGATGGGTACGGACCCTTCTCAGTAGC
This sequence comes from Ophion ellenae, assembly GCA_963210295.1. NCBI lineage: Eukaryota > Metazoa > Arthropoda > Insecta > Hymenoptera > Ichneumonidae > Ophion > Ophion ellenae. Next base: position 18,016 of record CAUJKO010000118.1, on the reverse strand, counting down.
TTATACAGGATGTTCTACATCTCCACCAATATGTTTTAGAAAAAATGGAACGCCTCTACAAATCCAAGGACAGCAAGCAGCCAAAATAATTCATCGAATTCCAGAAATTCGATCCACCTTAATGTCGTCATAACTCGACGAATCGCATTTTGTTTTCCTCGCAATCGTCTTGTACAAAACGATACACGATAGAAATAAAAATGTCCGCGCAAACGTCCGCCTCGCACGTGTAAACGACCGCGTGCGCTAGTGCATGTCCGAGCTTTATAGCAAAATCTCGCTTTTCCTTCGATTGGCTTTTGCTCCTACCATCCCAATGGCCAGACACGTGATTTGGCGACATTTTTCGGAGCGAAGACGACGCGAAGAAAAAATCAACGTGGACGTCAATATTTCGGGACGCAATTTCTTTTGTCTACTTTATTTTGCAGCACGTCTAACCATATGCATGCATCCCCTTAAATGTATTTGTTCGATACTCGTAATATGCTTGACTCGGGTACGCACGAATGTTCATCTTGTCTATTTATTATCGTTATTATTATTATCATTGTTGTTGTTTCATTGCCACTTTTTATTTTTTCACGATAATAGTAATCATTATTATACTGATAATTACTTGACCATTATTATTAATCATTATAATAATTATTATATCACTATTAATAATATCGTTATTGCAATAATTACAATGATTAATTCAATCATTGATAAAATCATTATTATAAATGAAGTATGATAATACTATTATTCATAATGACAATATCTTTATCATCATCGTGATAACATTGTCAGTATTATTGAATTGGACAGAAAAAACACAAACTACAGTAATAAATGTAATCACAGTTATAATAGTTTATTTATTGATATAATATAATAATGATATCGTTATTTTAATGATTATTATCAACATGAAATTGTCATTATTGTTGAATTTACCCCTACGTCGAAACACTGGGTCATTTTGACCCGCATGAATTTTAAATAAAATGCTCACCTTTCCAAAATTGCAAATTTTCAATCTTTCTTTACAGCCAATTAATTTGATATTTTCCGAATTTTACGTACGCAGACATATCAAGAAATGGTTAAAATGTATCTCTGATTTCAGAAAAATAAAAACCCACCGAAGGGCTGTCAATGGCAGGTGGATGAAGTACTGTCCTGGTCAAATTGACCCAGTGTGTCAAAATCGTGGCCAAATATAAGTGTGTCACCAAAGCATTAAAATAAAATCTCCAACTACACTAGTAAAAATAATAATATTGTCATTATCATTAACCCTTCCTTGACACACTTATATTTGGCCACATCTTTGGCCCACTGGGCCAATTTGACCCGGATAGTACTTCATTCGCCTGTCTTTAACAATTCGGTCAACTTTTATTTTGAAAAAATCCATTATACACTTCCAACATTTCTCAATATGTCTGCATAATAAAAATTCGGAAACTAAAGAATTGAATTGTGAAAAAATAATTGAAAACTTTAAATCGTAGGAAACTGAACTTTTTATTTCAAATTCATCCGGGTCAAAGTGACCCAGTGTGTCAAGGAAGGGTTAATAATTATAATTATTAATAATAATAATAACATCGTCATTATTATACAATATTGCAATACTGCAATCACAATAACGTTATTATTATTATTGAATTTAAAACAAAATCCGACACAAAAATTTCAAAGATAATAATAATGATATTGTAATTGATATTTTAATTTTCATAATTTTTGGTATTATAATTGTTTTTTTTTTGTTTGTTATAAATGTAAACCGTTATCGCATTCCCCCGTTGCTCGACGAAGAGTACAGCATACCAACTAACCCCGGCAGTTCTTCTCGCAGATATTCATGCACAAGAGCGTGAGCGCGATGCAGAGCGCAATGCACGCTAGAGATCTTGGTGCGGGCGCTCTGGGCGCTAGACCCGGTGGCGGCGGACTAGCCGGTCTCGGCGTCGGCGTTGGCGTCGGACCCGGCATGATACCCGGCAACGAGGTCAAGCCCCATCAGTGCCAGCAATGTCTCAAGTCGTTCTCCAGCAATCATCAGCTCGTGCAACACATCAGGGTACACACCGGTGAGAAGCCTTACAAATGCAGCTACTGCGACCGGAGGTTCAAGCAGCTCAGTCACGTACAACAACACACGAGGCTACACACGGGTGAGTCTGCCAATTCCCTCATCAATTATTCGTTCGTACAGTGTCGCGTTTGAGAGATCGATCACCCGCGTAAAAAAAAAAAAAAAATTCACAACAACAAATGCAAACGAAAAACATAAAGTTCGAAAAAACAAAAACAAAAAAACGATCGAAAGATTGAGGGGCTACATCTACCTAGAGGCCCGAAAAAAAATGGCCAGATTCCGAACTTTTTTTTGGGAAACGGTTGGTGAAAACGAGACGCATTTTTTTCAACACTGAGGGACATATGTTGAGAGCGTATAAAAAAAATGTCACCAAAATATACGAAAACATGCCGGCAGATGAAATTTCTTTTTCGTATCGTTTGGCGGTGGACACTGTACAGCTTAAACGACCCATCCGAAAGCTAAAAACCAAATGGGGTGTTTGAGGTAACGATAAATACGAGTCGTTGACGATCGTCGATTTTTTAAATCATTTTTTTTAACAACGTGGCGACCAATTGAAACTCGCGCACACAAAATATATGAAAAACGTCGTCATTTTTAGGCAATTATAAAAAAATGGAGATTGTTTTTCCAAAAGTGAGATCGTCAACAACCTTTAAATGTTTCTCATCGTACCTTCTGTAAATTTGGAAACAATCCATTGAGTGGTTCTCGAGATATCATGTCCACCGACTTTGAAAACAGTGTTTCGGGAATAAAGCGATCAAAGTTTGAAGTATGATGCTGGTACCGCTCGCCAAGCCGACTGTCAGAAGCTCAAGCTCATTCAATTTTAGGAATATTTCAATGAAATTTTTAGGGAATATAGCTATGAGGTACTATTTTCGGAAAATGCAATTTTTTGATCCACCTAGGTAGATGTAGCCCGTTGAGAAAAAATGAGATGTCCGAGGGGCGAGAAGATTTTCTGGAGTCAAATAAACGGGAATAAGAACGAAAGCGCGTTCGGTAAATTGTTACGTATGCGATAAGGATAAGGAATGAGTTGGTGGAAGGAGAAAAAAAAATATTCATCTGTTGCGACAGTTTCTAGGTCTATTGCCTTTAATGGAGGACGTGAGTGAAACAAAAAATTACTACTTATCTACTATATATGTATGTCACTCCCGCCTCCCCCCCCTACCTCCCTAGCTCCGATTATAAATACCTACCGCCACCCGCTCCATCCCTCCCCCCGAGCAGGCGAGAGAATCTCCACAACGATCTGTATCGTACTTGCCGATTTTTCGTTCGTTTCTTCGACTTTCGCTTGGCTCTCAAGTGTCTTGCAGCAATGAGAAACGTGCGGGAAAATAATTCGAAAAAATCATTAAATTGCGCAAATCACTCGTGGAATTTGGTTCTTTTTTAAATTCATTTTACGAGTGGTAAGGCCCGGATGGATCGATGGACGATTTCGCTTTGCTGGCCGGGGGTAGAAAATCTGGTGATTAATTTTTATCGAGCTCCAATGGACAAGCAAATATAACGAGTGTACGTAAAAATACAGGTTCATGTATATATATATATATATATATATGTTTATATTCGCACACACAGCAAATTTTTACTTTATATGTTTGGATTTGTGTGTCTACAATAAATAATGTAAATATACACTGCAATTAATTCTGGACACTTTTCAATTTTTCAAAATTTCGCATTTATTGATTATTGTTACATTATAATCATTTTATATGCTTATCAAAATAGGCTCTTTAAGGCAAGCATTAAGTACAAACATTATATATTAAAATAAAAACATCACGGTATCATTTCCGCATAGCAGTATATACATTTTCTGCGTAAATATAAAAAAAGCTGATTTCTATGCCAAGTGTCCAGAATTAATTCCACTAGTGTATGTGAAAATGAAATTAAATATAAGATATATATATATATATGTAGACAGTACCGGTAAGAAAAATCGATCACTTTGGATAATTGCAAAATTATATTAGAATATTTTAATTCATTTGATAGAGGCTGTATAGTATCTTCGTAAAATAAGAAATAAAATGAATTGTATTATCCTAATATAATTTTGCAATTATCCAAAGTGATCGAATATTTTTGTCGGCACTGTACATATGTATACAATCTTATATGTAGACACACACATGCACACGCTATATTATATAAATTAATAAAAAATATACAAAAAATATAAATGAAATCAATTGTAAGATTGTATTTTTATGTTCACTTACTATATTTGCTTGGTCATTTTTGTGCGCACATGTACAGAGTATCCGGAAAAGTGACGTCCAAAAACAAAATCTAGATGCCTCGTATCGATATCTATCCAAATCCCCCTCCCCATGTATGTTCTACGATCTTTTTACTTTTCGACAACGAAACATTTTTGAATTTTTTTTTCAACTTTTTCTGTAGTGCAGTATTGCATTTTTTTTGCGTATGTACGTGCCTCTTAGAAGTTTTTGAAAACAATTGGAATTCATTTAGACTACTATAAGTATTTTTCATTGTCATCTGAACTTTAACGACTGATTCTCTCAAACCTATTTTTTTATTTTTAAATAAAAATCCGAGATTAATTCAGGTTAGTGAATAATTTATACATCATTTATTTATTGCTCAACCGTGCCCTTGATAATGAAAAAAACGAGTGAAAAATGGGAGGAAAATACATGCACAAAAGAGGGGGGAAAAAATTGTGGAACATACATGGGGATGATCCGGATAGGTATTGATACGAGGCAGCTAGATTTTTCTTTCGGACGTCACTTCTCGCTCCACCCTGTACAGACGCACAACACACACACATATATAGCATTTCTGATGCCCGTACAATTTTTTATCTCACTCATGTCTTCCCTCACTGTGCGATCTCAAATCACAGCTGGATCCTTCCAAGGATCTTGTCCATAGACAAAGTGCATTTTCCCTCGTGGAATGTTGTCTCGGGCAACGACTCGTATGCAAAAAAAAAAAATAAACGAAAGCGGAAAAGAAATGCAAATAGCAAAAAATCAAAGAAATTAGGGCGAAGAGAGTTAAACAAACAAAAAAATGTGCGAGGGATTCTCGTTGGAGTTGCGAGGGTGGGCGGAAAGAATTTCATTAGATGGGCTAGGGAAGGTAGTCACTCGGAAGGTATTAGCCCGGGCGCGGACCATCCGCGATGGGTCCGGTAAATCCCCCGGCTCGAGACCAACTTCGACCACTGAAGACCCCCCGGTCAGAAACCCTCTCCCGAGAAAGAACAAACGAATGGAATAACGTTTAAAAAAAGAGCGAGAGAAAGGCTTCTCGCTGGACCGAATTAAGATTCGCTCTCGCTGGATAGAAATTAAAGGGTGTACGTTTACGCAAAAGCGAGCCCGAAGGGATAAGATCCCGAGGAGGATTAAGGGTGGAAATACCTTTAGGCGAGGAAAAAATGGCTAATTTGCATTTTTTTTTTTTTAAGGAAAGCTTTCTTCGCTATTTTTGAGACTTATGGTATGGTTTATTACTACTTTTGGCTATTACATGGTATTTTTTTATTTGTCAATTTTTAAAATGGCGGAGGTACGGCACGGTGTTCTAAACTCGCTGCGGCGGAGGTGTCAGACGGCGTGACACGTAGCGTCAGCGGAGTTAATCTGAAGAAAAAACCTAATCAAGGGTTTTCTTTCATTAGTACTCATACGCAGAATATGAACCAAGAAAAAGTGAGAAATGTTGAATATTGATGGAATGGTACGTGTTGAAACAAAAAGATTGAATTTTCCGAAAAAAAATGGCTACATTTTGCAATAAAAAATACGTTTTTTTTCAAAATTTTCAAAAACATTTTGGTTCGTGTTTTAGAGAATAAGGTTAGGGAGATGTAGACCAAGTGCCATCAGAATCGAACGATTAGTTTTTTAGCTACGCGTCACGACAGTTTCGAAAACGCGGTTTAGAAGATCGTACCATACCTCCGCCATTCTTAAAGATTGATAAACAAAAGAAATACCATGTAACAGCCGAAAGTAGTAATGAAACATACCCTAAGTCTCAAAAATAACGGGGAAATCTTTCCTTTAAAAAAAATCATGAAAATCAGCAAATTTGTTTCTCGCCTAAAAGTATCTCCCCCCTGAAGCGAGCGAGGAATGCAGTGAAGCAGCGAAGAAAAATAACCCGTAGCTGGGACGCGAGATATTCGCGGATTCTCGAATCCGAGATGCGAACGTGCGGATAATTTAAAATGAAAAAAAAAAAAAAAAAAAATGTCATCGTCACATAGTCTTTGACTGGCAAGGAAGCGCTTAAGTGTCCGCCGTCGATTTGGTTGAAACTCATATATACTATAAAGCATTGAAAACTATTAGACACGTATTTTTTTATCTGCGGAAAAATGTATTTAACGGGGCAAACCACCCCTCAAAGAAAGCCGTGTCAAGGGGTGGTTTTGTGGTTTCACCCACAAGCAGTCCACCGATTTGAATGAAACAAAAACCAAAATTCTTCCAATGTAAAGCGATGAAAAATCCACTATAGAATAATTGTAAAAATATGAAATTAAGGGGTGATGCGGCTTTCTTTCAGGCGTCATTTCCTCCCTTAAAAACGTTTTTCCGCGGATAAAAAAAAATACGTGTCTAATAGTTTTCAATGCTTTATCATATATATGAGTTTCAACAATATCGGAGGCGGACACTCAAGTAATGTTCCTTGTGGGAAACAACCCCGCGCTCGTGCGTCGTTCTCTTCTCGCTCGCTTTTTCTCCGATCGTTACAAAGAATCCCATACGGGCGAACGATTGAAGAAAAAGGCTCGCGCGCATTGATTTTACTCGTGGCCGAAAAAAAAGCGAGAGGAGAAAGAGAGAAAAAAAACTTTCACCCCATCGGCCACCCCAAATAACTACAGCTTGTACGAAGCAGCCACCCCTTTTGCATTAATAAAGCAACCCTTTCTCTACTCTCAAATGTATATATATATATATATATATATATATATATATATATATATGCATATGTATATATGTATGTATGTATGTATATGTATGTGTATATATATGTACGCGCGAAAAAACGAATAACCACAAAACAGCCTCCGCCAGCGAGAGCAGGCCTTTACATCGTAATAATACACGCGGGACGAAATATATACTCATCTCTGTACAGCTGTGAGACACAAACACTTCCGTTTTCACATCTGTGGCTGTGCACTGCATCTGTAATATCACGACTATGGCTGCATACTCTACTATCTAACTATAATTATTTAATTTAAAAAAAAAAGGATTGAAAAAATTTCTATGTAAATTCATCCAAGCGTGATTTTGAAGCCATTGGGGCTTATGTAAAGTTAAATATGGGGACATGGGGTATATTCCTCAAAGTATGTGTGAAACGATGATTTTTGAGCACTCCACTTTGAGAAACCTACTCTGGCCCGTGTCTCCATGCTTAACTTTATACCAACCGCAATGTCTCCAAACTTATGTTTGCATTAATTTATATGAAGGTCATTTTGAAAACTGTCTTTCCCTAAAATCAACGATTTGTTTGAACAAAAATGTCAGGCTCGTCGTTGAAAACAGGATATGGCGACTATCAGGACGATGGCACCATACTTTGAGCTTTCTAACTAGATATATATATAGTTAGAAATCTTAAAGTGTGAAGCTATCGTTGATTTTGGAAAAAATGGGATTTTCAAAATGACCTCTGCTACTCTGCTGCCTCTATCTGCTATCTCTGCTACCCTAAATAACTCGGTAATTATCGACGTCACGACAAAATGTTCCGGACAAAAGTTGTACGGTGTGAAGGGGGCCATCGAATGCGACCAATTTTTTTTTACTTCGGTGGAGGCGCTGACGCACGGTAAAGGTTACCTCCACTTTTTAAAATGGAATGGTATATTTTTTTAAGCATCTTGTGGAGCACCTCAATCCGCATAAAAATCATTAGGGGTCGAAGTCGTTCAAGGTCATTCAAGGTCAGTATCGCTGATACAAATCTAAATATCTCGGGTCACTACCAAATATTTGGTAGTGAGATATTAGGTACCGAGATATTTAGATTTTTATGACATTTTAATAGATGACCTTGAATGACCTTGAATGACCTTGAATGCGCCTTGAATGAACGACTCGAGATTAACGACTTGACATGAATGAACCTTGAATGACCTTGAATGCACCTTGAATGAACGACTTGACATGAATGACCCTTGAATGTACCTTGAATGAACCTTGAATGACCTTGAATGACCTTGAATGAACGACTTGAATGACCTTGAATGACCTTGAACGACCGATAATGTCTTTTATGCGGCTTGAGGTGCTCCACAAGATGGTTGAAAAAATTGTACCATTCCATTTTAAAAAGTCGAGGTGACCTTCACTGTGCGTCAGCGTCTCCAGCGAAATTAAAAAAATTGGTCGCATTTGATGGCCCCCTTCACACCGTACAACTTTTGCCCGGAACATTTTTTCGTGACGTCGATAATTACCGAGTTAATTTGGGTGGCAGGGATAAGAGGGACACCCTGTATATGAGGGGGAAGAGAAACGGTGCAACGGCACAGAACGCTCCAGCGTTCAAGGTGTGCACGTATATATGTATAATAAGAAAGGGAAAGACGACGGTGCAAAGTTTAAAATACACGTCGCCTAACGACCTTGACACGTCGCTAAGTTCAAAGCACGACCCTGACAGATCTAGAGCAGAGACAGAACATTTTGACGTCGTGGTGGGGATGGCAACGATAGAGAGACAGTGAGAGACAGTGATAGAGAGAGAGAGAGAGAGCAAGAGAGAGAGAGAGAGAGAGAGAGAGAAACTGTCGTTACGTATAGCTCGTCGACACGATCGACACTTAACTGTCGCGAACGTGAAAGAAAATCGAGTCTTGTCTAGATCCGATCGTACTCGTAATATTTCAGGAACTCAATTGGCCGAGTAATAGGCGGCTTATCCGGAAAAGACTTCGCAACGCGGCTGTGACGTTTTTTGCGTCTTGTATTGGAATATCATTACATCGAGGCATTCCTTAATGCTATGATATTCCAATACGAAAACGCGCCTGCGATTGCAATCTTCTCGAATCAAATACTGTTTAATTTGTTATCTAGCTTGAGAATTGATTTTGGTTTTTTTTTTAATGGAAATGTAGGTGTTCGGTTGAAGGACATTTTGCGGGGGACTTAGATTGTTTGGATTTTGTTTTGAGAATGCGAACGAAGAGAGGAGAGAAGATGGTGAGAGAAGATGGTTTATTATGCTCTAATGAGACTCTTCGGCGAATATAACGTTGCAGGTGAAATATGAATAAAGTAGTCAAGGGAATTTGAAGAAATTACAATTTGATATCAAACAAAAATTAATCAGTCATTGAAGAAATAAGGATTGTATATAAACATAAAAATAAACAATTCATACGATAAGGTAAAAAATGAAAAAAAAAGCGAGAGAGGGGGAGAGAGATTGATAGTTAATTGATAATATTTATTACGCCTTGGTAAAACTTTTGGGCAAATATAAAGTTACAGATGAAATAAGAATGAAGTATTAACGAAAATTTGAAGGAATGAAAATTTGATATAAAACAACAAAAACAGAAATTATTTTTTTTTTTAAGGCGAGCGCGTGAGAGCGATTTATAATATTTACTTTTCCCTAGTGAAACTCTCGGGCCAATAATTATAAAGTTAGAGACGAAATATAAATAAAGTATTAAAGGGAATTTGGAAAACAGATATCCAAGACGTGAGGATTCGATATAGAAACGAAAATAAACAATATCATATACGAAAAGATAGAAAGTAAAAAAAACGACGAGAGAGAAAGAGAGAGAGAGAGAGAGAGAGAGAGAGAGAGAGAGAGAGAGCAGAAGAGATTGATCATTGATCGAGAATATTTATTATGCCCGAGTAAAACTCCCGGACAAATATGAAGTTACAGACGCAACATGAATAAAGAATTAAAGGGAGTTTAAAGAAATGCAAATTTGACATAATCCAATAATAAACAGAAACCAAAGACGTCAGGATTCGATATAGCAACAAAAATAAACGATATAATATACGTAAGATATAAAATATAAAAATACGAGAGCGAGACATAGCGAGGGAGATTGATTATTAATCTATATTATTTATTATGCCCTAGGAGTAAAACTTCCGGATAAAAATAAAGTTACAGATGAAACATGAATAAAGAATTAAAGGGAATTTTAAAAAATCAAAATTTTACCTAAAACAAAAAATAAGCAGAAATCAAAGGCGTAAGGATTCGATATAAAAATCAAAATAAACAATATAAAACACGATAAAATATCCAAGTTTGAAAAAGGAGGGATAATGATTGATTGATTAATTGATGATTTATTGTATGCCTCGGTAAAAACTTTTGGGCAAAGAGAGAGAGAGAGAGAGAGAGAGAGAGAGAGAGAAGTGGCAAGAGGAAGGAGGGTACCCCCCCCCCCCCCCGCATCGTTTACATTTCATAGCTTCGAATTCATAAATTACTTCATGACATATATCAACAATACATTAATTAATTAATGACATTATCGGCGAGTATAATGAGTATCGTAGGGTTTTGTCCGTATATACCAATCGGGCCACTGTTTTCGAAAATTAATCAGCACAATTATTATTTCGCAAGCCCGACGAATCCACAAACGCAATGTACTCTTGCGCGTAATGATTTTCGCTGTTTATCGTATACGTTTTTTCGATCGAGACACGCGATACCTGCGAATATCCACCGATATTCGCAGTCGGAATAGATTTGCAATGAGAAAGAAACACGAGTTCTTCGATCATCGTAAACCCGGGCCCACCTGCACGATAATCCATCGAAATTTCGCTCGCAGCGTGCAGCAAAGGCACTCGAAACTTTTTCTCTTGCCAGCCGTCGACGAGACTCGAAGATTTCACATCGCGTTGCGAGGAAAACAAAAATCGAGTAGCCGCGAACTCGCGCCAAGTTCCTAAATGGATAAGTGTGCGGTTGTACACAGTCCGTCGGAAGTGAGACACAGGGGGGCAAAATCGATTCGGGAGCCACCCTCTATGGCGTGCACAAATTGTGGTCGTACGATGGGGCGGTTGAACGAGGATAGGCATGTGTACAAATTCCGCGTCGACCAGCGGCCAAGGAATTTTATTCGGCCGAAATTCTGTTCGATTGCTCGAACTCGATGAGATCGACGATTTTCGGGACTGTAGGGTTCAAATGTTGATGCGTGACGTTTTTGGATAATCATATCCGTGTACATGCAGGGATGGGCAATTCTGCAACTGTCGATAGGTCAGATCATGTCGTACTGTATGCTGGGATTTCAGTTTAGTCAAAGTCCCGCGGTTTTGGGCTTATGTTATTTTTTGAAAATTAAACATCTGCTTTTGGTTTTTCGCATGCCATTTCTACAAATAATATAAATCGACGATAACTGAGCAACTTTTTTAAGGGGTTAGGCCACAGTAACCGGTATAAAATCATGTGCGAATTTAACAATTTTGTTTCGTATGAAAAAGTGATTCACTCATTAAATTAATTACACATCTATTTAGTATCAATATCAAGCTGTTAGAAAAAATATATATATTTTTTTCGACGTACAAAATGGCCGACTACTCGAAACTTCTTGAAACAGCTTTTTTGCAATTGGCGTGACACATAACTTCGACAATTTTCCACTCGATTTACTTCAAATTTAAATCGGATGGTCTTAAAATATTATTGAAGTTCACACTATAACAATATGCAAAAAAAATGATTTTTCGATGATTCCAGCATATGTAGGACATGATCTGACCTATCGACAGTTGCAGGATTATCCATTCATGACAGGACACCCTGTATATATTTCAAAAAAGGTGATCTATATTTACTCACGGTATTTTTTTCAGAATTCTTGAAATGTGATTAAAGAATTTTTAAGGAGACTCGAAAATGTTCAAATTTCGTAAGTCGCCCAAAAAACTGGTCGATTAAATTTTTTTTTCTGATAAGCGTATTGGGATGACGAGGTCGTGATTTTACACACAATTGATACATGGTCTTTGAGAGTTCGAGTTATTTTTATTTAAAAAAATTGATAATCAATGAAGTTATTATCATTTTAACAAATTGCCGCCATTGCTGCATGGCCAATCGGTGTGGGTGGTTTTGGCAACTAGGCTCATATAAAACGAAGAATATATATTTTTACTATGATAATAAAACTTCCGTATGAACGGATACTTTTTAATAATATGAAAATTACGAAAATGGCAAGCTGTCGAAAGAAGTGATTTTTTACAACAACAAAACTATTTTAATTACTTGTTATTAACAAAAGGCGGGACGCATAAGAAAAATCATCCGGTCATACGATAGAAAACGTTATAAACTACGCTCTGCCCAAATTTGGAGTGAATCGAGGTCGATTTTCAGATAACCTTTTCATAAAACACTATTTCGAGAAAAACGGTAAATCGTAGTAAAACGGTTCGCTGTAACGCAGTGGGCGATATGACCTTTCGCGAAAATCGTTGTAACCCATTTTTAAAATTTTTCCTACGCCTTCGTCGCCAATTGACGTCAAGACCCCAGACTATAAAAATATGCAATAAAAAAATCGTATCTTTCGAATTAAAAGCTCACGCATGCCCTCAATACCAAATATAATGACTTTTAAAGGGAGGACGCTACTGTGACGGGCCAAAAAGATCGGTCTCTCGGTTTTTTTGTGTACTAGTTTATTTATTTGGGTCCTGGAAGAAGATATGTTATCAAGCATACCTTGGACTTATTCCGTGTGAACTTTTATTTAAAAAAGAAAATTAACAACGTTATTGAAGTATAATATAGCCTCTGTATAAAAAATGTGGTTCAACGGCCCTATCAATGACCTGACAGTAGTTGGTCTGAAAAAGAAAAAAAAACTTTTACAATCTACATAAATGTAGTTCTCGTTGTACGTAGCTATTTTTCAAAAAAAAATTCACCAGACGGCGGGTGTTAAAAAAGTGTAATTTTGGCGTAATTTTTACTTATATTCGGGAGCTCAAAAAAAACTAAATTTCCAAAAAAGCCACGTAAACCCACGACATCTACTGCCATTAAGCAAATTTCAGTTTTAAAAAATTGAAAATCGGACAATTATAGCTAGAGTTGTGATTCCAGCCAGGTCGAGAAAAGTTATTTCGAGAAAAACGCGTCTGAAGATTTTAGTATACGTAAATCATTGCGCTACCTGCTCTCCCTAAATCGTCTGTAACTTTGTCAATCCTCAATATTTTATCTTAAACATTTTTTTTTTCTAATATTCTCAAATATGTATACTCTGAGAAAGTGCAAAAAAAAAATCGTTATATTTGACCCGTCACAGTGTCCCGCCTCAAATGTACAAAAATAAAAAAAAAAGCCTCTGTAGAATGTCTCCACCGCTCTGATGCTATGAAGTACATCAAAAAGCCATAAAATCCAAATGCAAGAAATTCCCGCTGCAATTTCTCCAATTGCCGAATAAAAAACACATGGATCATATATATATATATATATATATATATATATATATATATATATATATATTACTTTAGATACCACAAAATCAAGTAAATTTTACGATAATTCAGCGATCGCAAATTTATAGATACACATGAATACCGGCGTATTCGAAAAGGGCAGCGATTCAATAATACATACAATCTACATAGGAATGCGGCAGAGGGCTGACCGAGCTGTGATTCGCGAATTACATTGGAACGCGAGTAAATGACGTTTCGCATTGGTCGCGTACATACTCGTAATTCATATAACTGGAAATATCGCGAACGTTGCTCCCCCCTCCCCCTGGCCGGTGCTAAAGGGTGGTTTGCTCGGATTGTGAATCGGGCGGAAGGTTTTGCAACGCGTTACGGTTTTGATGGCACCCGAGAGAGCGGGAATACAATATCTCTCGGTTGGCTTGTGTACGGCCGATGATATCGATAGCCGGTCAATATAGTCAGGCTACGAAGAGAGAAGGTGTCGGTGGCTTGTGTGGGCGGGGCGGGGGGGGGGGGGGGGGGTGGCATTGGCGAGGGGTTAGGTGTAGGAAGCGAAGCTCACCGGCAACCGGGTGCAGACAAATAAGTTATTGGCGATAGTTTGGCGGGAGTGTCGTTCTGCGCGGACGCGATGAATAGTGTAGCGAGCGAGCGGGACGCGAGCGTGGAAAAAGCGCGGGTGGGGGAACGCCGCGGCATCGGGCGCGTCCTCCCCCCTCGGCCGACGTAGCGGTGGGAAAAAAGCGCGGGAACTTTTTCGATCGGGACGATCGCTCAATAATGGAAGCGTCGCTTCGAGGGCGATGCGCCGGTCAAGCCTCCGCAGCGCCCTCTCGCGGCTTCCAATTTGGAAAGCGCGTGCGAACGCACATGCGTGGCAAATAATCGACAAACAACGAATTCGTTGCGCGCGATGTGAGCGCCGGTGGAACGGGAAAATGCGAGGGAAACGGACGAAAAGAGCAACTTGCCCTTCCATTATTTATTATCTCGCGCATTCAATCATTCCTGTACATTTAACGCGAATATATTATTTCGCTGGACAAACATTGCAGAGCTTTCGTCAAAAGGCGATGTTTTTCTTTTTTTTCTCTCTCTCTCTCTTTCGTTCTTGCGAATGTGAAGCCGTGAGTTATTGGGCTTCATAACGATAATGTAATTGATTCATTCGACATACATTATTCGGAGGGCGTTGAAAAATCCCTCCTCCCCTCGCCGCCTTGCGAAAAATCGATTATTACGTTTCGTCAAATTCGAGGATCTCGCTCGGCAAGAGACGTAACTCGATTGAAAATTTTCCCAACGAAATTTCATCGCCAAAATTTCGGTGAAGAAATTCGCGAAGCTTTTCGGTCGCGACGATAGGGCCATTTTTATTTCAGGAGCTGATTAGGGAGCCTATCCGGACTATATTTGGTTTTTACGTATGCACGCCGTATATAGACCGTATTCCCCGTATCATCGCGACTCACGTACATTTTTGTTCAACTCGCAGCCGATTTTAATCGAGTTAAGTGACGTTGTCGCCGACAAGTTTTTCGATCTTCGAGAGTAACGCCGCGGGAAATGCAGGAATATTTTTACTCCGGATAGATCGCAGCGCTTCCTCGACTCCTTATTGTCGGAGCTATTTTGACCGACAGCCATACTAATTTTCTTTATTCGAGCGCAGGGGGGGGGGGTGACCGAAGAGGATCCTGTGAACGTTTAAGCTTCAGCTTGACGTCGGGAATTTAACGGATTACGAAGATGTTGCACGCATTGAGAGAGGGGGGGGGGGGGGGGTATGTGCGCAAGTTGTAGGGAATTCATGATGATTGAGAGAAAAAAAGATATAAAGATTTTGAGGAATGGGAAGGAGGTTGAAAATGAAAGATTTGTTCAACGAGTCTGCATAAACTTGGGACACAAAAAAGCAGGTTGGTTTTCAATATTTTTTCTGATGGGAGTATCGGGATGACGAGGTCGGAATTTTACAGGCAACTGACACATAGGCTTGCCAAGTTTGAAGTTTTTTTTTATTCGAAAATATTAAAAAACAATGGAGGTATTATTGTTTAAACAACGTGTCGCCGTTGTGCATGGCCTGTCGGTGGAAGTGGTTCTGGCAACTAGGGTCATCTGAAATGAAAAATAATTTAATTTACTTTTACTGTAATCAATTCGTCTGGTACGTATAAAGTGATTTGTTCGTCCATTTGTTAATGACAAATGATCAAAGTTGTTTTTTGGCGAAAATCAAACTTTTTTATACATTGCCATTTACGTGCATTTGTTACGGGCATTTGAAAATTTGGTGTTTTACACAATTTAAAAACTGTAAGCCGCTATTACTCACAAACTATTGAATGAAAAAATTCGAAAAACGTCATGGATGCTTGTTTCAATATAACCTTTCAGATGACCTTCTTAGTTTTGCTAAATTCAGCCTACTCGGTACAACTTTGACACAGAATTGGTGGAATTACCCATATATATATATATATGTAAATGTGTTTATAGATATATACTGTGCGTATATATATATATATATATATATATATATATACATATATATATATATATATACACACACAGGGTGCCCTGTAATTAATGGATAATTCTGCAACTGTCGATAGGTCAGATCACGCCCTACTATATGCTGGAATTTCAGTTTAGTACAAGACCCACGCTTTTCGAGATTTCGGGCTTCATGTTATTTAAAAGAAACATCTGCTTTTGGTTTTTCGCATGCCATTTCTACAAATGATATATTTTTTTACCACCTTTAAAAAAATACTCTTGTTTATTTGTTTTATCTAGAAAAGTTTTCTCTTTAACCATAAATGTCAAAAAAACTTTTAGAAAAAAACGATCTTATGCAGCACTTTCGTACAAACCAACTCGAATATCTGACTTTGATAGCCTGCGGTGTAAAAAAATGTACTACGCATATCGTGCTAATTACTTAAAAAGAAACACCGGATAATAACCATTTATAACGGGACACCCTGTTTATGTGTGTGTATATATATATATATATAGTATTAATATTAATAAATGTTGCAAAACGACTCTCTAGTTCCACATGATCGCAAAAAATTCCACACTTTCAGTTGGAATTCGGTAACTAATATACAAAACTCTCATCCACTCGAAAACTGTCCTAACACGAAAAATGCTGTCTTGAGAAAAACGCATTTTTATTTTATTTTCCCACTCGCGAGGCCACTGTGACGTTAATAATTATCTAAATCAGCCTGGAATGATTTTATTTATTCCGAAATGTATTAACCTTTTCGAGGGTTATAAATAATTTGTAGCCGATTGCGATAAAACTCTTACTTGCATTATGGCAGTTTTTTTAGAGGATGAGCAAAATATTTACTTGCACAATTAAATATACATTTTAATTCGTATCTGTATGTATGTTTATTTAACTTGGTGAAAAATAAACTTAACTACGCACACATGCATGTAATTATATACATGTACGTGCGTGTGTTTCTTTGCACATATGCATATACACACACACACACACACACACACACACATATATATATATGTATGTGTATATATATAGTATATATATATATATATATATATATTTATATATATATATATTTCTGCCAGAGGCTATCAAAGATTATCTCTTCACACCGAAAATTCGATTTGGCGACCGAAATCTAATGAAGGGTGGCGTATGCCCGGCGTATATACGCAGGAGCTTTCGTTAACGCAAAACGCGTTTATATACGCAAGAGCCCTCGACATATTCCAGCTTAATCGGTTTTCGTCTCCCGCAGCTGTACGGCGGTACAAGCTGCTAATAACGTTCTCAATTCGCCTATCCTTTGACTCAACAAGATCATGAACGAACGAGCATAAAAACGAGTGAAAATGTTTTGGAAAAAAAAACTGTGACTTTTGAAAATTCCGTGTCGAAGACGACGTATATTGAACGAGCGATGAAAAGCCGATGCGGGGGTGTCTTGAAAAATGAATTGATCTCGGAAGGTACTTGGCGAACGGGGTGCGGTTGTAAGTGGTCGTATAGGGTGGATTAAAAATACATAAAGAATGCAAAAGGGTCGCGCGGAAGGGTTGAACGCGGGGTGAAAAAGAAGGGAAGAAAAATGATCGGCGTTCCGGTCCATGCCCCCCCCCCCCCCCCCGCAGCCGCTCGATCACAAGGTGCGCCTCGAAGGGGGTTGCCTATAGGGGCCCTCCTTCATCGCGTCTCTTCACCCCACGATGTACCTTGCCCGTACTCATACCTTGGCATTTCTTGCGCTCGTTTAAAACGCTGCCAGGAACAACGCGGTCGCGGAACACTTGAAAAAGGCGTCACGTATTCCGGGCGAAATTGACCGGACAATTTTGAAGCCCGACCGCCTCTTCACACTCCTTT
>CAUJKO010000117.1:0-19978 GCA_963210295.1 Ophion ellenae | reverse complement strand
CTTTCACGTACCCCGACCGACTGAAGCGTTCGCACGTGGCCCGATTTTTTCTTCCACCTGTGCAGTTATATCACTGCGTACCGTTGGGATAAATAACATTGGGGAAAAAATAAAGAAATGGTTGTGCGTCAAAGTCCGCGTGGTTCGCGCCTCGCAGGAAGTGAATTTGGTATCCTAGGGTAGAAGTACTTTATCGGGGCGTATAGAAAGATAAGATACATATATATATATATATATATATATATATATATATATATATATATATATATATCTACACATACATGCATATATGTACTTTTTCTCCGTCCCTCTCGACCCTCTCAATTTTTGTTGCTCACTTTCCCTCTGGCACTCCCCCTCCCCACTTCCAATGAATGTGGTTAGTATCGACGATCTATAATGATTTTTATTCAAACTAAAAAAGTAGAGACTAAGCGCCCTTTACAGTTTTGCTATATGAAGAGACTAGCTTGCCTCCCGCGGCTTCGCTCGCGTATACTTGTGTCCAATGCTCTTTAATGAAATGTGCTCCTGAAATTTTTTATTAAGGCGGGAGCCTGAATTAGATGGTCCAAAAAAGCGTTTTTTTCGGATTTTTGGGGATTTTTTTTAACGAAAAACTACCAAATAAATGAAGATCACAAAAAGGGTGTTTATCATACATATCAGTGACTGTATACAATAATTTTTTGAAGCGATTAATTTCGAAATTGCGTCCGTGCAGCGTTTATCTCAAAACTGCATTTTTCAAGTTAGCTGGAAGTATAACTCCGACAATTTTCAACCGATTCACTTGAAATGTTGAATATATCTTGAAAAATACATTGTCTATGAAAGTACGTAGGATTTTTTTTATATTGCATAGTTCATTTGTTATTAACAATTATCTGACGATTTTTTAGGCAAATTTTTCACTTTCCCAAAATTTGCGTCAGATAATTGTTAATAACAAATGAACTATGCAATATAAAAAAAAAATCCTAGGTACTTCCATAAACAATGTATTTTTCAAGATATATTCAACATTTCAATCGGTTGAAAATTATCTGAGTTATATTTCCGGCCAACTTAAAAAATGCAGTTTTGAGATAATCGCTGCACAACCGCCATTTTGAAATTAATCGCTTCAAAAAAATTATTGTATACAGTCCCTGATATGTACAATAAACACCCTTTTTTGTAATCTCGATTTATTTTTTAGTTTTTCGGAAAAAAAAATCGCCAAAAAGTCTATTTTTCGGCCTCTAGAGTGGCCTAACTCCTTAAGAAAAAGCTGACAAAATCGTGAAATTATAAGTTTTCTCAGGTTTGAAACAAAAAATGTGTTAAAAAAGAAAACACTTTAACGTACTATAAAAATGATTTAAAAACACTTTTTAAACGACTTTTTTAATTCACTTAGAAGAGATTTTCATGTTGAAGGAAATAAACTTTGTTTTGATTCAATAGGGCGTTTAGTTTTTTTTTGTTATCACGCCCGCTAATTTGGAAAAATCGTGAAAATGAAAACTGGAGAAATCGTGCTTCAAAGTTTTCAATGGGAGGAAATATCAATATGAAATATCAGTCGCTTATCTGCTTTTGGCCTTGTATCTTCAAAAATATTTACGATTGGCCTCTGTAACTTTGTAAATATATTCTTGGATTGTTTATCTATCGATTTAAGCAATAAAAAACGGTTTTTCGGACCTTCTAAGTCAGACTCCCGTCTTGAAAAACATGTATTGAAGAGCATTAATACTAACAAGGATCATCACTTGAGTGTCCACCTTCGATTTTGTTGAAACTCACATATGTGATAAAGCGTTGAAATCTATTAGACACGTGTTTTAAGGGGGGAAACACCCCCTCGAAAAAGACGTGTCACCCCTTAATTTCCTTGTTTTTTCAATTATTCTCTAGTGGATTTTTCGTCGCTTCACATGAGAAGAATTTTGGTTTTTGTTTCGTTCACATCGGTGGACTGCTTGTGGGTGAAACTGCCAAACCACCCCCTGACACGCCTTTCTTTAAAGGGTGGTTTTCCCCCTTGAAATCGTTTTTCCGCAGATGAAATAAATACATGTCTAATAGTTATCAATGCTTTATCACATATGTTAGTTTCAACAAACTCGACGGCGGACACTTAAGTGAAGTTCCTTGTAAGTTTAAAATAAATCGGAACAGATATTTTTCTACCATACAAAACTTTGCTACCCCCTTTTCCCCTTAAGGATTGAAAGTTTCAAGTAAATTTGACCCGATTTTTTAAGTTTCCGTACAAACTTTGACACTTCCTTTCGATTAGGGGTTGCATTTCGAAAGATGCTAAAATACCTGTTCTATTAATTGTTTTGAAGAGCTTTAATACTAACAAGGAACATTCCTCAGGTGACACCCTTCAATTTTGTTGAAATTTGGATATGGTATAAAGTACCGAAAAGTAAGCGATACGTATTTTTTTTATCGGCGGGAAAATGGTTTTAAGGGGTGAAACCACCCCTATATTAAGGGGTGGTTTCACACCTTAAAATCATTTTCCCGCCGATAAAAAAAAATACGTATCGCTTACTTTTAGGTTAAGGGGGGAAACCACCCCTTAATATAGGGGTGGTTTCACCCCTTAACCGAAAAGTAAGCGATACGTATTTTTTTAAAGGTTAAGGGGTGAAACCACCCCTATATTAAGGGGTGGTTTCACCCCTTAAAATCACCCCTTAATATAGGGGTGGTTCACCCCTTAATTTTTTTTTGCAATGTCACTATAGTGGATTTTGCATTGCTGCGGATCAGAAGAATTTTCGTTTTGGTTTCATTAAAATCGGTGGACTTCTTGTGTGTGGAACTGCTATATTACCCCTAAAAATGCCTTTTTTCGAAGGGTGGTTTCACCCTTTAAAACCGTTTTCCGCCGATAAAAAAAAATACGTATCGCTTACTTTTCGGTTCTTTATGACATATCCAAATTTCAACAAAATCGAAGGGTATCACGTGAGGGATGTTCCTTGTAAGTTTCAAGTAAATCTTCTGACCATATATTTTTTATTTTACATACAAACTTTCCCCTCCACTTTCTGCCTTCAGCGGTTGAATTTTGAAAAACGCTGAAATGCGTGTTTGAAAAATTGTGTCAAGAAGCACGAAAACCAAATTTTACTTAAGTAAATCCGACCAGATTTTTTTTTTTAATTCCCACACAAACTTTACCACCCCTTTTCACCTCTTAAGCGTTCAATTTCGAAAAATCCCTTGTTAGTGGGTGTTTACGTCACAAAAGCAACCCACAGTCCAAATTTCATGTAATTAGCTTCAGCGGTTTCGGCTCGGCGTTGACGAATCAGTCAGGACATGTTCTTTTGTATCTTCAGATTAAGAATTTACAGATTTGCAGACAAAACATGCCTCGTTGTTTATACATTTTTGTTAATTACTCAATTGAGCTTTTTGTTGGAAGTTTTTTTTTTTTTTTAATAACGATCTAGCAAGACCATTTATGAAAGTTAAAAAATCACAGGGAACTCATGATTACTCGTCGTCTTTTGTTTCTTTCTTCATTGGTTCATTTGCTTATTCATTTGTGTTCGTTTGTTTTTTTTAATATCATCTTCGTTATGTTTGTTTATTGTAATTGCAAATAATGACATAGCGTAACGCCCATTTGCGTAAATCCCATTCCAGACTTCAAGCTGTGTTTCTGTGAAAGATTCATTGAAGTAGATTCAGTAGCACTCGAGTTATGAACGAGCAAACATAGGGACCCTACATTTTTCTCATGTGTAGAGAAGGATGTAATAATAATAACAACAATGTATATAAATAAAATAAAGTTATAGTAATAATAAATATTCATGAATTATAGTAATAAATAATAATAATAAAACAACAATAATCAATAGTAATAAATATTCATATTAAAATATTATGAAAACGGAGGCTAATGCACTTAATGTGTAAGAAAAAATGCAAAGGAGAATAGTGTGTGAAGGGGACTAGGTGTAAACACCCTTAAAGCGTATACAATGGCACTATAAAAACTATATCAAATTCATAACCATTCATCAATAAAGTAATCAATATTCATAAATAATAATGATAAATATCTATAAATAATAATAACAAATATTCATAAAAAATAATAATAAATATTCTTAAATGATAATAACAAATATTCGTAAATAGCAATAATAAATATTCTCAAATAATAATACCAAATATTCATAAACATCAATAATAGCGGTAGTCATCATTTCCAGGGTAAATCCTCTAAGGGTGTTAACTCATCGGCCCCCCTCACATTTTTATCTCCTTTATATCCCTTTTTTTACAAATTATGTCCATAAATAATAATCTTAACAAATATTTATAAATAATAATAACAATAATAATAATGTATGAAATTTACTTATTTTTCGTTGCTCTTTTTTTTAATTTCCAAACGATATGACGTCAACGAGTGCGCGTTACATTTTTTTTTTTTTCGTAATTGCACACATTTTCTGTCATCGCGACGCAGCAATATCGTACGCTGATGTTGCATGCTCACGAGCGGAGATTCGAAGTGGAAAAAGAGATCGCGCCGACGACACGCGAATCGTCGAGCCGGAGCCGCGTGCTCATCGGGAGCTTAATTGGTCGGCGTCAATTAGCGAGTGTACTCGTTAGCGGTAAACGGCGGCTTGGATATCCTCGCGGCGCACGAGCGCGCTCCCCCTCGAGAATGCCGGGGGTTTGTTATCCCCGGTATATCGCATGCCCTGGCAATTCCTCTCTAGCCTCCAAAGCAGTCGGCATCTTCGCGAACCCGTTCACGGTCCATTCGGAAAAGAAAGGATCTAGTTTGCGTTGTTTGGTTAATTGTTGAAATTTAAAGAAAAAAAAATGAAAAGATGAATTTGTAACTCTCAACTTCAGCATTTGGAGACCAAATTTTTTCGCCAATATTTTTTTAATTTTGACAGTCGAGAGATTTGTAATTTTTGTTGTTGTCATTATTCCATTCTCAGTATTCGAAGGTTGTATTCGCAAAATTAATTAACTATTCGATGATTATAGCAGAACAGTAATTATTATCCAATATTCGGATGTACCTCGTATAATTGGTACATATTAAGTGCCTGACAGGAGTGGCGGTGAAATAATATTTGCTCATTTTGAAAATGGGCTCAACACGATTCGTCATATTATTTTATATATGAATAATCAAAAGATGACAATAATAATCATATTGAGATAATGTCAAAACAATTAAGAAACAATATAATAATAATAATGTATATTATCATTTTTGTGTTACAATAATAATATTTAAAGATTATAATAATAATAATACATTCGAAATCACGATGAGCTAATTTTGAAAACGATCAAGTATTATTCGAATACCTCCATTGCACATGACATCGATAATGCAAGCCCTAGAGTGGCCTGGCATTTATTGATCAACATATATGCAGATTTATATGCGATTTAATTATGACGTATTATGAATCCGTCTAACTCGTCATTTAATCATCTACTCAATGATTAAAATAGGGCTCATTGATCAATCAATACTTGGACTATCCTAGTGACCATAAATTCAGTCGATTACTTTTTATCATGAGAAAATGTTATGAAAAAAAAATTAACGAATCTGAAGAATGAAAACGAATAAACATAAAAATAAAATGTACATGCACGTGGCATCGAACTCTTCGCAAAAACGCCACTTTGGTTAGGCCAGCTGGCCGAATTGAAACATTTCAAGAGTTCCATTAAGGGGTTACCCCCACTTGCGATTTTGAAAAAATCGTTTTTTTTTATTGCATTTTTTTGAAGTATAAGTATCTGAGAATATGTCCGGAAAATTTCAAGTCGAGCCGAACAAAATTGACTGAGATATGAGCGTTGAAAGAGAAGAATCCGCGTTGAAAGAGCATTGAAAGAGAAACTTTGAACGCGTTTTTCTCAAAATGGCATTTCTGAAGTCGGTGACCAAGATTACTCGAACACTAATGAACCGATCTTCTTGAAATTTTGCAGGATTATTTAATACATAAAAATGTAGTCTTTAATCTTCCGATTTTTTTTTTCGAAAAAAAAATGGCCGCTTTATAGCCAAAAAACGGCCGTTTTTTTTCGTTAAAATCGAACCATTAACTTTGACTGTCCGCCATTTTGTGAAAAATGAATATTTTTTAAAATCCTTCGATTAAAGACTAGTTTATACTTATATTTGGCTAAATCCATCCGCATTTTTTTTTCAGATGATCCACTTCGCCGCCATGTTGGTCACCGCAAACCGTGTATATAAAAACATTATTTCATTGACGGCCATTTGCCACTAAACAATGTAATATTTTTCAATAAAAAAATTACTGAAAGTTCTTCAAGATGTGTTCTTTAAGATGGTATATTGATCGATTAAAAAAGTTTTGTAGTTTTCTTTTAAAAAATTCGTGAAAAAGGCCTTTTTGCGGTACAAGTGGGGGTAACGCCTTAAAATACGTATGTTGTACATATTGTCCAATACAGACGCTTTGATTCTGCGATTTTTTTCAGGATTTTCTTCAACATACGATATTTATGTTAATATTAATACGCATTATTTACATTCAAAATAAGCTAGCGATGAAAATAATTTGCAAAATTATTGCATAATTCGTTCGTGACGTTTTTTTTTATTCGAGAATTATTTCGAAAACGCGGGGTGTTTTTACAAATTATTGTGTATTTTTCAGAAGCCTGTGGGTAATTTTTTATCCTTCTTCTAAAGGGTGTCTCAAAGTTACCTGAAATTTTGAATTGCGCGTTATTTTTTTTTGTGGCGAACATAGAGTACTAATCTCTGAGAACTGGCATCAGGAAGTATTGAGGTTTATTGTTAGTCATGGAGAATTATACACAATCGCGCAACGCATAACCGAGTAATACTTTGTGCAAAAGTGAACCATTTTCGAAATGGTGTTATTTTTATTATTTCTCCTTAAGTGAGAGGTGGGCAACTTTGAAAAATTTGTTGTATGGAATCAAACTTCTTCATCATTTGTAGTTTGAGCACACAGTAACAAAGAATTGTGAACAATGAAATAAGAATAATCTGCAAACATTTTTGAATTAGGGTTTTAAAACTCTGCAAGTCCAATGATGATTCTTATTTAATTGTTTATAATTCTTTGTTACTGTACCCTGAAACTGCAAATAATAAAAAAGTTTGACTCCATACAGCAGTCTTTGAAATTTATTTTTACAGTTGCCTACCCCTCTGT
This sequence comes from Ophion ellenae, assembly GCA_963210295.1. Taxonomy (NCBI): domain Eukaryota; kingdom Metazoa; phylum Arthropoda; class Insecta; order Hymenoptera; family Ichneumonidae; genus Ophion; species Ophion ellenae. The sequence goes on along the minus strand of CAUJKO010000117.1, from coordinate 12,752 downwards.
TCAAGAAAATAATAATATCTCGAAAATGATTAACTTTTGCATAAAGTATTACTGGGTTATTTGATAGCGGAAAACATGTCCTATAACCCTTTCACGCGACGGTGTCTCAAAATGACAATTTTCAACCGCACGCCATTTTTTTTGTGGCAAACATAGAGTACTAATCTTTGACAACTGGCATCAGGGAGTATTGAGGTTTATTCATGGAGAATTACACGATCGAGCAACGCATAGAAATTGTTATTTGCTGCGTTGTTGCCGCATAATAATCGCAGACGGAGTTTCATGGTCGTGTAGAACACGTAGAATTAATTCTACGTTTTCCTTTAAAATATTAATCGTGTCTAGAAGCAGTTATACAAAGTTTCAAGTAAACTTGACCCGATTTTTTAAATTTTCCCTACAAACTTTGCCGCCCCCTTTCGTTTAGGGGTTGAAGTTCGAAAAACGCCGAAATATGTGTTTTATCAATTATGTCAAAGAGCATTAATACCAAGTTTCAAATAAATTTGACCATAAAAATATTATTTCCGGACAAATTTTGCCAGCCCCGTTTATCCCTTGAGGGTTGAATTTTGAAAACGCCGAAATACGTACTTTTTTAATTATGTCAAAGAGCATTAATACCAAGTTTCAAATAAATTTGATCATAAAAATATTATTTCCGGACAAATTTTGCCAGCCCCGTTTATCCCTTGAGGGTTGAATTTTGAAAACGCCGAAATACGTGTATTATTGATTGTGTCAAACGCATTAATACCAAGTTTCAAGTAAATTTGACCATAAAAAGATTATTTCCCGTAAAGAAATAGCCGGCCCCTTTCACTCCCTTAGGGGTTGAATTTTGAAAAACGCCGTAATACGTGTCTCATTGATTGTGTCACAGAGCATTAATACCAAGTTTCAAGTCAATTTGACCATACAAATATTACTTCTCGTGCCAGCCCCTTTTACCCCCTTAAGGGTAGCATTTTGAAAAAAGCCGAAATACGTGTTTTATTAATTATGCCAAAGAGCATTGATACCAATTTCCGAGTAAATTTGATCATAAAAATATAATTTCCCGTACAAAGTTTGCCAGCCCCTGTTACCCCCTTAAGGGTTTAATTTTGAAAAACGCAGAAATACGTGTATTATTAATTGTGTCGAAAAGCATTAATACCAAGTTTCAAGTAAATTTGACCATAAAAAGATTATTTCCGGAACAAATTTTGCCAGCCCCTTTCACCCCCTTAGGGGTTGAATTTTGAAAAACGCCAAAATATGTGTTTCCTTTATTGTGTCACAGAGCATTAATACTAAGTTTCAAGTAAATTTAACCATAAAAATATTATTTTCCGTACAAATTTTGCCAGCCCCTTTCACCCCCTTAGGGGTTGAATTTTGAAAAACGCTGAAATATGTGTTTCATTAATTGTATCAAAGAGCATTAATACTAAGTTTCAAGTAAATTTGACGATAAAAATAGTATTCCTCGTACAAATTTTGCCAGCACCTTTCACCCCTTAGGGGTTGAATTTTGAAAAACGCCGAAATACGTGTTTCATTAATTGTATCACAGAGCACTAATACCAAGTTTCAAGTCAATTTGACCATAAACATATTATTTCCCGTACAACCCCTCAGGGGTTGAATTTCGAGAAATCTCTCCTTCTACGATGCCTCCGATGTAAAATCAACACTCTCTCCGAATTTCACGTTTCTACCTTTAGCGGTTTAGGCTGGGCGATGATGAGCCAGTCATCCGGTCAGAATTTTGTCTTTTATATATATAGATCACGTTCCACACATAACCTCCATGTTTGTACCTTATATTAAAAAAAAACTATTCGTACTTCTCGAATCAATAACACGTCTTATCAATTAATTAAAATGTCAGGTCATTTTGAGACACCCTTTATTACGCCTTTCTTGACGGATTTTTTTTTCGATCGTGCCCGGAACGTCCCGTATGTGCAGCATGGAACAAATTCGTGTTCGTGACGTTGGTGGTTGCGTGTCCGCGGAGCAGACGGGTGCGGACGTTTTCGTTCGCGGGGATATTAATATCAAGATATTTCTCGGCCGTTTTCCCGAGTGCGAATGCCCCGAGAGCGTCGAATGAGCGCGTGTATATTTCGCGAGAAAGGAAGTCTCGCATGCTGGATACATTTTCACGGATTGCTCGTCCCGCTGAGGCGAGCGCAGCGAATTTCTCCTAAATTGCGAGCGCGCGTTGTTCCGTAATTACTTTTCGAAGCCACGAGCGATAACTCTTCACGGATTTTCGTTCGTTTTTTTTTCCACGTTTAAGCAGACGTGCGGAATCGTACCGTTGAAAAAAAAAAAAAAACAAATCGTTGCCTTCACGAGAAGCAGGAGAAAACTATTCCCGATTGCAATGAAAGTGGGAGACTGAAAAAAATTGACACGTTTTTTTCCAAAGCACCCTTATGTAAATATTAGGTGGCTGCAAATGAAAACAGCTGCTGCTAATAGATGGCGTTGGGTAGACTATTTTCTCGAATTAAAAGCCCCATGAGGGTTTATTATTATAATTAAATAGAATTTGTTTCGAGACATTGGTTGCGTGAATAAAAAGTCGAAGATTTACAAACCACATGTAGGTTGACGTATCCCCCATGGAAATTTATGTATGTAAAATATATGCAGAAAATATATGCTACATATATATATATATCGGTCGCATATATAGTGACGAAAAATAGAATAATACGTATATATTCAGTATATATGCACCAAATATATGACGCATATATGACCCATATATTTCCGATATATTTTTCTGACCAAAACATATATGCTACGTATAAACACTATATATGATGCATATATGAGGCATATACGACGCATATATTTTCGATATATTTTCAATTTATTTTTTTGTCAGAAAAATATATCAAAAATGTATGCGTCATATATGACTCATATATGTGTCATTTATGCGTCATATATGACACATACATTTTTGATACATATTCCTGACAAAAAATATATGCTGTGTATAAACACTATTACAGTTAAACTTAATAAAACTTAAAACTTCAACTTCAAAAAACTTAACTTACAGTTAAAGTACGCTATTACATATAAACACTATATACAGATATGCTACGCATATCTGTATATATGTGGCATATATGTACCATTTATGCAGTATATATGTGGTATGTACGCAGTGTGTATGCAACATATATCATTGATATATGATACATTGATATACAGCAATACCACGCATATACATCTCATATATAAAAACGTTACGAAAATTAGAATTTGGCACAAATATGCAACATGTATTTTCAATATATGGCATACATTTTACATATATTACAATTATTAATAAAATAAATTTGCAGTATATTTTTGCGTATATAAATTTCCATGGGGGTAGGCCCATAGTGTAGGTCTTCTACGGTCAACGGAATGTTCATAGCTTCTAAATCCTCGACCTCGACCATCTAGGTGTATATCTCCCCTTAAATGAGATTGTTCAATAGGAATAGGAAGGTTCAATAGGAACTAGATGGATGGAGATCTTGTCAATTCAAAATCTGACTGAGAGGGACTATCCCAAGGGAATTCTTATTGGAATTGCTGAATGAGACTTGTTTAATTCGAATTTGTGAACAAGCTTTGGTTCGGTACGTTTGATTTATGATTTTTGGTTAATTAGAATTGGCTAATTAGAATTGATTGATGAAATTAGCATAATCAGAATTCAACATTTTTCGTTACACTTAAAATGAGAATTCGATTATTGGGATTCATTCATGGGAATCGCCGCTTACAACACGATAATTATAGTTGTTTAATAAGAGTTGATTAGTAAGAATTGGTCAATTAAAATCAATTACAACACGTCATGACAATGGGATCATTTGAATTATTTAATTAGAATTGCTTACTATGAATTCGTTCAATGGGTCAATTGAATATAAATTAGATTAAATGTTGATTGATATAATAATGAAAAATATAAGATCAAATAGAAGATTAACATTAAATGTTATGATAATCAAAATTGTCTAATAAAAAATAATCTTAAATTAAAGTTAAAATTCAATATCAATTTAACTTAAAGTTTGCGTTAGAATTGGTTATCGATCACTAGTTGATTATAATTGTTTAAGCAGGATTGATTGATGAGAATTTATTAATTGGAATTGGCTAATAAAATTTGGTTAATCCGATCTGGAAAATCAAAATGGGTTAATTGAAATTGGTTAATTCGAATTGGCTAATCAAAATTGGTCGATTAAAATTGACTAATAAAAAGTAGTCAATTCGAATTGGCTAATCAAAGTTGGTTGATTAGAATTGGCTAATCAAAATTGGGTAATTAAAAATGGCTAATCAAAATTGGTCGATTAACCAACTCTAAGCACCCTAACTAGCCAACCTAACAGGACCATCGAGAGATCCACTAAAAGAATCGCCGTGATCCAATTGAAGGTCACATCAGCCTTGAAACTTGTCCGGGCGTTTTCGGTGTTATCGAAAGGACGTTCCCATGAAGAAAAATGATTGTCACTGCGACGGGAACCGTGGTAGAAATGGTTAGAATCCCTATTGACATGGTATCCCATGGGAATTCCATGAGTGTAGGCGAATTCTCAGACGAGGCACACAGCCCCTGCGATAATTCGAGGCCGCTCGCGTACATCGTGGGGTTTCCCGTGTCGCCTCTCAATCTCGCGAATTCTCGGTTACAAGACACGTTCGGGTTAAGGGTGCATCCCCTTCGATCCTTCGCGGCACGACGAATAGCCAGACTGCGAATTACGCGAGCGATTCGCCTGGCTCGTTTGCGTCAGGCGCGTCGAGCTTCTTGTTTGGATTGTGACACAGTCGTTGCTCAATCGTTAAGGAGCTACATCTACCTAGAGGCGAGAAAAAAATTGCCAAATTCCGATTTTTTCTTCCGGGAAACGGTTGGTGAAAGAGAAACGCATTTTTTAACGTAAAGGTACATGTATCGAGAGCTTGAAAAAAATCACGAAAAAAAACATGCCCCCCCCCCATGGAAATTTATATACGCGAAAATATACTGCAAATTTATTTTATTAATAATTGTAATACATGTGAAATGTATGCCATATATTGAAAATATATGTGCCAATTTCGAATTTTCGTAACGTTTTTATATATGAGATGTATATGCGTGGTATTACTGTATATCAATGTATCATATATCAATGATATATGTAGCATTTACTCTGCATATATACCACATATATTTAGCATATATGTTGCATACACACTGCATACATACCACATATATACTGCATAAATGGTACATATATGCCACATATATACAGATATACGTAGCATATCTGTATATAGTGTTTATATGTAATAGCGTACTTTAACTGTAAGTTGAGTTTTTTTAAGTTTAAGTTTTAAGTTTTGTTAAGTTTAACTGTAATAGAGTTTATACACAGCATATATTTCTTGTCAGGAATATGCATCAAAAATGTATGTGTCATATATGATGCATAAATGACACATATATGAGTCAGATATGACGCATACATTTTTTATATATTTTTCTGACAAAAAAATAGATTGCAAATATATCGAAAATATATGCGTCGTATATGCCTCATATATAGTGTTTATACGTAGCATATATGTTTTGGTCAGAAAAATATATCGAAAATATATGGGTCATATATGCGTAATATATATGGTGCATATATACTGAATATACACGTATTATTCTATTTTTCGTCACTATATATGCGACCGATATATATATATATATGTAGCATATATTTTCTGCATATATTTTCCATACATAAATTTCCATGGGGGTAGTATCGATGATTCCATGTAAGTTGACAAATTTCATGATTTATTCATTCCCAAATTTTCAATCGTTTTTTTTCTCATGGAAACTCATGGAACTCATGGTTCCATGAGTTACATCTGGTTTTGAGAGAAACGTGGTTTTTCTCAAAACCACGTTTTTCAAATCGGTACCCAACATTTCTCGAAAACCAATAAATCGATTGCCTTGAGGTTTTTTGTGGTTATTCTATACACCATTATCTAGTACTTGTCATAGGATTTTTTTTTGCGTTACTTAGTTTTTGTTTTATAGGCAAAATAACAACTAATTTTTGGCCCAAAAATCACTATTTATGTTCAAACGTCCGCCATTTTGTCATAAATCGATATTTTCAAAATTGGCTATGACAAGTACTAGATTATAGTATCTAATTTAATAATCTTTTTGTTTTTTTTTTTCAGTTCATTTTTGAAGAAACGCCAGTGGGTACCGTATACGCAGATTTTTGTACGACGCTCCAAGGATCATACAATATCCTTGTATATTTTTTATATTTTTAAATAAAGAAAATTGAACGTATTTTTGAATGTATATACTTTTAGATAATTAAAACCCCAATCCGAAATTTCAAATAGTTGTCCTTGAAAAAAATTACAAAAATGGCCTTTTTTCCGGCTCCTAGGTACGTGTATATCTCCTTAAGAAGTTTCAATGAACTAACTGTTGTTAACCAACTCCAATTAATCAATTGTAATTAACAAGTTCTTATTTATTAATCTTAATCAACCAACGGTCATTGATTAGTCCTGGTTGATCAATATTAATTATGGAATTCTTATAAAATCCGTTCTTATTGCTCATTTCAAGTTTACCAATTCTAATGAACCGACTCTAATCGACCAATTCTAATTAACCAAGTCCCATTAAGGGGGCGTCCATTAATTGCGTGAGGGGTTTAGGGGGGTAGGGGGTCGAGCGAAATCTCACCCAATCTCACGCGGGGGAGAGGGGGGCTTCGGCAAATATCACGTAATTTTAGTAATTTCAGTAATTTTAGTAATCACATAATTTTTATCACGTAGGGAGAGTCACCCTACTACTCTACATGGTGGAGTAAATGGTACTACAACCGCAGTTACTTCTACTACAATTTATTTTCCGTGAACGTATGCATTTTAAAAAATCTCACGTGAGATTAGGGGAGGGGGGAGGGCGTCGAGCAAAATCTCACGACATCTCACCAGGGGGAGAGGGGGGTCGAAAAATCGCCAAAATCACCTCACGTAATTAATGGATGCCCCCTAAGCAATTCCAATTAGAATTTCCATGACATAATTCCCCTTTACAAGGAACATCACTTTGGTGTCCTCCTCCGATTTTGTTGAAACTTTTTTATGTGGAAAAGTATCAAAAACTAAGAGATACGTATTTTTTTCTATCGGCGGAAAAACGGTTTTAAGGGATGAAACGCACCCTCGGAAATAGGGGTGTTTTTCGCTTTTCGTCGATAACGTTATCGTTCTCATCTCCAATGTATGGTACACAAAAAAAATAAACATTGTTGCAATTTGAATATTTTTTATATCTCGTACCGTTAAAACGTCATCGACGAAAAACGAAAAACATCCCCATTTTTGAGGGTGCGTTTCACCCCTTAAAACCGTTATTCCGCCGATAAAAAAAAACACGTGCGTCTTGGTTTTTCATACTCTTTCGCATAAAAAAAGTTTCGACAAAATCGGAGGAGGTCACCAAAGTGATGTTCCTTGTTAGACAGTTTTTCAATTCACAAGTTCCAATTTGTACTAACCAATTTTATTTACCTTACAATAATTAACTATTGCGCATGAAGCAATTTTAATTAGATTTTCCTTGGCGTAATTCCCCTCGCTCAGTTTCTGAATTGACATAATTGAATTTTGATTAACCAATTTTATTCAAACAATTCTAAATACACTATGCTCATTGACCGATTCGTGTTACCCCATACCCCCCCGCCCCTCCATACACCAATTTGAAGTTTTTTGCCGCCCTTCTCCTCAAAACTGTTTTTACCTTCACAAGATTCCGTCCGCCATTTTTGTTATATTCAAAAAATGTTTCCCGTCGAATGTTGACATCCATGGAGGTTTGTTTGGGTTACCTTTTTTCAAGTACCTTTCTTTAGTAAACAACGAATGAATTCGCAAACTTTGTCAAGCCAAGTTCCAATTCAATGTTACCATTAACAAGGCTGCTCAGGGTCTTCGCGGGGCAGGCGGCAAGAGGGGAACGCACATGCATAAACACGCCAACCCCAAAGAATCAAATTTTCGATTACGTAAAATAAATAAATTTGAGTTGAACAAGTTGAAATGTGGCAAGCGCGCAATTTAGTTCTCAGTGACTGGTATTACTGAGCTCAGATACGAACGCCACCTCGTGGATGCGTAGCTGTCAAACATCCTTCGCGAATTCCGTTTTTTTGTTTGGCGAAAATGAAAAGATGGAGGTGAGAAATGCAAACCGAAAAGCTGAACAATCCACGGTTCGAGGAAGTACAACCTGGAAAGGGGCGGAAAGAAGTAGTTGAGCCGGAAAATGAATGCGCAGGCGAGGAACAACGCATGATTGATTTGAAGGTTATGTCGAAACACTGCAGCTTCTGTTAAGAATGATTCAAAATATCGAAATACTCTTTATGAAACCACAGTAAGAAATTTATAGCAAGGAACCAATAGTTTGTGCGTTTCAAATTTTGCCGCCCATTCAAAATGGCCGACTTGAAAGCAGTGTTGCCACGTGCCGTAGGGCGCTTTATCGTTTTACGCGAATCAGCTGAAATTCGTAAACTTCCCGATAGCTGAACAACCTCCTTAAGTGCTGACTCCGTGAGCTACGAATTCATTCTTCCAATAACCGAAGTAGGAAACCCCAAAGAATCCCGCTTCAAAGTACTCCAAGCGGTGATAAAGCTGAACGGATTCCATAAGGACCCGGTTCGCGAACTAGATTAGCATCAATGACATGATTAATCCCGAAAGCGTGGCAATTGATACCGATGTACGCAATGTTCCGTTGCATTGCGGTTCAGGACGAGTAGAATCCTTCAGCTTAAGATCCAAAGACGCGAATACAATCGGAAGTCCCGGGATGAGACATTGAGCGGATTTGCATGGATCTGTTCGTCCAGAGATCGCGAGTGCTCCAACAGTGGGAATCGCTGGTATATCCCATTGAAGTAGCGATATATAGGTGTACAGCCACCGCACAGGATATAACTCCGTTGATCCTCCATCCGCAGGACGACCGAGGCTTATCTCCTGGTCGAGTGAGAAAAGCCCAGTGGCCTTCGTCTGAGAGGATTAAGGTCGAGGGCTCGTGTATACGTCTGTAATTTTGAGGTGCCAAAGCCCTAAAATAAGTACTGGTTTTTCCCTTTTTTTGCAAAGCCTGATCGAGCATTTTCCAATAGTCCGAGATCCGGATTAATGAGGGCCGCTGTTGCCGGTCATATGAAGGAAATCAGCATTCTATCAGGTCTGCCGTAATTCTCCTTTGAGGTTGGTAGTTGAATGTGGGAATGATTGGATACAGTGTTTACGTTTTCCTTCAGTCCTGCCCGTTTTGGTGTTAGCCTAGTTCATTTTTGAAAATCGTGTGGGAGAACATAACGGGATTGGGACTGACAGAACTGAACGAGTCTTCATTTCGAATGAAGATGTCAAAGTAGACAGGCTTGATTTTCCTTCAACCCACTTGTCTTAGTTTGGACGTAGTTAATTTTTGGAAGTAGTTATTATCAAAGCCAAACGTCATTGTCCAACTGTTCTGCATGTTCTAGTCAAACTTCCAATGGAATTGCAAAAAGAAACGTTCTTTGGATCTTTCACGAGAACAAAGCTTCCCATGGGAGGCAATGGTGTTCATCTGACTACAAACTCTGCAGCTTGCCATCACTGTAGGGAAGCGGTGATCATCCAACTCTAGATCTGTTTCTCATTATTATAAGTCGTCAGTGATCGTGTAACTATCAATCCTGTTACTCATCATCATCATAGGTAATCAGTAATCATCTAAGTATCAGTAAACATCTACCTACAAGTAATTACCTAAATATCAATCCTGTTGCATATGATCATCATAGGTAATCAGTAATCGTATAGGTATCAGAAAACATCTGGCCATGAGTAATTACCCAATGATCATCGTCATTGTCGCAGATGGTCAGCAACCATTCAAGTATTAAATCTGCTCCTCATCATTATCACAGGCAATAAGTAATCATTCGAGAGTAAACGTACGGCTATAAAAAGTAATCGATCAGTAATGACCTAACTATAAGTGATCACCTAACTCTCAACGCTGCTGCCCGCCATCATCATACGTAATCAGAAATCATCCAACAATCAAATCTGATCCTCATCAGCATCATAGGCAATCAGTAATCTTCTAGGAGTAATAATCTATTAGCAACCATCTATCAGCAATCACATAAATAATCAGCAACCATTCAAGTATCAAATCTGCTCTTCATCATTGCCATAGGCAATAAGTAAACATACGGCTATAAAAAGTCATCTATCAGTAATGACCTAACTATAAGTGATCACCTAACTATCAACTCTGCTTCCCGCCATCATTGTACGTAATCAGAAATCATTCAATAATCAAATCTGATCCTGATCAGCATCATAGGCAATCAGTAATCATCTAGGAGTAATCATCTATTAGCAACCATCTATCAGCAATCATCAACAGATCAGTAATGATCTAACGATAAAATCTGCTCCTCATTATCGTCATAGGCAAGCAGTAATCATTTAGGAGTAATCATCTATCAGCAATCACATAATCAGCAACCATTCAAGTATCAAATCTGCTCTTCATCATCATCATCATAGGCAATAAGTAATCATCCGAGAGTAAACATACGGCTATAAAAAGTCATCTATCAGTAATGACCTAACTATTAGTGATCACCTAACTATCAACTCTGCTTCTCGCCATTATCATACGTAATCAGTAATCATCCAACAATCGAATCTGATCCTCATCAGCAATATAGGCAATCAGTAAACATCAAGGAGTAATCATCTATTAGCAGCCATCTATCAGCAATCATCAACAGATCAGTAATCATCCAATGATCAAATCTGCTCTTCATCGTCATCATAGGCAATCAGTAAATATCTAGGAATAATCATCCATTGGCAATCATCTATCAGTTATCTACCTATTATCCCTTCTCCTCAATATCGCAAATAAATCCACAAAGTAACATTTTCCATTTATCAACATCCCGTTTCCCGGAACAGCTCGTATCAAAAGCCACGTCTGTTCTTTTCGCCCAGCTCAATGTGCAAATGTGACCAGGATCATTTACTTGAGGAGCCAGCTACAAGGCTCTATGGGCATGATATTAGACCGGAATTTGAGATTAGTACAGAATCCAGGAGACTTGAGTGCATTGGAACTGCTGGCGATCCATTTGGCAAATAAACTCCGACGAACCGCAAGCAATTCGTACGGAGGTAGAAGATGGACCATTGAAATCCACGAGAGGCGCGTGGTCTGGCTAACTTCGAACCACGAGCGAGTATGTGTGTATGCGGGAGGACCAGATCGCCCGTCGTTTTGGTAGTTCAGACCTGCGAGTTTGGCATGAAAGTTTCGGATTCCCGCGACCACAGGAGAGCCTGTACATTTATCTAGGATTCGGAGTCAGCCCTTGATACTAACCCGACCGATCAGACCCTCGTGTAGGTCCGTTTTACATTCTCAGGATTCTGCGGAGCTCGTTTCACGTTCCGTGGGTTGCCCATTTGTTAGTGGTTTCGGCGATCTTCCGTGTTAAGCTGCTTCGCCTCGGCCACTACTCGGATGGGTGACCGCTAGGCCACGCACTGGCTTGCATCACCGGGCGGTACGGCAATTTTACTCAGTTATCGGTGCTGAACGCAACTGAAACTCGGTAAAATAATGGCCGCCGTATCGGCACAGGTTTTGTCCAGTTTCCCTGTGCCCTTGTGCAAACGTGAAACAGCAGTGCATCCGAAGGAAATGACTTTGGAGAACACTTTCGTGGACTGTGGATAACCCAAACATACTAAAGACGATAATAGCTGCCCTTATTGGCACAGGTTTCCCCCAGTTTCCCTGTGCCGCCATGCAAATACGAGATAGTATTGCATTGGAAAGAAATTACTGTGGACCGTGGAGAACGGAAACAATCTTATGTTAGTAAAATAATAGCTGCCCGTATCGACACATTTTTTCCCCAGTTTCCCTTTGCCCTCGTGCAAATGCCAAATAGCAAGACATAAGGGAACAGTGGGTGTGGACAACATTTCTGTACACAATTGTAAGGAGAAGCCGAACAATCGCTGTGGAATAAAAGGCGCCTGTACCGGCACGGGTGTTCCCGAGTTTCCCTGTGCCAAAAATAGCAAATTTTATATTTGCTATTTTTCGCCAAAGACGGTGAAAAATCTCGGTTTTTTTTTGGTTTTTCGAAAAATGTCCGCCATATAGTTATTTTTGCATGTATAAAAAATCGTATGATATGTGCTATAGCCATTTGCATACTGAGTCAACAGTGCAGACCTACAATTTTTAGGACATTCTTTTAACTATCATTTTCGTCTATAAATAGTGACTTGGATAATTTTTTTTTTATGTACTTCGAAAGTGTATTTATCAAGTGTAACTTTTATATCAATATCGATAATATAAACCTATCAAAAAAATGCATGAAAAAAGCCTTTTGTTAGCGTCTGAAGTGAGAAGACCCCTTAAAACAGTTCCGTTACTAACTGTCTGACATATAGACAACGCACAGCCTAAACCGCTCAAGATAGAAACATGAAATTTGAAAGATATGTTCCTAAGCAGGTGCACTACGATGGCATTTTTCGAAAATCAACTCCTAAAGGGGTGAAATGGGATTTAAATTTTGTATAGAAAATTGTATTCCTTG
>CAUJKO010000116.1:0-16135 GCA_963210295.1 Ophion ellenae | reverse complement strand
AATTTGTTTTTAAGTTCGTTCGAGTGTCAAAAGCAATTACAATTTTTTTTAGATTTTTAAATTGGATTTTACACTCGAATTTGGATACCGGGAAATTTTTTCCGTTTTTTTTTTCGATTCATTATACTCAAAAAGTGATGCATTGTACAAAAAAAAACGTTAAGGAAGAAAATTTAGGTTTTCGAATGCACTTTTCAATCATATATGTTTCGTAACTGTTAACAATTATGGTATTGTATTTTTCAACGAAATATCGTAAAAATATTTTTTTTCGCCATGTTCGCCCACTTTTATTTTTGTATAAATTTGATAGAACTTTCGTTCATGTCATAACAAACTACAGAAAAATTGGCATGATGGAGAATTCATATCTTCCAATTATTGTTTAAGGTTAACTGATGAAGAATTTTATCGAACCATGGATATTGAATATCGACCATTGTTTTAGGCACAACATTGGATTGCGACGAATATTTAGTATTATCTAGAACCATTTTGTCCTCCTCCTTTCAAATCAATTATAGTTTTGTTTGTCTGCCTCGAAATTTTTCATTTACTCACCGGTTCTCGTAGCGTTATTCTCGTATCAAAAAGAAATCTTGCTTCTCGTTTGTTGAATGATCAGGTTTGCTCACTCTCAATGCTAATACAATTGATTTTGCGGAAGAACTCGGTCAAAACGATTCGATACTTTTTTATGCGATATGGTTTTCTCATTAGTGGCTTTTGTATTAGTAGACTAACCATATTATGATTCACTCATTGTTTAACGATAAAAAGATTCAAAAATGAAAAGTTGATTCAAAAGCAAAACCATAATTGAATTGAAAGGAGGAGGATAAAATGGTTCTAGATAACACTAAATATTCGTCGCAATCGACTGATGTGCCTAAAACAATGGTCGATATTCATTATCCATGGTTCGATAAAATTCTTCATCAATTATCCTTAAAAAATAATTGGAAGATGTGAATTCTCCATCATGCAAACTTTTTTGTGGTTTGTTATGACATCAACGACAGTTCTCTCAAATTTATAGAAAAATAAAAGTGGGCGAACTTGACGAAAACAATTATTTTTACCTTATTTCGTTGAAAAGTACATTAGCATAATTGTTAACAGTTACGAAACATATATGATTGAAAAGTACATTCAAAAACCTAAATTTTCTTCTTTGACGTTTTTTTTTGGTACATCACTTTTTGAGTATAATGAATCGAAAAAAAAAAACGAGAAAAATTTCCCGGTATGCAAATTCGAGTGTAAAATCCAATTTAAAAATCTTAAAAAAATTGTAATTGCTTTTGAGACTCGAATGAACTTAAAAACAAATTGTGAACCCATTTAAAAATCACATGATTTTTTAGTGTTTCACTTGGTATGGAATGCTTCAAATATCTAAAACTATTTATAATATTTTTTTATAAACATTCATAAGATTTTTTAAATAAATGTCCGCGGTGTTTATTCATAATATTGACTTATTCACTCATAATATTTGTTCATAAATGTTGATTATATTTACTTATAAATGTTCATAATAATTATTTACAAATGTTCACAATATTTGTTTATAAATCTTTACAAGTTTCATTTATAAGTATATATAATATTTATTTATATAACATTAATTCCCTGAACGTTTTAAAATAATCGAATTTTCTCGCAACATCAAAATTATGTGTACGAGCCATGCATTTTTCACTTTTTCCTCATTTTCATGATAATCCATAAAAACATGAAAACAATCTATTCTTCGTGTCACGATGAGAAGGACCAACGAATTTTGGCTCGGAATATTCGAATGTCGGATTGAGCTTTGAATTCAGCTTTTTTCGGCAACTAATTTTGGGATCATCCAAAATATTGCAGTTGACCTATGACGAGCCTTGGCACAGCCAAAGTCTCGTTTTCCACGAGAGCACGATCCCCTCGCCATGCCATAACCAAAAAAATTAATTCGAAAAACTTTTCACACTCGAATACCTTCCGAGACGAAAGCTCGCGCCACCGCGAACGGGACGACCTGTAGAAACCCGGGAATTTCCGAAGCGGCATGGTAAATTAAAATCCCCGGTGAAAATCATTTTCAAAGCGAACTTTCGGTCGAGGCCTCCCCTTTTTTCAATGCCTGCAGAGTTTAATTCAATGTCGTGGAAAGCTCCGCTTTTAATGGACAATTTGGGGAAGGGGTGGACGATCGGAGGGTCGGGGAAAGGGGGGGGGGGGTGGAAAAGCAACAGCAGCTTGTATTTCTCTCGCCCAAAAAGCTGGGGATGTGTTCGGAGGGTAGCAAAAGCATCGGTGAGGCATTAACCACCCTGGTGGTCGCAGCTCACAGCATTGGCGGTGGCAGTTGCGGAGCTTCGTACACCCAAAACCGGAAGCTCGGACAAAGAAGCGTCCTGGCTTGCTCCAAGTGTTCGACCTAAATCTTTCCCTTCCCTCTCTCTCTCTCTCTCTCTCTCTCTCTCTCTCTTAGTCCCATCGTTGCCGCAGGCAGAGATAAGCCCGATAAGCCCTTACGACCTGGATTATTTATCGCCTCGTATGCCACGACCGCGAGACCCCCCCCCCCCCCCCAGAAGCTCTTAGCCGCGCCCTTTGCCCCCCGGAAGCTTTTCCTTCTACACTTTCATACACAGGTAGACGCTCAGTTTACCTGCAATCAAAGGAGAGAGAGCACTCTCGTTTGGAGCCCACTCGCTGATCCAACGACCATTAAATTTGCTACGATCGAGAGCCAGTGAATTAACGAATAATCCTCCCGAGGGATTAACGGAGCATCGCCTGGATGTACAAAAGTAATAATAAAATAAGATAAGTAGCCTCAAGCCCTTTCCGCACACCTCTGAAAATGGAAACGCAGCAATGCCACTCACACTTCGCCCGGCTGAACTTCAAGCAACTTGGAGCGTTCGTATCGATGTTAAGGGGGGGATAGGGGGGCAGTAATACGATATCTGTGGCCCCTAATTCTGACCACGCAGTCTTCATATTTGACCCAAAATAAGACTTTTTTCAAGAGTGGTAAAAATCGAAATTCGACCCTTAAGGGGGTGAAACGGAGGTTTCAAAGTTTAGATGAGACAACATATTTTTTGGTCAGATTTGCTCAAAACTCGGTATAAATACACTCCAATACAAATAATTACACATGTATTTGTTTGGTATATTTATGCCAACTGAAACAAACACAGTTAAGGGGCTAAAAAAGTACTACTTGACTGTCTACACGCACCAAACACAGAGGAAAACATCTAGTGTTCTATATCAAATCAATTTAGTAAGTTTCAAGTAAATCTGGTAAAAAAATATGTTTTCTCTTATCAACGTTAACACTCCCGTTTAACCCCCTTAAAGGTTAAACTTCATAAATTGTTGAAATACGTGTTTAATTATTTGTATTTTAGTGTATTTATGCCAAGTTTCAAGTAAATCTGACAAAAAAATATGTTGTCTCATACAAACTTTTACCGTCCCGTTTAACTCTCTTAGGGGTCCACTTTTAGGAAATGCAGAAATACGTGTTCAATTATTTGTATTGTAGAGTATTTACACCAAGTTTCAAGCAAATCTGACAAAAAAAATATGATGTACCATACAAACTTTAAAACCCCTGTATCAACCCCTTAAGGATCGAATTTCGATTTTTACCACTCCTCAAAAAAGTCTTATTTTGGGTCACATATGATGGCTGCGTGGTCAGAATTAGGGGCCACAGATACCGTAATATCCCCAAATACTCCGCCTCATTAAAAATTTAAAACCTCTGTTTCACCCCCTTAAAAGCCGAAATTCGATTTTTTGTATTCTTGAAAAAAGTCTTATTTTGGGCCAAATATAAAGACCGCATGGCCAAAACTTGGGGCCACAGATATCGCAATATCCCCGGTAGGGGTTTCAGCGTGAAAAAAAAACACTTTCTTGCGATTTTTTTTTCATATAGATGAAAAAAAAATCGCAAAAAAGTGTTTTTTTTTCACACTGAAAATAAAATATATTTACTCTAAAATAAAATAAATTTAGTCTATATCTAAAATAAAGATATTTACTCTAAAATAAAATAAATTTACTCTATCCATATAGATGGATGGAGTAAATGTATTGAAACCTTTTATACATTGTTAAGTGTCATTTCAAGAACATTCCGTGAAATTTGTACGCGAAAATATCCACAAACAAGCCGGGTTTTTTCGAAACCACTTTTTCGAAGTCCGTGTTCACCGCCATTTGAAAACTACATGACCGATTTATTTCAAACTTGGTACACACTTTCTACATATAAAATACCTCCCCCCAACGGTTCGTTTGAGATTTTTTTTATATTGAGGGGGTTTTCCACCGGCGAAATGGGCGAATTTTTTTGTGAATATAGCACTTTTCACTTTACGTGACCACCCAAAATTTTGGAATGAAAAAAAAATATTAAAGACCGTTGGGGGGAGGATTCGATGATACTTTGACTAAATTTTAATGGTACTTGATTTCAGATAATTTCTAGCTGAGATACAGTGAACAGCGCAAATCGTGTTTTTCCAAAGGCGTTCTTGGAAAAGCTCTGTCACCGGCTTGTTTGTAGATATTTTCGCGTAGAAATTTCACGGAATGTTCTTGAAATGACACTTAACAATATACAAGAGGTTTCAATAAATCTACTCTATCCATATAGATGAAAAAAATTCACAAAAAAGTGTTTTTTTTTCACGCTGAAACCTCTACCCTTCCCTTAAGGCCTTAGGCCACAGTAACAGGTATAAAATCATGTGCGAACTTAACAATTTTTCTTCGTATGAAAAAGTGATTCGCTCATAAAATTAATTACACATCTATTTAGGATGAATATCAAGCTGTCAGAAAATATATATATATATATTTTTCGATGTACAAAATCGCCGACTACTAATATTTTCTTTTGTTATCTTTTATTTCAGGCGCTCTGGGGCGTGACATTTAGCATCCACAAATTTGTACCTAGAACAGAAAACAAAAATTCTCGTTAATCTACATTAGAATACCTAGAGAAGTACGTATGGAATTTAAAAAATATTGTTTTATTCAAAAGTTGTAGGTATTTGAACTTAAGAAATGAATTTTCAGTGAACAGTTTCGTTATAACTGCTCATAGAATGAAAAGTTTTCGATTGATCAGAAATTCCGTACGTACTTCTCTGCGAAATGCAATTTGGAACATAACTTTTGAATTTGAAGTAAATCGAGTGAAAATTGTTGAAGTTATTTGTCACGCCGATGGAAAAAAGCTGTTTCGAGACGTTTCGAGTAGTCGGCCATTTTGTACATCGAAACAAAAAAAATATATATTTCCTAACAGCTTGATATTCATACTAAATAGATGTGTAATTAATTTTGTGAGTAAATCAATTTTTCATGCGAAAAAAATTTGTTAAATCCGCACGTGAGTTTATACCCGTCACTGTGCCCTAAGGCCTTAAAGAGTAAGAATTCGACGGAGAAAAATGGCTTTTTAGTGTTTTATGGTAGGGTTGTTTTTTTGGGATTCATTCGCGTAAATTATTTAACACTAAAACGAGCATAGGATCTCGTAGTTGGGTGCTCAGAGTCGAAAACTTAAACATCAATGACCTCGAAAGCATAACCACAAAATCCAAAACCTCGATAGCATACCCACTAAATCAAAAACCGCAAAAGGCTTGATAGGTAAATTTGTCGAAGTAACCTCTATTCTGGGCATTAGAACCTAGAAAATAAAAAATTGCAAAACGAATAGCCTGGGAGGAAAAAGCTCCATGATAAAAAGCCTTTGAACCGAAGGCCTCCGAAGTATAGACGAAAAAACAAAAAACTTCAAAAGGACAACCACAAAATCAAAATCCGCAGAAAATATGAATACGAAAATTCATCGAAATTACATCTATCCTCGAAATCGATAACTACGAAATAAAAAAATCCCAAAACAACTGCCCAACAAGTCCACCGAAAGCCTAGAACAAAAAACCTCGAAACCGGAAGTCTCGGGATCAAAAACCGGGGAAAAAACAGACCAGAAAAATAAAATAAAAACCCATAAAATCATCGAAATTATCCCTACCCTCGAAATAAAAAACTGCAAAATCAAAAGCCCCAAAACAACAGTAAAGTCAAAAACCTCTACATCTAAAATCTTCAAAGCATAGACTATTAATCCAAAAACTTCGTTATCAAAAACTACAAAAATCAACCCCGAACCCAAATCAACCCACAATAAAAACCCTCCAAAGCATGAATCGTAAAACCAAAAACCTCGATATAAAGAATGACCCCCCTTTCCCTCCCGCCCAAATGGTAATAAACCCTCGAGTATCTTTCGAGGTTAAGGGGTTACGCCCACTTGCGATTTTGGAAAAATCGATTTTTTTTATTGCAGTTTTTTGAAGTATAAGTATCTGAGAATATGTCCTGAAAATTTCGTCGATCCGAACAAAATTGACTGAGATATGAGCGTTGAAGGAGAAGAATCCGCGTTGAAAGAGCGTTGAAAGAGAAACTTTAAACGCGTTTTTCTCAAAATGGCATTTCTGAAGTCGGTGACCAAGATTACTCGAACACTAATGAACCGATCTTCTTGAAATTTTGCAGGCTTATTTAATACATAAAAATGTAGTCTTTAATCGTTCGATTTTTTTTTCGAAAAAAATGGCCGTTTTATAGCCAAAAAACGGCCGTTTTTTTTCGTTAAAATCGAACCATTAACTTTGACTGTCCGCCATTTTGTGAAAAATGAATATTTTTTAAAATCCTTCGATTAAAGACTAGTTTATACTTATATTTGACTAAATCCATCCGCATTTTTTTTCAGATGATCCACTTCGCCGCAATGTTGGTCACCGCAAACCGTGTATATAAAAACATTATTTCATTGACGGATATTTGCCACTAAACAATGTAATATTTTTCAATAAAAAAATTACTGAAAGTTCTTCAAGATGTGTTCTTTAAGATGGTATATTGATCGATTAAAAAAGTTTTGTAGTTTTCTTTAAACAAATTCATGAAAAAGGCCTTTTTTTGCGCTACAAGTCCTTAAGGGGCTATACCAGTGTGACACTTTAGAAAAATCATTTTTTTTTGCCGATTTCGACAGTTTATACTTCCAAGAATATCCTGTAGAAAAGTCAAGGCCGTATCTCTAATCATTTTATCTTGCAAAAATCGATAGTTAAATCTTTAAACACGTTTTTCTCGAAATGAGATTTTTCAAATTTGCTGACATTGTAACTCAAACAGCAATTATCCGATTGACTTGAAGTTTGAACTGAGTACTCTTGAATATATTTACTCTACAATGAAGTAAGATATTTTTGATTGGATGAAAATTGACGATTTGGCATTGAAAAAAACGACCATTTTATAGACATGAAAACAGACTTTTTTTTCATAACTACGCCATTTTGTTAGATTTTGATATTTTTGGAAAATCCTACGTCATTGTACACGCTTCCATTTTAAGGAGCCAGTCCACTTTGAAAATTTCAAAAAATCAAAAGCACGCAAGACTTGAAGAAATCGACGATGATGAGCAATCATAAGGGATTTTGTACGGTGCAGGAATTGCCGATTGAGTTTAGGTAAGAGTCTTTCATAGTATAAACTTCCAACGCGTTTTTCTCGAAACAACGTTTTCAAAATCTAGCTCCATCGTATCTCTAAAACTAATAAACCGGTTTTAAAATGTTTATTTTTACTCTTTTTTTGCGAAAAACTGAAAAAAAAAACCCGTTTTTAAATACTTTTTTCGTTTTTCATCTGCCATTTTTTATTTTTTGATCAAACTTTATATCCGAGGGTCATTTTGTAGCTGGTGTCATACTGAATCTAATGGACTTTGATTTTTTTTGTTTCAGACAAGCCGTTGCCGAGTTGTGATGGAGCTACCTAGCCCACCTATTTTTGAGGCGTTGCGTTAAACTATAGTTTTTGTACTTAAAAATGAATGAAAATGAATTAATTTTTTTTTAAATGTATATCAAGACTTTATTAATCAAGCCCAACAACTTTTATATTCACATATTTTATAAAAAATTTTAAAAAATCGCGAAAATAGCCTTTTTCGTGGCTCCATAGTGGACTGGCCCCTTAACGACATTTTTTTTTGGTTTCAGCTACTCAATCGGCCGGAATCATGTCAGCAGTGGAGAGACTTTTGTTGGTGCTTCCGAAGGCAGCATATAAGTCGCTTCGATTTCGAATTTTTTCTATAAAAAAAATATGTGATATAGCCGAATATATTCTTAATTTTCCGAAACCTTTGATTGAGTACTTTTCTTCCAAAAAATTCCCGAAAATCACCAAAGTTTCCAGCGTTCACACTGGTATAGCCCCTTAAGTACCCAAACCGGAAGCTCGAGAGGGCGTCGCACGACCGCACGATTATTATAAACACGCGCGCAAGCGCTTGCTCGATCGCGCGGACACCCTGAAAGCCACAATGCCACCCCGCAATTAGTCCGAATCGCTTGTCGCGCGTAACGACACGTGTAATTGCACATACGAAATTCAGGCTTTTACGCGAGTGCAGGAACGGGCCAACGGTCATTCATCCACTTTGCACTTAACGTATTAATATTTGCCGTATCGCGGGCAAATTATATCACTTGTCGTTTGGAGAGCTGTGAATTCCAGCACGTGCTCGAATTAATACAGGCGACTGCCTATAAATGCCTATTTATCATGGTCGTCCCGGTCGTACCAACGTCCACACGTGTTACCTTGTTGTGCCGATTTTGAAAATAAATGCAGGATTAAAAGCTTTTTTCTGGTGAAATAATTACAGTGAGGGTCGCCTTTGACGCAGGGCATGTCAGATTTTTGCTTGGCTTTGCTTGGGTTTGCTCGGGTTGAAGAGGTAAAGATGGGTAATTGAGTGGATCAGACAATTATCCATTTTTATGGGCTTCGTTGTCAAGGCCACTCTTACCTGATCGCCTGTCAAGACCAAACGAATGTCAAAAAGCCAGGACCAATTTTGGCGGGCCAAACGAGAGAGTCGCTGGAATAAAAGTGTTGTGAAACCCGAACCCGTTTTGATAAATCCAAACATACTTGTACGAAGTCCAATAAATCGAAGCAAATCCTCGCAAATCCAAAAAAATGTTGCGAGAAATCCAAACCAAGTTCAAAAATCGCGAGCAAATCCAAACAAATCCAAACAAATCCAAATGAATCCAGACAAATCTAACCAAACCCAAACTAAAATAACGAAACCCGAACAAATTTGGTTGAGCCAAACGAGAGAATAGCTCGAAAAGTCTTGTCAGAGGCGACCGAGTTTTGATAAATCCAAACAAACTTTTACGAAGCCCAATAAATCCAAGCAAATCCTCGCAAATCCAAAAAAAGTTGCAGAGAAATCCAAACGAAGTTGAAAAATCGCGAGCAAATCCAAACAAGTCCAAACAAATCCAAATGAATCCAGACAAATCTTACCAAACCCAAACTAAAAAAACGAAACCCGAACAAATTTGGTTGAGCCAAACGAGAGAATAGCCCGAAAAGTCTTGTCAGACGCGACCGAGTTTTGATAAATCCAAACAAACTTTTTCGAAGCCCAATAAATCCAAGCAAATCCTCGCAAATCCAAAAAAAGTTGCAGAGAAATCCAAACGAAGTTAAAAAATCGCGAGCAAATCCATATAAATCCAACCGAATCCAGACAATCTTACCAAACCAAAGATGAATATAAAGAATCCCGAACACATTTGGTTGAGCCAAATAAGAGAATAGCTCGAATAAAAGTCTTGACCGACCCGAACGAGTTTGATAAATCCAAACAAACTTGTACGAAGTCAAAACGAAGTTGAAAAGTTGCGAACAAATCCGAACGAATCCAGACGAATCTTAACGAACCTAAACAAATGTAAAGAAACCCGAACAAATTTGGTTGAGCCAAATAAGAGAATACTTCGAACAAAAGTTTTGGCAGACCCGAACGAGTTTTGATAAATCCAGACAAACTTGTACGAAGCCCAATAAATCCAAGCAAATCCTTGCAAATCCAAAAAAAGTTGCGAAAAATCCAAACCAAATTAAAAAAATCGCGAGCAAATCCAAACAAATCCAAACGAATCCAGACAAAGCTTACCAAACCAAAAATGAATATAAAGAAACCCGAACAAATTTGGTTGAGCCAAATAAGAGAATAGCTGGATAAAAGTCTTGACAGACCCGAACGAGTTTGATAAATCCAAACAAACTTGTACAAAGCCCAATAAATCCAAGCGAATCCTCTCAAATCTGAAGGAAGTTGAGGAGAAATCCAAACGAATTCGAAAAATCGCCAACAAATTCAACGAATCCAGACGAATCTTAATGAACCTAAACGAATGTGAAGATATCCGAACAAATTTGGTTGAGCCAAATAAGAGAATAGCTCGAATGAAAGTTTTAACAGACCCGAACGAGTTTTGATGAATCCAAACAAACTTGCACGAAGCGTAATAAACCCAAACAAATCATCGCAAATCCAAAGAAAATTGCGGAGAAATCCAAACAAAGTTGTAAAATCGCGAACAAATCCAAACGAATCGTAGCGAATCCAAAGAAACCCGAACGCAACAGGGATTTGAACAAATCCAAATAAACTTGTACAATCCCGAATAAGCTGAAACAAACGCAAACAACATGACCACAGATCAAAACAAACTTTTACAGTTCCGTATAAACCGAAAAAAATCAAGCCGAATGTTAGCGAGCCCAACCAAACTGCAACAAATCGAGTCCAACCAAACTCCAACAACGGACCCTGAGCAAGCCGAAACAAACTTCAACAAATCCAAACAAGCTTCAATAAACCCATAGAAACATAAACAAATTTAATCGAACTTATGCGGACGCAAATTTCAACGAGCCTCAACAAACTTTAAACTTTTTCGAATAAATCCAAATAAATATGAATAAATCACGACCCAAACCCAAAATTGTACAATTCCGAATAAATCCAAAAAAGTCCAAGCGAATCTTAACAAACCCAAACCAAACTACAACAAATCCAAACGGAACTCTGCAAACTCAAACAAATTTCAACGAATCCAAACAAGCTTTGAAAAACCGAAACAAATTCGACCGAACTTATGCAAACGCACATTTCAACGATCCCCAACAAACTTTAAGCCTAGTTGAATAAATCCGAATAAATCCAAATAAATCGAGATAAATTCTGATCATTCCAAATTAATTCAAATAAATCAAAGTAAATACTAATAAATTGAAATAAATCCAAAGGAACGCAAACAAATGCCAAGCGACCCCGAGCTAATCATTGAACCGCTTTTTTCCGAGGGAAAACGAGAAAAAAAATGTTCTTTTGCGAAGCGATTAACGATTAAGCTGGATCAAGAATAAATTCATGACGTTGCGATGTAATTACTTCAATGACAAATGTGTTTTTTCATCACGCGCCAGCCATTTATGCATGCATGCAGAAATAGAGGTGACGAAGGGATGCACGCGAATTTCTCTCTCTCTCTCTCTCTCTCTCTCTCTCTCTCTCTCTCTCTCTCTCTCTCTCTCTCTCTCACACACACACGCACACACACACCCTCTCTCGTCATACAAGCCCTATTGGAATCATCCCCAATCGGCCGGGCGTTATGTATCCGCTGGCGAGTAATATGACCGCGATAAAAAAAGCTCGAGAGAGGGAGGAGAGAGAGAGAGAGAGAGAGAGGGGGGGGGGGGGGTATTCGGGTTGCGGTAGTCGTAGAGGGCTCTGCGGTAACGCAAATCGAATGCTATAGCATAGGCCACGTAAAGTATACGGCGGTAAAACGCGAGGGCACTACGAAATTTCGATAATTTCGCGATCGAACTCCGACACACACAAGCATATAGGAGTCAGACGGAGAGGAAGAGAAAGAAAGAGAGAGAGAGAGAGAGAGAGAGAGAGAGAGAGAGAGAGAGAGAGAGAGAGAGAGAGAGAGAAAGAGAGAGAGGGAGAGAGAGAGAGAGAGAGAGAGAGAGAGAGAGAGAGAGAGAAAACGTTATTGGACCAATGGGCAACACACCCCCCAGGTTCCGCTATAAGGGGGTAAAAGGGTTGGAAGGGGTTGTGCCCGCCACCGGCAATTTGTCGATTCGATCGGCGCGAACGATAACGAAATTCTCGATGCTGGATAATCCTCGCGAGCACGCGAAATGAATTCGATGGCAACCTAGGAACCAAGAGAGAGAGAGAGAGAGAGAGAGAGAGAGAGAGAGAGAGAGAGAGAGAGAGAGAGAGAACGGGAGGAAAGGGAGAGAGAACGAAAAATGTTGCGGATTTTTTATAATAACAATAATGATGATTTTATATATATATATATATATACACGTTATATCGAGATTGCCAGCCGCGAATCCGTGAGAAATTCCCTCGCTAAGGTTGACGAAAAAAAGACCTCGAATTCGCAAAGGAGATAGAGAAAGGGACGTGTTGAGCCACCCCCCCTCGGGAGAAGAAAAATTCGATGGATAACCCGAAAGCTGTGCGTTTCACGAGGTGGAGGAATACGGGGGATCGGCAGGAGACGAGGGAGGAAGAGGGTCATCGACATCGAACGAGGAAGTGATATAGTCGGGAGAGGGATAATATGGTTTAACGTCACCGGTGTGTTGATGGTATTGGAGAATTCTGGAGCATACATATATGTACATACGACTTCACAGGCTGGATAATTTGTCGATTTTCGCGGATGCTCCAGGTCGAACGGGTTGGTCGATAGCTTGATCGGAGACTCGGGGAGGGAGAGTAAGGGACGTGGAGATGCGAGAAAATTGGACCGCGGCCAGTGGAGTGGACCAAAACGTCGACGGGGTCATTAATTCTAATTACAGAATTCGAAAGACATAGATTTTATTCTGCCTTCAATGTCACTATTCGATAGGCCTATTATTGCATATTTCCGGAAACTATGGAGGTGGTATGGAAAATAGTCTAGTGAATAATTTATCTTTAATCGTTATGGTTTTGTTGCCCGTGACAAGTATGACATTTGTGTTTCGATTATCAATACGTTGATCGACGATGACGATGACGTTTGCATCACTGGAATGCAAGGGAAATGAATTCTTTTTAATAGCTCGATTTTTTGTTGGCTCGTTTAGGGCGTTGATATCGCTCAAACATTACTACGTATTCTTGTTAGAAGTTTACCACTCTGAATATATTCTCTTGAACATATTCACTCTGCAATGACGTAGGATATTTTTGGTTGGATGAAAATTAACGACTTGACATTGAAAAAAAACGACCATTTCATAGGCAAGAAACCAGACTTTTTTTTTCATAAATACGCCATATTGTTAGATTTTCATATTTTTCGGAAATCCTACGTCATTGTACAGAAAATACCTTCCAGTTTGACGACATTTTTTTCCTTTTTCGGTTTCAGCTACTCAATCGGCCGGAATCATGTCAGCAGTGGAGGGACTTTTTCTTATGGCGCCTCCGAAGGCGCCTGGATCTCGATATTTTGCTATGCAAAAATTACGCAATGTGGGTCAAATGTAGCCAAATATATTCTTAATTTTCCGAAACATTTGATTCGGTACTTTTCTTGCCAAAGAATTCCCGAAAATCACCCAAATTTCCAGCGTTCACACTGGTATAGTCCCTTGAAAATGTTGGAAATAGCAATGGGAGATATGTGGACAGCCATGATATTCCTAGCCACTCTCTACCTCTCTCTCTTTCTCTCGTCCGGTCTTGACTCTTTGAGGTATCTCAAATGCGAGTAATAGGCTATGTGGGTGAAAAAAGGGGGCATAAGAGTGCCGGTAATGCGAGACCATTTCGGGAAGAGTGCTGAGAGGAGAGGAGAGAGAGAGAGCTCGTAAAACTCATCCTATATCCCCGAACGTTGCGGGAGTTGCACATCGACCTAAAACTACCCCCAGGATGCGATGCACACTGCGACAAGAAGAGACTGGAATGCGAAAGGTTGAGAGAAAAAGACATCGAGTGAGACTAAAAGAGAGACCAAAAGATCGAGGGAGAGGGGTAGAGAAACACAGATGGAGAGAAAGAGAGAGAAGGAGCAATACAGAGATAGAGAGGAATTGGGAAGTACCATCAACGATGTCTACACTCTAAGTACCATCACTTTCTCTCTCTCTCTCTCTCTCTCTCTCTCTCTCTCTCTCTCTCCCCTCTCTCTTCAACCATCTGCATGTATACTATGCAACGCGCTGGTTTTTCAAATAGCGTCATTAAATATCAAATAAAAATGTCGGACGAGCACCAGAGCGGACCAGGGGGCGCACACACAGATGTGGTTCGAAGAGAGGACAACAGATGGAGGAGGAATTAAATATGGATATATATACGTATACATAGAGAGTGAGAGAGAGAGGGGGTGAGGATAATACGTAGCGAAATTTCCGGGTGAAGAGTGACGAACGACGCCGAGGGGGTTGGGTAGCGCACGTCGAGAAATGGGGGTAGAATCGCGTAAAATTGTAGAAAGCGAGAACGAAGAGTATACCGAGTTCCGGTATGACCGGGAGTATATTCTTATTTTTCTTACAGCCACCCTTCGGATAGCCACCCCTCTCTTTCTCTCTCTCTCTCTCTCTCTTTCTCTACTCGGATTTAATTAATTTTTCGACATCAATCGATCACACACGTTCCATCGTAAATTTTTTCTATTTTTCATCTTCGTTACCATTAAGGCGTTACCCCCACTTGCAGCGCAAAAAAGGCCTTTTTCATGAATTTTTTTAAAGAAAGCTACAAAACTTTTTTGATCGATCAATATACCATCTTAAAGAACACATCTTAAAGAACTTTCAGTAATTTTTTTATTGAAAAATATTACATTGTTTAGTGGCAAATGGCCGTCAATGAAATAATGTTTTTATATACACGGTTTGCGGTGACCAACATTGCGGCGAAGTGGATCATCTGAAAAAAAATGCGGATGGATTTAGTCAAATATAAGTATAAACTAGTCTTTAATCGACGGATTTTAAAAAATATTCATTTTTCACAAAATGGCGAACAGTCAAAGTTAATGGTTCGATTTTAACGAAAAAAAAACGGCCGTTTTTTGATTATAAAACGGCCATTTTTTTTTAATCGATCGATTAAAGACTACATTTTTATGTATTAAATAAGCCTGCAAAATTTCAAGAAGATCGGTTCATTAGTGTTCGAGTAATCTTGGTCACCGACTTCAGAAATGCCATTTTGAGAAAAACGCGTTTAAAGTTTCTCTTTCAACGCTCTTTCAACGCGGATTCTTCTCTTTCAACGCTCATATCTCAGTCAATTTTGTTCGGATCGACTTGAAATTTTCAGGACATATTCTCAGATACTTATACTTCAAAAAAAATGCAATAAAAAAAATCGATTTTTTCAAAATCGCAAGTGGGGGTAACCCCTTAAGACTCCATGAACCCGTTTTTAGGCAACTCTACGCAGGGCAATCGATCACCAATCCCGAGTCGAAATGTTCAGCCTATTTTAAAGGCCTTTGATCCTGTCAGCCTCACTTGAGTCGGATTACTGCTGGAAGTTCTACTATGGGCCGCCACATGCTCTTTCTTTGCTGCTTACCTCCTGCATAGGCCCCTATACTCCTACCTAACCTAGCTGAAGTCGTTGCAGCTACTCTTTTGCTGCTGAAAGTCCTGCTATGGGTCCTAACATGCTCTTACGGCGGCCCTTGGCTCGCGCCGTGATTGGCGGAAAAAAAGCGCCGAAGTTTCACATCGCTCCAGACAGTGACTGTAAAAAGCGGAAGTCGATTCTTCGCCAGCAACCGAGAGAAGAGGGATGATCCATCCAGCGGACGCGGCAAAGATGTTTTTAATATCCGGCGGAGAGCTTGTGTGCTGGTCATTTCCGTAACGAAGGGCCGGAAGGAACGGGAAGTAAGGAAAGACGGGGTGGTTAGGATCGGACGAAAGCTCGTCGGAGGTACGCGAGGGTAGTTGAGGAATGTGTCCCCCTTCATCGAAGACGAGGATCCTTTTCCCAAGCGGGTGGGCAAAGGTGCCACGGGGATGAAGAGTCACGAGAAAAACAAAACCGAAAGACAGCGACGAGGATCGTGAGAGCTGTCGATGGGAAAAGGGACCACGAGGCGGAAGGGACAGCGTTTTGGAAGGGCGCGAACGATCATGACCGTAACGAGAGGGA
>CAUJKO010000115.1:7500-21664 GCA_963210295.1 Ophion ellenae | reverse complement strand
TGGGAGAAGAGTGATCGGTCTACGCCTCGAGGAAAATATTCTATCTCCTTTTTCGAAGGGTGATCGGTCTATGCCTCGACGAAAAAATAATCCATCTCCTTTTTCTCAGGGTGATCGGTCTACGCCTCGACGAAAAAATTTTCTATCTCCTGTTTCTCAGGGTGATCGGTCTACGCCTCGACGAAAATATATTCCATGTCCCGAGAGGAGCGGTGATCGGTCTACGCTCGGGATACTCGACGAAAATATTCTATCTCCTTTTTCGAGAGGTGATCGGTCTACGCCCCGACGAAAAAATTTTCTATCTCCTGTTTCTCAGGGTGATCGGTCTACGCCTCGACGAAAATATATTCCATGTCCCGAGAGGAGCGGTGATCGGTCTACGCTCGGGATACTCGACGAAAATATTCTATCTCCTTTTTCTCAGGGTGATCGGTCTACGCCCCGACGAAAAAAATTTCTATCTCCCTTGGGAGAAGAGTGATCGGTCTACGCCTCGAGGAAAATATTCTATCTCCTTTTTCGAAGGGTGATCGGTCTATGCCTCGACGAAAAAATAATCCATCTCCTTTTTCTCAGGGTGATCGGTCTACGCCTCGACGAAAAAATTTTCTATCTCCTGTTTCTCAGGGTGATCGGTCTACGCCTCGACGAAAATATATTCCATGTCCCGAGAGGAGCGGTGATCGGTCTACGCTCGGGATACTCGACGAAAATATTCTATCTCCTTTTTCGAGAGGTGATCGGTCTACGCCCCGACGAAAAAATTTTCTATCTCCTGTTTCTCAGGGTGATCGGTCTACGCCTCGACGAAAATATATTCCATGTCCCGAGAGGAGCGGTGATCGGTCTACGCTCGGGATACTCGACGAAAATATTCTATCTCCTTTTTCTCAGGGTGATCGGTCTACGCCCCGACGAAAAAAATTTCTATCTCCCTTGGGAGAAGAGTGATCGGTCTACGCCTCGAGGAAAATATTCTATCTCCTTTTTCGAAGGGTGATCGGTCTATGCCTCGACGAAAAAATAATCCATCTCCTTTTTCTCAGGGTGATCGGTCTACGCCTCGACGAAAAAATTTTCTATCTCCTGTTTCTCAGGGTGATCGGTCTACGCCTCGACGAAAATATATTCCATGTCCCGAGAGGAGCGGTGATCGGTCTACGCTCGGGATACTCGACGAAAATATTCTATCTCCTTTTTCTCAGGGTGATCGGTCTACGCCCCGACGAAAAAAATTTCTATCTCCCTTGGGAGAAGAGTGATCGGTCTACGCCGCGAGGAAAATATTCTATCTCCTTTTTCGAAGGGTGATCGGTCTATGCCTCGACGAAAAAATAATCCATCTCCTTTTTCTCAGGGTGATCGGTCTACGCCTCGACGAAAAAATTTTCTATCTCCTGTTTCTCAGGGTGATCGGTCTACGCCTCGACGAAAATATATTCCATGTCCCGAGAGGAGCGGTGATCGGTCTACGCTCGGGATACTCGACGAAAATATTCTATCTCCTTTTTCTCAGGGTGATCGGTCTACGCCCCGACGAAAAAAATTTCTATCTCCCTTGGGAGAAGAGTGATCGGTCTACGCCTCGAGGAAAATATTCTATCTCCTTTTTCGAAGGGTGATCGGTCTATGCCTCGACGAAAAAATAATCCATCTCCTTTTTCTCAGGGTGATCGGTCTACGCCTCGACGAAAAAATTTTCTATCTCCTGTTTCTCAGGGTGATCGGTCTACGCCTCGACGAAAATATATTCCATGTCCCGAGAGGAGCGGTGATCGGTCTACGCTCGGGATACTCGACGAAAATATTCTATCTCCTTTTTCTCAGGGTGATCGGTCTACGCCCCGACGAAAAAAATTTCTATCTCCCTTGGGAGAAGAGTGATCGGTCTACGCCTCGAGGAAAATATTCTATCTCCTTTTTCGAAGGGTGATCGGTCTATGCCTCGACGAAAAAATAATCCATCTCCTTTTTCTCAGGGTGATCGGTCTACGCCTCGACGAAAAAATTTTCTATCTCCTGTTTCTCAGGGTGATCGGTCTACGCCTCGACGAAAATATATTCCATGTCCCGAGAGGAGCGGTGATCGGTCTACGCTCGGGATACTCGACGAAAATATTCTATCTCCTTTTTCGAGAGGTGATCGGTCTACGCCCCGACGAAAAAATTTTCTATCTCCTGTTTCTCAGGGTGATCGGTCTACGCCTCGACGAAAATATATTCCATGTCCCGAGAGGAGCGGTGATCGGTCTACGCTCGGGATACTCGACGAAAATATTCTATCTCCTTTTTCTCAGGGTGATCGGTCTACGCCCCGACGAAAAAAATTTCTATCTCCCTTGGGAGAAGAGTGATCGGTCTACGCCTCGAGGAAAATATTCTATCTCCTTTTTCGAAGGGTGATCGGTCTATGCCTCGACGAAAAAATAATCCATCTCCTTTTTCTCAGGGTGATCGGTCTACGCCTCGACGAAAAAATTTTCTATCTCCTGTTTCTCAGGGTGATCGGTCTACGCCTCGACGAAAATATATTCCATGTCCCGAGAGGAGCGGTGATCGGTCTACGCTCGGGATACTCGACGAAAATATTCTATCTCCTTTTTCGAGAGGTGATCGGTCTACGCCCCGACGAAAAAATTTTCTATCTCCTGTTTCTCAGGGTGATCGGTCTACGCCTCGACGAAAATATATTCCATGTCCCGAGAGGAGCGGTGATCGGTCTACGCTCGGGATACTCGACGAAAATATTCTATCTCCTTTTTCTCAGGGTGATCGGTCTACGCCCCGACGAAAAAAATTTCTATCTCCCTTGGGAGAAGAGTGATCGGTCTACGCCTCGAGGAAAATATTCTATCTCCTTTTTCGAAGGGTGATCGGTCTATGCCTCGACGAAAAAATAATCCATCTCCTTTTTCTCAGGGTGATCGGTCTACGCCTCGACGAAAAAATTTTCTATCTCCTGTTTCTCAGGGTGATCGGTCTACGCCTCGACGAAAATATATTCCATGTCCCGAGAGGAGCGGTGATCGGTCTACGCTCGGGATACTCGACGAAAATATTCTATCTCCTTTTTCTCAGGGTGATCGGTCTACGCCCCGACGAAAAAAATTTCTATCTCCCTTGGGAGAAGAGTGATCGGTCTACGCCTCGAGGAAAATATTCTATCTCCTTTTTCGAAGGGTGATCGGTCTATGCCTCGACGAAAAAATAATCCATCTCCTTTTTCTCAGGGTGATCGGTCTACGCCTCGACGAAAAAATTTTCTATCTCCTGTTTCTCAGGGTGATCGGTCTACGCCTCGACGAAAATATATTCCATGTCCCGAGAGGAGCGGTGATCGGTCTACGCTCGGGATACTCGACGAAAATATTCTATCTCCTTTTTCTCAGGGTGATCGGTCTACGCCCCGACGAAAAAAATTTCTATCTCCCTTGGGAGAAGAGTGATCGGTCTACGCCTCGAGGAAAATATTCTATCTCCTTTTTCGAAGGGTGATCGGTCTATGCCTCGACGAAAAAATAATCCATCTCCTTTTTCTCAGGGTGATCGGTCTACGCCTCGACGAAAAAATTTTCTATCTCCTGTTTCTCAGGGTGATCGGTCTACGCCTCGACGAAAATATATTCCATGTCCCGAGAGGAGCGGTGATCGGTCTACGCTCGGGATACTCGACGAAAATATTCTATCTCCTTTTTCTCAGGGTGATCGGTCTACGCCCCGACGAAAAAAATTTCTATCTCCCTTGGGAGAAGAGTGATCGGTCTACGCCTCGAGGAAAATATTCTATCTCCTTTTTCGAAGGGTGATCGGTCTATGCCTCGACGAAAAAATAATCCATCTCCTTTTTCTCAGGGTGATCGGTCTACGCCTCGACGAAAAAATTTTCTATCTCCTGTTTCTCAGGGTGATCGGTCTACGCCTCGACGAAAATATATTCCATGTCCCGAGAGGAGCGGTGATCGGTCTACGCTCGGGATACTCGACGAAAATATTCTATCTCCTTTTTCGAGAGGTGATCGGTCTACGCCCCGACGAAAAAATTTTCTATCTCCTGTTTCTCAGGGTGATCGGTCTACGCCTCGACGAAAATATATTCCATGTCCCGAGAGGAGCGGTGATCGGTCTACGCTCGGGATACTCGACGAAAATATTCTATCTCCTTTTTCTCAGGGTGATCGGTCTACGCCCCGACGAAAAAAATTTCTATCTCCCTTGGGAGAAGAGTGATCGGTCTACGCCTCGAGGAAAATATTCTATCTCCTTTTTCGAAGGGTGATCGGTCTATGCCTCGACGAAAAAATAATCCATCTCCTTTTTCTCAGGGTGATCGGTCTACGCCTCGACGAAAAAATTTTCTATCTCCTGTTTCTCAGGGTGATCGGTCTACGCCTCGACGAAAATATATTCCATGTCCCGAGAGGAGCGGTGATCGGTCTACGCTCGGGATACTCGACGAAAATATTCTATCTCCTTTTTCTCAGGGTGATCGGTCTACGCCCCGACGAAAAAAATTTCTATCTCCCTTGGGAGAAGAGTGATCGGTCTACGCCTCGAGGAAAATATTCTATCTCCTTTTTCGAAGGGTGATCGGTCTATGCCTCGACGAAAAAATAATCCATCTCCTTTTTCTCAGGGTGATCGGTCTACGCCTCGACGAAAAAATTTTCTATCTCCTGTTTCTCAGGGTGATCGGTCTACGCCTCGACGAAAATATATTCCATGTCCCGAGAGGAGCGGTGATCGGTCTACGCTCGGGATACTCGACGAAAATATTCTATCTCCTTTTTCTCAGGGTGATCGGTCTACGCCCCGACGAAAAAAATTTCTATCTCCCTTGGGAGAAGAGTGATCGGTCTACGCCTCGAGGAAAATATTCTATCTCCTTTTTCGAAGGGTGATCGGTCTATGCCTCGACGAAAAAATAATCCATCTCCTTTTTCTCAGGGTGATCGGTCTACGCCTCGACGAAAAAATTTTCTATCTCCTGTTTCTCAGGGTGATCGGTCTACGCCTCGACGAAAATATATTCCATGTCCCGAGAGGAGCGGTGATCGGTCTACGCTCGGGATACTCGACGAAAATATTCTATCTCCTTTTTCTCAGGGTGATCGGTCTACGCCCCGACGAAAAAAATTTCTATCTCCCTTGGGAGAAGAGTGATCGGTCTACGCCTCGAGGAAAATATTCTATCTCCTTTTTCGAAGGGTGATCGGTCTATGCCTCGACGAAAAAATAATCCATCTCCTTTTTCTCAGGGTGATCGGTCTACGCCTCGACGAAAAAATTTTCTATCTCCTGTTTCTCAGGGTGATCGGTCTACGCCTCGACGAAAATATATTCCATGTCCCGAGAGGAGCGGTGATCGGTCTACGCTCGGGATACTCGACGAAAATATTCTATCTCCTTTTTCGAGAGGTGATCGGTCTACGCCCCGACGAAAAAATTTTCTATCTCCTGTTTCTCAGGGTGATCGGTCTACGCCTCGACGAAAATATATTCCATGTCCCGAGAGGAGCGGTGATCGGTCTACGCTCGGGATACTCGACGAAAATATTCTATCTCCTTTTTCTCAGGGTGATCGGTCTACGCCCCGACGAAAAAAATTTCTATCTCCCTTGGGAGAAGAGTGATCGGTCTACGCCTCGAGGAAAATATTCTATCTCCTTTTTCGAAGGGTGATCGGTCTATGCCTCGACGAAAAAATAATCCATCTCCTTTTTCTCAGGGTGATCGGTCTACGCCTCGACGAAAAAATTTTCTATCTCCTGTTTCTCAGGGTGATCGGTCTACGCCTCGACGAAAATATATTCCATGTCCCGAGAGGAGCGGTGATCGGTCTACGCTCGGGATACTCGACGAAAATATTCTATCTCCTTTTTCGAGAGGTGATCGGTCTACGCCCCGACGAAAAAATTTTCTATCTCCTGTTTCTCAGGGTGATCGGTCTACGCCTCGACGAAAATATATTCCATGTCCCGAGAGGAGCGGTGATCGGTCTACGCTCGGGATACTCGACGAAAATATTCTATCTCCTTTTTCTCAGGGTGATCGGTCTACGCCCCGACGAAAAAAATTTCTATCTCCCTTGGGAGAAGAGTGATCGGTCTACGCCTCGAGGAAAATATTCTATCTCCTTTTTCGAAGGGTGATCGGTCTATGCCTCGACGAAAAAATAATCCATCTCCTTTTTCTCAGGGTGATCGGTCTACGCCTCGACGAAAAAATTTTCTATCTCCTGTTTCTCAGGGTGATCGGTCTACGCCTCGACGAAAATATATTCCATGTCCCGAGAGGAGCGGTGATCGGTCTACGCTCGGGATACTCGACGAAAATATTCTATCTCCTTTTTCTCAGGGTGATCGGTCTACGCCCCGACGAAAAAAATTTCTATCTCCCTTGGGAGAAGAGTGATCGGTCTACGCCTCGAGGAAAATATTCTATCTCCTTTTTCGAAGGGTGATCGGTCTATGCCTCGACGAAAAAATAATCCATCTCCTTTTTCTCAGGGTGATCGGTCTACGCCTCGACGAAAAAATTTTCTATCTCCTGTTTCTCAGGGTGATCGGTCTACGCCTCGACGAAAATATATTCCATGTCCCGAGAGGAGCGGTGATCGGTCTACGCTCGGGATACTCGACGAAAATATTCTATCTCCTTTTTCTCAGGGTGATCGGTCTACGCCCCGACGAAAAAAATTTCTATCTCCCTTGGGAGAAGAGTGATCGGTCTACGCCTCGAGGAAAATATTCTATCTCCTTTTTCGAAGGGTGATCGGTCTATGCC
Organism: Ophion ellenae; assembly: GCA_963210295.1. Lineage (NCBI taxonomy): Eukaryota > Metazoa > Arthropoda > Insecta > Hymenoptera > Ichneumonidae > Ophion > Ophion ellenae. Next base: position 14,878 of record CAUJKO010000115.1, on the reverse strand, counting down.
TCGACGAAAAAATAATCCATCTCCTTTTTCTCAGGGTGATCGGTCTACGCCTCGACGAAAAAATTTTCTATCTCCTGTTTCTCAGGGTGATCGGTCTACGCCTCGACGAAAATATATTCCATGTCCCGAGAGGAGCGGTGATCGGTCTACGCTCGGGATACTCGACGAAAATATTCTATCTCCTTTTTCTCAGGGTGATCGGTCTACGCCCCGACGAAAAAAATTTCTATCTCCCTTGGGAGAAGAGTGATCGGTCTACGCCTCGAGGAAAATATTCTATCTCCTTTTTCGAAGGGTGATCGGTCTATGCCTCGACGAAAAAATAATCCATCTCCTTTTTCTCAGGGTGATCGGTCTACGCCTCGACGAAAAAATTTTCTATCTCCTGTTTCTCAGGGTGATCGGTCTACGCCTCGACGAAAATATATTCCATGTCCCGAGAGGAGCGGTGATCGGTCTACGCTCGGGATACTCGACGAAAATATTCTATCTCCTTTTTCTCAGGGTGATCGGTCTACGCCCCGACGAAAAAAATTTCTATCTCCCTTGGGAGAAGAGTGATCGGTCTACGCCTCGAGGAAAATATTCTATCTCCTTTTTCGAAGGGTGATCGGTCTATGCCTCGACGAAAAAATAATCCATCTCCTTTTTCTCAGGATGATCGGTCTACGCCTCGACGAAAAAATTTTCTATCTCCTGTTTCTCAGGGTGATCGGTCTACGCCTCGACGAAAATATATTCCATGTCCCGAGAGGAGCGGTGATCGGTCTACGCTCGGGATACTCGACGAAAATATTCTATCTCCTTTTTCGAGAGGTGATCGGTCTACGCCCCGACGAAAAAATTTTCTATCTCCTGTTTCTCAGGGTGATCGGTCTACGCCTCGACGAAAATATATTCCATGTCCCGAGAGGAGCGGTGATCGGTCTACGCTCGGGATACTCGACGAAAATATTCTATCTCCTTTTTCTCAGGGTGATCGGTCTACGCCCCGACGAAAAAAATTTCTATCTCCCTTGGGAGAAGAGTGATCGGTCTACGCCTCGAGGAAAATATTCTATCTCCTTTTTCGAAGGGTGATCGGTCTATGCCTCGACGAAAAAATAATCCATCTCCTTTTTCTCAGGGTGATCGGTCTACGCCTCGACGAAAAAATTTTCTATCTCCTGTTTCTCAGGGTGATCGGTCTACGCCTCGACGAAAATATATTCCATGTCCCGAGAGGAGCGGTGATCGGTCTACGCTCGGGATACTCGACGAAAATATTCTATCTCCTTTTTCGAGAGGTGATCGGTCTACGCCCCGACGAAAAAATTTTCTATCTCCTGTTTCTCAGGGTGATCGGTCTACGCCTCGACGAAAATATATTCCATGTCCCGAGAGGAGCGGTGATCGGTCTACGCTCGGGATACTCGACGAAAATATTCTATCTCCTTTTTCTCAGGGTGATCGGTCTACGCCCCGACGAAAAAAATTTCTATCTCCCTTGGGAGAAGAGTGATCGGTCTACGCCTCGAGGAAAATATTCTATCTCCTTTTTCGAAGGGTGATCGGTCTATGCCTCGACGAAAAAATAATCCATCTCCTTTTTCTCAGGGTGATCGGTCTACGCCTCGACGAAAAAATTTTCTATCTCCTGTTTCTCAGGGTGATCGGTCTACGCCTCGACGAAAATATATTCCATGTCCCGAGAGGAGCGGTGATCGGTCTACGCTCGGGATACTCGACGAAAATATTCTATCTCCTTTTTCGAGAGGTGATCGGTCTACGCCCCGACGAAAAAATTTTCTATCTCCTGTTTCTCAGGGTGATCGGTCTACGCCTCGACGAAAATATATTCCATGTCCCGAGAGGAGCGGTGATCGGTCTACGCTCGGGATACTCGACGAAAATATTCTATCTCCTTTTTCTCAGGGTGATCGGTCTACGCCCCGACGAAAAAAATTTCTATCTCCCTTGGGAGAAGAGTGATCGGTCTACGCCTCGAGGAAAATATTCTATCTCCTTTTTCGAAGGGTGATCGGTCTATGCCTCGACGAAAAAATAATCCATCTCCTTTTTCTCAGGGTGATCGGTCTACGCCTCGACGAAAAAATTTTCTATCTCCTGTTTCTCAGGGTGATCGGTCTACGCCTCGACGAAAATATATTCCATGTCCCGAGAGGAGCGGTGATCGGTCTACGCTCGGGATACTCGACGAAAATATTCTATCTCCTTTTTCGAGAGGTGATCGGTCTACGCCCCGACGAAAAAATTTTCTATCTCCTGTTTCTCAGGGTGATCGGTCTACGCCTCGACGAAAATATATTCCATGTCCCGAGAGGAGCGGTGATCGGTCTACGCTCGGGATACTCGACGAAAATATTCTATCTCCTTTTTCTCAGGGTGATCGGTCTACGCCCCGACGAAAAAAATTTCTATCTCCCTTGGGAGAAGAGTGATCGGTCTACGCCTCGAGGAAAATATTCTATCTCCTTTTTCGAAGGGTGATCGGTCTATGCCTCGACGAAAAAATAATCCATCTCCTTTTTCTCAGGGTGATCGGTCTACGCCTCGACGAAAAAATTTTCTATCTCCTGTTTCTCAGGGTGATCGGTCTACGCCTCGACGAAAATATATTCCATGTCCCGAGAGGAGCGGTGATCGGTCTACGCTCGGGATACTCGACGAAAATATTCTATCTCCTTTTTCGAGAGGTGATCGGTCTACGCCCCGACGAAAAAATTTTCTATCTCCTGTTTCTCAGGGTGATCGGTCTACGCCTCGACGAAAATATATTCCATGTCCCGAGAGGAGCGGTGATCGGTCTACGCTCGGGATACTCGACGAAAATATTCTATCTCCTTTTTCTCAGGGTGATCGGTCTACGCCCCGACGAAAAAAATTTCTATCTCCCTTGGGAGAAGAGTGATCGGTCTACGCCTCGAGGAAAATATTCTATCTCCTTTTTCGAAGGGTGATCGGTCTATGCCTCGACGAAAAAATAATCCATCTCCTTTTTCTCAGGGTGATCGGTCTACGCCTCGACGAAAAAATTTTCTATCTCCTGTTTCTCAGGGTGATCGGTCTACGCCTCGACGAAAATATATTCCATGTCCCGAGAGGAGCGGTGATCGGTCTACGCTCGGGATACTCGACGAAAATATTCTATCTCCTTTTTCTCAGGGTGATCGGTCTACGCCCCGACGAAAAAAATTTCTATCTCCCTTGGGAGAAGAGTGATCGGTCTACGCCGCGAGGAAAATATTCTATCTCCTTTTTCGAAGGGTGATCGGTCTATGCCTCGACGAAAAAATAATCCATCTCCTTTTTCTCAGGGTGATCGGTCTACGCCTCGACGAAAAAATTTTCTATCTCCTGTTTCTCAGGGTGATCGGTCTACGCCTCGACGAAAATATATTCCATGTCCCGAGAGGAGCGGTGATCGGTCTACGCTCGGGATACTCGACGAAAATATTCTATCTCCTTTTTCTCAGGGTGATCGGTCTACGCCCCGACGAAAAAAATTTCTATCTCCCTTGGGAGAAGAGTGATCGGTCTACGCCTCGAGGAAAATATTCTATCTCCTTTTTCGAAGGGTGATCGGTCTATGCCTCGACGAAAAAATAATCCATCTCCTTTTTCTCAGGGTGATCGGTCTACGCCTCGACGAAAAAATTTTCTATCTCCTGTTTCTCAGGGTGATCGGTCTACGCCTCGACGAAAATATATTCCATGTCCCGAGAGGAGCGGTGATCGGTCTACGCTCGGGATACTCGACGAAAATATTCTATCTCCTTTTTCTCAGGGTGATCGGTCTACGCCCCGACGAAAAAAATTTCTATCTCCCTTGGGAGAAGAGTGATCGGTCTACGCCTCGAGGAAAATATTCTATCTCCTTTTTCGAAGGGTGATCGGTCTATGCCTCGACGAAAAAATAATCCATCTCCTTTTTCTCAGGGTGATCGGTCTACGCCTCGACGAAAAAATTTTCTATCTCCTGTTTCTCAGGGTGATCGGTCTACGCCTCGACGAAAATATATTCCATGTCCCGAGAGGAGCGGTGATCGGTCTACGCTCGGGATACTCGACGAAAATATTCTATCTCCTTTTTCGAGAGGTGATCGGTCTACGCCCCGACGAAAAAATTTTCTATCTCCTGTTTCTCAGGGTGATCGGTCTACGCCTCGACGAAAATATATTCCATGTCCCGAGAGGAGCGGTGATCGGTCTACGCTCGGGATACTCGACGAAAATATTCTATCTCCTTTTTCTCAGGGTGATCGGTCTACGCCCCGACGAAAAAAATTTCTATCTCCCTTGGGAGAAGAGTGATCGGTCTACGCCTCGAGGAAAATATTCTATCTCCTTTTTCGAAGGGTGATCGGTCTATGCCTCGACGAAAAAATAATCCATCTCCTTTTTCTCAGGGTGATCGGTCTACGCCTCGACGAAAAAATTTTCTATCTCCTGTTTCTCAGGGTGATCGGTCTACGCCTCGACGAAAATATATTCCATGTCCCGAGAGGAGCGGTGATCGGTCTACGCTCGGGATACTCGACGAAAATATTCTATCTCCTTTTTCGAGAGGTGATCGGTCTACGCCCCGACGAAAAAATTTTCTATCTCCTGTTTCTCAGGGTGATCGGTCTACGCCTCGACGAAAATATATTCCATGTCCCGAGAGGAGCGGTGATCGGTCTACGCTCGGGATACTCGACGAAAATATTCTATCTCCTTTTTCTCAGGGTGATCGGTCTACGCCCCGACGAAAAAAATTTCTATCTCCCTTGGGAGAAGAGTGATCGGTCTACGCCTCGAGGAAAATATTCTATCTCCTTTTTCGAAGGGTGATCGGTCTATGCCTCGACGAAAAAATAATCCATCTCCTTTTTCTCAGGGTGATCGGTCTACGCCTCGACGAAAAAATTTTCTATCTCCTGTTTCTCAGGGTGATCGGTCTACGCCTCGACGAAAATATATTCCATGTCCCGAGAGGAGCGGTGATCGGTCTACGCTCGGGATACTCGACGAAAATATTCTATCTCCTTTTTCTCAGGGTGATCGGTCTACGCCCCGACGAAAAAAATTTCTATCTCCCTTGGGAGAAGAGTGATCGGTCTACGCCTCGAGGAAAATATTCTATCTCCTTTTTCGAAGGGTGATCGGTCTATGCCTCGACGAAAAAATAATCCATCTCCTTTTTCTCAGGGTGATCGGTCTACGCCTCGACGAAAAAATTTTCTATCTCCTGTTTCTCAGGGTGATCGGTCTACGCCTCGACGAAAATATATTCCATGTCCCGAGAGGAGCGGTGATCGGTCTACGCTCGGGATACTCGACGAAAATATTCTATCTCCTTTTTCTCAGGGTGATCGGTCTACGCCCCGACGAAAAAAATTTCTATCTCCCTTGGGAGAAGAGTGATCGGTCTACGCCTCGAGGAAAATATTCTATCTCCTTTTTCGAAGGGTGATCGGTCTATGCCTCGACGAAAAAATAATCCATCTCCTTTTTCTCAGGGTGATCGGTCTACGCCTCGACGAAAAAATTTTCTATCTCCTGTTTCTCAGGGTGATCGGTCTACGCCTCGACGAAAATATATTCCATGTCCCGAGAGGAGCGGTGATCGGTCTACGCTCGGGATACTCGACGAAAATATTCTATCTCCTTTTTCTCAGGGTGATCGGTCTACGCCCCGACGAAAAAAATTTCTATCTCCCTTGGGAGAAGAGTGATCGGTCTACGCCTCGAGGAAAATATTCTATCTCCTTTTTCGAAGGGTGATCGGTCTATGCCTCGACGAAAAAATAATCCATCTCCTTTTTCTCAGGGTGATCGGTCTACGCCTCGACGAAAAAATTTTCTATCTCCTGTTTCTCAGGGTGATCGGTCTACGCCTCGACGAAAATATATTCCATGTCCCGAGAGGAGCGGTGATCGGTCTACGCTCGGGATACTCGACGAAAATATTCTATCTCCTTTTTCGAGAGGTGATCGGTCTACGCCCCGACGAAAAAATTTTCTATCTCCTGTTTCTCAGGGTGATCGGTCTACGCCTCGACGAAAATATATTCCATGTCCCGAGAGGAGCGGTGATCGGTCTACGCTCGGGATACTCGACGAAAATATTCTATCTCCTTTTTCTCAGGGTGATCGGTCTACGCCCCGACGAAAAAAATTTCTATCTCCCTTGGGAGAAGAGTGATCGGTCTACGCCTCGAGGAAAATATTCTATCTCCTTTTTCGAAGGGTGATCGGTCTATGCCTCGACGAAAAAATAATCCATCTCCTTTTTCTCAGGGTGATCGGTCTACGCCTCGACGAAAAAATTTTCTATCTCCTGTTTCTCAGGGTGATCGGTCTACGCCTCGACGAAAATATATTCCATGTCCCGAGAGGAGCGGTGATCGGTCTACGCTCGGGATACTCGACGAAAATATTCTATCTCCTTTTTCGAGAGGTGATCGGTCTACGCCCCGACGAAAAAATTTTCTATCTCCTGTTTCTCAGGGTGATCGGTCTACGCCTCGACGAAAATATATTCCATGTCCCGAGAGGAGCGGTGATCGGTCTACGCTCGGGATACTCGACGAAAATATTCTATCTCCTTTTTCTCAGGGTGATCGGTCTACGCCCCGACGAAAAAAATTTCTATCTCCCTTGGGAGAAGAGTGATCGGTCTACGCCTCGAGGAAAATATTCTATCTCCTTTTTCGAAGGGTGATCGGTCTATGCCTCGACGAAAAAATAATCCATCTCCTTTTTCTCAGGGTGATCGGTCTACGCCTCGACGAAAAAATTTTCTATCTCCTGTTTCTCAGGGTGATCGGTCTACGCCTCGACGAAAATATATTCCATGTCCCGAGAGGAGCGGTGATCGGTCTACGCCTCGAGGAAAATATTCTATCTCCTTTTTCGAAGGGTGATCGGTCTATGCCTCGACGAAAAAATAATCCATCTCCTTTTTCTCAGGGTGATCGGTCTACGCCTCGACGAAAAAATTTTCTATCTCCTGTTTCTCAGGGTGATCGGTCTACGCCTCGACGAAAATATATTCCATGTCCCGAGAGGAGCGGTGATCGGTCTACGCTCGGGATACTCGACGAAAATATTCTATCTCCTTTTTCTCAGGGTGATCGGTCTACGCCCCGACGAAAAAAATTTCTATCTCCCTTGGGAGAAGAGTGATCGGTCTACGCCTCGAGGAAAATATTCTATCTCCTTTTTCGAAGGGTGATCGGTCTATGCCTCGACGAAAAAATAATCCATCTCCTTTTTCTCAGGGTGATCGGTCTACGCCTCGACGAAAAAATTTTCTATCTCCTGTTTCTCAGGGTGATCGGTCTACGCCTCGACGAAAATATATTCCATGTCCCGAGAGGAGCGGTGATCGGTC
>CAUJKO010000114.1:0-14416 GCA_963210295.1 Ophion ellenae | reverse complement strand
ATTGCCAACTCGGCGCGTTTCTTCGCGTTTCGCGCGCGATGAGAGAAACCCTTTCCATATACTCTGTTGCCGTCCACTTGGCGCGGTAAACGAGGATCCTGTTTACACGGGATTACGGGCAAAACCGGATGCTTCTCGCGCGCACCGTCTCTCCGCAACATCCTTGGATCTACTTTGAAAGGGAGAGGTGAGAGCGGCCGGGAGAGAACGAGCTCAAATCTCGAGTAAAGTGAAGCAAGAGACGGTAAAAGAAGCACGGAGAAACGTTCCTTATTCCCTTACCCTTCGAGAAGACAGTAAAAGGCGGCTCTCTCTCTCTCTCTTTCTCTCTCTCGCCTCTCGTGCAGCTAATGGCAATAATTATCCCGGCACAAGTATCGTTGCTCTCTTTTCCTAGCAACATTAAAATCAAATCACACCCGGTGAAGAAAAGTGCGCGGGCGGAATTTTAACGTTCGGTATCGGAAAATTATCGAAGGCTTTTGACTTATCCTCTAACAAATGGACAAGTTAGTTGCTGCTGAGAACGTTCTTGTGGTGCCAAAGTTTCTCGTCGGTATCGAAATTTCACTTTCCCGATCCAGAATGGATTCAGTTGTGGAAAAAACAGTTCCATTAAGGCCATGTTTGAGGTGGCTCAAATTTTCGCACAATTTTTTTTTTTGTGAAATGTTAAGTTTTTTGGAGGAAAAACAGAGCATCAGGCGCAGTGGAATCCACTGGAGCAGAGTTTAAGGGGCTATACCAGTGTGAACGCTGAACATTTGGGTGATTCTCGGGATTTTTTTGGAAGAAGAGTAATCAATTAAATGTTTCGGAAAAATAAGAATATATTTGGCTATTTTTTTATCTATATTACGCAATTTTTTCATAGAAAAATATTGAGATCCAAGCGACTTATGCGCTGCCTTCGGAGGCGCCCAAAAAAAAGGTCCTCCACTGCTGACATGATTCCGGCCGATTGAGTAGCTGAAACCGAAAAAGGAAAAAAATGTCGCGAAATGGAAGGTATTTCCTGTACAATGACGTAGGATGTTCGAAAAATATCAAAATCTAACAAAATGGCGTCGTTATGAAAAAAGTCCGTTTTCTTGCCTATACAATGGTCCGTTTTTTTCAATGCCAAATCGTCACTTTTCATCCAATCAAAAATATTCTGCGTCATTGTCGAGTAAAGATATTCAAGAGTACTCAGTTCAAATTTCAAATCAATCGGATAATTGCTGTTTGAGTTACAATGTCAGAAAATTTGAAACGTCTCATGTCATATTCTTGAAAGTATAAAAATCTTGGAAGTATAAAAATCTCATTTCATATTCTTGAAAGTATAAAAATCTTGGAAGTATAAAAATCTCACCTCATATTCTTGAAACTATAAACTGTCGAAAAAGGCAAAAAAAATCGATTTTTTTAAGCGTCACACTGGTATAGCCACTTAACGATTTTTCATCGCCCCGAATATTATTAATCCCTGAGGAATCTCTAGTAGAAAGTTTCAGCTATTTCCCTCAGACTCGTGTCACGTGGCACTACTGTGTCTAACGGGAAGGTAGGGGTTTCAGTGTGAAAAAAAAACACTTTTTTGCGATTTTTTTCATCTATATGGATAGAGTAAATTTATTGAAACCTTTTGTACATCGTTAAGTGTCATTTCAAGAACATTCCGTAAAATTTGTACGCGAAAATATCCACAAACAAGCCGGTGACGAAGCTTTTCGAAGAACGCCTTTGGAAAAACACGATTTGCGGTGTTCTCAGCTAGAAATTTTCTGAAATCAAGTACCATTAAAATTTAGTCAAAGTATCATCAAATCCTCCCCCCAACGGTCTTTGATAATTTTTTTTTCATTTCGAAATTTGTGGTGGTCATGTAAAGTAAAAAGTGCTATTTTTCACGAAAAATTCCGCCATTTTGGGGGTGGAAACCCCCCTCAATGTAAAAAAAAATCTCAAATTAGCCGTTGGAGGGAGGTATTTTATATGTAGAAAGTGTGTACCAAGTTCGAAATAAATCGGTCATGTAGTTTTCAAATGGCAGTGAACACGGACTTTGAAAAAGTGGTTTCGAGAAAAACGCGGCACCGGCTTGTTTGTGGATATTTGCGCGTACAAATTTCACGGAATGTTCTTGAAATGACACTTAACAATGTCCAAAAGGTTTCAATATATTTACTCTTTCCATATAGATGAAAAAAAATCGCAAAAAGGGGTTTTTTCCACGCTGAAACCCCTACTTTCCCCTAAACATACATTTTTTAATAGTAACATTAAATTAAATAAATTCAAATGTAGGTACAGTATTTATATTTCAAATATACTATCGAATTAACTGATCTGCAACAACCCAGGTAGACACATGTAGCTCATATTTGCATCATATGTAGATCTTCTATTGGCATAGAAAATCACACAGCTATGTGTCCCTTATGAGTGCTCCCCTTCAAGTCATATTTGAGCACATCATGCAAATATAGATAGATGATTCACAATAACAAATCCAAATGAAGCAAAGTTGCTCTCACGCGTGTATGCATGCGGTGAATTCATCAGCACTAGCAAAATCGGCTCACGAATATCCAACAATAAGTGAGTGCATATGAGACCGGTGCGACGGTCTAGTGGTTAGCGTGCTCGCCACTAAACCAGCGGACCGGGAGGTCCCGGGTTCGAATCCCAGTCGCGTACATTTCGTCGTGAAATGTTTTTCTTCGGCATTTCGCGGCGAAATAAGACTAGTTCCACGACTGGGGGGCGAACTCGATGACCGGCTGTATTGGTATAGGTTTTCCGCAGTTTCCCTATACCCATGACAGAAATGTCATGATGAACAAATACAGAGGGGGAAGTCGGCTGCGGCCGCAAGAGGGGGGGGGGGGGGGGGGACAAGAAGAAAGATGGAGAAAAAAGGAGTAAACAGTAGAGGAAAGAAACGGGCACAATGAAGGGAAAGAATAGGTAACAAACGCGAAAAGCGTGTACCTAAGGAAAAAACCAATAAAAAAAAAGTGAGTGCATACGGGGCTCATATGGGTGACACGGCGTGAAGAAATTGTAGTGCTCCTATGCAGGTCATATTGGCGGCATGGCGTGACGCAACTATGTTGTGCTCATAAGGAGCTCATATTGGCGTCACAGCGAAAAAAAATTAAAAATCCATAATCTTTGAAAAAAAAAAATCTTTTTTTTAATTTTTTTTTTATTAAAAAGCGATTTTACGTCTATTTTGAAATTTGTCCAGACAATGTTATACATTCTACATCATGTACAGTCATCTGTGTAGACTTTCGCTGGCATAATCTTGACAAACTTCGTAATTCCGGAACATTAAAATTAGGAATTTTAAGCCATCGGCGCATTCAAAGTTCGGAATTTCAACCCGACCCTCATGTCAAGATCATGCCAGCGAAAGTCTACACAGTTGACTGTAAATGATGTAGAACGTATAACATTGTCTAGACAAATTTCAAAATTGACGCAAAATCACTTAATGAAAAAAAAATTCTTGACTTAATCCGTCGATTTATTGAAAATTTTGAAATTTTAAAACATTCATAGCCGAATTATTTTGACCGCGTTAAAATTTCCGGAGTTTTGGTCTTTCGCGTAAAATTCTTTCGGAGTTTTGAGCGTTCTGACCATTCAAAGTTCGGAATTTCAAGCCGGCTCCATCTTGATTTTCGGAACATTAAAATTCAAAATTTCAAACCGTCGGAGCATTGAAAATTCAGAATTTCAACCCGGCCCCGAATGTATCACTGGGAACATGCATATCGCCGTCATGGAACGTATCACTGAGGAACATGCATATCGCCGTCATATTGCCCTCGTGGGATGTATCACTGACAAATACCAGGTGTAGAACTATGAAACCGGAATTTCCCTATAGATGGTGCTAGCCATCAGTTTAGGGACCGTAAGACCGCTTCTGCAGCGCCATCATCTCCCTCCAACAGCTGACGAAGATTTTCAACACACAACAACCCAAGTTCCCTACACCGGTATATTTTTCTATAACCTTGAACATGTCGAGTTGTGTACCTACGAAATAAGATTTGCAGACAGCATTGGTTTTCTGTTATCATTTGAAGAAAACTGCTGCAGAATCGCATCGAATGCTTGTCGAAGCTTACGGTGAACATGCTCTTGGTGAAACACAGTGTTTCGAGTGGTTGAAAAAATTCAAAAGTGGTGATTTTGACGTGAGAAACGAAGAGCGTGGGAAACCACCGAAAAAGTTCGCGAACAGCGAATTGCAAGCCTTATTGGATGAAGATGATACTCAAAGCCGACAAGAACTCGCGGATCAATTGAATGTGACGCAGAAATCCTTTTCCATTCGTTTGAAAGCCCCGGAATATGGAAAGAGGCAACACAAAGTCATTTTGCTCCATGATAATGCTCCATCATCACCATTATCATCTATTCGCATCAACGCGACACGATCTCGCTAAACAACGCTTCAATTCGTATGAAAATGTACGAAAATGGCTCGACAACTGGTTCGCTTCAAAAGAACTGTTTTTTTGGCGTGGCATTCATAAACTGCCGGAGAGGTGGGAAAAATGTATAAATAGCAATGGAGATTATTTTGAATAACATATTTTTTATCATTTTCAAACAACAGACGTGTAATTTTGACAAAAAAATTCCGTTTTCATACTTCTACACCTGGTATACATATCACCGTCATATTACTTGCATGGCATGCCTACTACCAGTGCTAACCCAGTGAATTCACCAACAGAACTCATTCGATGACTTCCATATGACGTCAATCTGCAAATATTCATTGTAAAATTCAAATTTGCCGTCTTATGAGTTGATCTTGTAGTCACCGGATGATGCATTTTGAAACGACAACTTTAAGTCACGATGTATCTCAAATTCATGATACTGAACGAGCTCATGAAATGCCTTCATCAACGTAAACGAAATAGCGTTCATGTTAAGTACAATTCATGAGAACAATTAATGCTACCATAGTGAATACACGCCAAGATGTCTACACATGACTTCGATATGACGTAAAATTTGCGGATATTAATTGCGGAGACTTGAGCACAGCGATATGAGTTCGACGTGCTCTAAACGTACGATGCATTTGTAAGCGACATATTGAGATAAAAATGTTTCGTATATTCATGATACTAAATGAGTTCATGACTTCGCATCACGACATGCAGTCAATATGCTGTAAAATTTGCTTCATCAATTGTATGCACGGCGTGATAATCATAACCGTCTATCTGGGAATATTCTTAATTATCAATTCAGTTGTGCTCCAAGCGCTCAAAGTGTTGAGTTAATATAATAATAATAATAATTACAATAAATTCCCAATGCAAACTCAGGACGTGTGTTGCCCAGAACAATAAAGGTTGATAATAAAATCTAATAATAATACATAATTATTTTAGTTCATTAACAAATATTTTATTAAATAGTTTATTAGTTTATTTAGAATTTTTTTAAATATTGCTACTAAATAAAGATCACACTCCAGTTCCCTATTAAATTATCCGGAAAAATAGTATTTTTTAATATCTGTTTAATTTCACACGTTTCATCGCATATTGCATTTATTTTCAGTTTTATTTGATTTTTTGGTAAATATTCGGAAGTGTCACTCCTGTCAGAATCGAGCTGATTTTTTTTTGTGTTTTCTGACAGTTAAAAAACATATTTAATATTATTATGACAGTGCATCAACAAGAACAATATCAATAAATATTGTTTTGAAGATTTTTCAAAGATCACGTCGTCCGATTTTTGGGATATTACCACGAGCATCGCGCCATATTCTTTCAATGTTTTGTGTATATGCTCCCGAATCTGGATCGACCCAAACAAACGCAAAAGCACTATGCGCCATTAAAATATAACTAACTATAAGGTTTTATAATCATAAAGAATTGATAAACAAAATTTACAGCCTCTTTTTAGCAGGAGTGACACTTCCGAAAATTTACCGATTTTCTTTAAATTTTCAAAACATTTAGGCTCTTGTGTTGGATAATAAGGTTAGAAAGATTTATATCAAATTTCATCAGAATAGCATCGATCAGTTTTTCAGCTATACGTCACGCCAGTTTTGAGAATGCAGTTTAAAAGACCGTGACATACATCCGCCATTTTTTAATATTAATTTTTAAAAAGTGCCATGTAACAGCCACAAGTAGTAATAAAACAAACCCTATCTGTGAAAAAATGGTGAAAAGATCGTTGCTCTTTAAAAAAAATCGTGAAAATCAGCAAAGTTTTTCCTCGCCCAAAGGTATCTCCCCCTTGAAGTTCGCTGGTTCGCGAAACTTACCTAGAACCGTCCATAGCTCCTTCAATTTTTAACGGATCAACTTGAAATTGTTAGAGAATATTTTTGAAATGTTATATTTTGTGAATCCGTCGAAAACCAAAAATCGATATTTTCACGAACTTCGACTAGGTGAAGACCTCAACCGTTTAAATTCCTTTTTTTCTCTGAGAAAATTCTACCGATGCGAGCAGGGAACCGAACATTTTTTTCCAATCTAAATTCTAAGATTACGATTCTCCGATGAATTTCTCATCTAAACGGTCCGGTCTATACCTGTATACCGGAGCTACTTCATTCCCGGCGGCATTGCCGAAAATAGTGTATCGCGTAGCTCCGCCTGAAATCACGTGATTATCCTCGGTATATAGCGAGCCGGAAGCACCGTAAGCGCACCAAAAGAGTTCACTCTACCGCTACGAATAAGTTATTCATTCCCGTCGATTAATAGGAGTCGGCAACTCTTTCCTACCCCAAAAATCAATCAATTAAAGCGAAAACGCTCGGTCATCGGTTTCCCATCGTTTGGGGCAGAACGAGACAGCGATAGGAGGAGAGGGAAGGAAACAAGAGAGAGAGAGAGAGAGAGAGAGAAGACGAAACGACGAAACCGTCCGAACGCGGTCGTTGCCGATTGAGCGAGTCATTCGAGCGATCAAGGCGTCAATGAAATCACGATCGAGGGGGCAGACACTCGCACACGAGAATCTCCTCCTCGATCATTTTAGATCCCAAAAATTCGTTCCGCCCTTCCATAACGGAAGTTTCTACTCGAAATTTTGGAATATACATATATATACTTTTTTTTTGCCATTACTCTCATAGAAGTCGACACAAACACGTTATATCGATTTTTTGCCTCGAGTCACGATAAAACTCGGGGTGCACGACTTCGTGTGAAAAGCTTAGACGTCAAGTGTGCTAAGACTTGAGATATATATGCCCGAGAAGCGTTCGTTGACTGTGCCATTCTCCATGACAAATGTATCCCTCTCTCTCTCTCTCTCTCTCTCTCTCTCTCTCTCTCTCTCTCTCTCTCTCTCTCTCGTGGCAGTCTCGGGCGATCGCGTCATCCATTGATTTTACTCTGTGAATAAAGAATATATATATATATATATATATATATATATATATATATATATATATATATATATATATATATATATATACGCACATGTGTGTGTACCTGTGCAAATTATCTGCCTAAGATGAAAAATTCTCGCCGGAGATCTCGCGACGAGAGAATCAGAGACGATGAGAAAAATAATTGACTAAAATTCTGCTGTGATAATAGATTTGATTGCTCCAGGCAACGGGCTTCCTCAGCTTGGACTGCAAAACATTCACCTACCAGCGGGGGTTAGGCTCGATCTTAATCTAAACCGGCTGGGTTCTTAAAAAACAATGCTGGGTGGCACTCAAGAGCTCCGACACCACCTCTGGTGTCACCCAATTATTTATTATCTTTATTATTATTATTCGTTATCGTTTATCATTATTACTGTTTATTATTTTTGATTTTCCTAATTTCTCATTATTACTGTTTATTATTATTATTACATATGATAGTAAACTATTTACTATTACGTCACACATTTACGAGAAATTATTGAATTCCACGTAAATGTGTAACGCGGATGACGATCCGCATAACGCTCAGCATACACAATTTTTATTGGAGAAAACACAGTATTATAGAAGTCAGAAACTTCTCACTGCTTGCCAAAACAAGCTAATGAGATTCTTAATTGCGAAAATTTTTTGTTTTGTTTGTTGAATTGTTGGCAATTAAGTATAATTGTAAACAAAGTCGTACGACTTGCTTGGATTTTGCGTAGGGTTGAACTGTTAAAACCTTAATTAGAGCCTCGTTAATACAGACGGGCGTGGTTAAAAAGACGATACAATAAGTGTTTGCACCTGTTTTTTTGATCGATTTTAGGCTAAAAACATTGAAATTTCTTTTTTGTCGATTTTTCATACTAAATCTTGATCGATCATTTTAAAATTTGGGGTATGAACGTATTTTTAGTTCCTTGCATGGCTGTTACGCATAT
This sequence comes from Ophion ellenae, assembly GCA_963210295.1. NCBI lineage: Eukaryota > Metazoa > Arthropoda > Insecta > Hymenoptera > Ichneumonidae > Ophion > Ophion ellenae. Next base: position 6,049 of record CAUJKO010000114.1, on the reverse strand, counting down.
GGAAAACTGGAAAAACTCAGGAAATTTATTTCCTCCTGGAATAATGAGGAAAAAGTCAGCGAATTGAAAAAATTCTTTGGAATTTTTCCAGAATTCATTTTTTGCAAGAAGTACGAAAAATTAAACCGACTTAAAAAAGAAAGAAAAATATTTTTTAAATGTTTTGTATATTTCTTGATATCCACATTATTCTTCATAACATACAACAAAAGTTGTCAGTGCCAAACATTGAAAAATTCAAAAATAGCAAACTAATGTACTCTCAAGCTCTGCACATTTGCATTCGATTTGTCGATGCACAGCCACATAATTATTATTGTAAATAAGCGTTTATACTGATTTTTTTATTTATTGGCAACCCACATAAAATTAATGTTTATAATAAAGAACAGGTTCTGTATTTTTACTTCATAGTGTTTATGTTATTTTTCAAATTTCAGTTTTTTATTTTAATATTTAACGTTTTCATATATTTGACCTTGAAAAAAACCATGTTCTTTATTTGACCCCAATCACCCTGGAATATTTGCAAAATCTGTGTCACAAACCTGGAAAAGTCAGGGAACTTCCGATTCAATAATGCGTAACAATTGATGAAATCCTGAAACAAAAATAGTGGACCCATAAAAAAATGGAGGTGATGTTGAAATCTCCGCAGCGCCTCCACCTGGATGAACATCGTAGCCACCACTCAATGAGCCCCTTCAAAGTATGCAACTTTTGTAGGAAAAGTTTTCCCCTAAGTCTTCTATTGGAAAATATTTTTACTGCTTATAGTTGTTGCCTCACCCGGTACAGATCCCGGTGTGTTTCTATGCGTATATGCAGACAATTGACACAGAGAGGGAAAAGCAAAATAGAGATGGAGAGAGAGAGAGAGAGCAGGAGAAAGAAACAGAAAAATTGTGCAAGAGCCAGAAAATTCGTCGATTTACCCTCCCTCGTATGAATTTTTTCTCCAGACCTTCCAATTCCCAGCTGTGTCGCTATATGAGATTCGTCCCCTGCATACAAGATCTTTTTTCCTTTTTTCACTCGCCCGAACCCCCGTCTGACCACGTTCGATCGTACGGGCTTGTCGTTTTTTTTTCCTTCATCTCTCATATCGGTAGTTATATACGCATCCTGTGTTCCGGCCGCGTCGAACGCCTAAGTTAATATTAATGGGGAATATTTATGACCCTGGGCAAGCGGTCACTGTTCTCTGATGTTCGCCACCCGAGCCACCCCTGGGCACGCAGAGAGAGAGCGCGAGAGACAGAATGACTTTCTGATAAACGGGAAAATCTGAAAATATCATGATTTATGAGGACCGTGTCTATGTGCTCCCTCGAAGGCCTGGACCACTGGAATCTTCAAACAGGCTCCTTAAACGCTGAATAAGTTATGGAGAAAAGTCCTAAAAGGATGGTCCTCCGCGCTTGAGCAGCCTATCGTATTCTCGCATCCTTTTGCGTACCCGCTCGAACACCGCGGATATTTATTTCCTTCAACTATTTCCCGAAGGAAAGAAGGCCTGGTGCTCTCGCGATCCATCCGAAAAACATCCAAGCGGTTTTCAGTCTCGTCTCGTGTTGTTGGAAAATTCATCCAATCAAGACGTCAATCATTGACATTGGGTGTCGATTCCAAGTGTCTGGGGGCCTTGATCAGCTGTTTGCGTGATCAGCAAACGGATCGATGCAAAAATGATTCGGCTGTAGGGATGACGCCTTTTGGGGATGTCATCGCGCGACGGCGGAGCCAGCAAATGATGGGCAATCAGTCAAACGCCGTTGGTCGCGTTGTTCGATGGCGGGAGATGGCTAAGATCAACGAGACTTTTCGCGACTTCCTCGGGAGAGACGGAGAAAAGCCTGAGGAGAAGAGAGTGAGAGAGAGAGAGAGAGAGAGAGAGAGAGAGAGAGAGGGAGAAAAAGCTGCTGGACGATCGCGAAAGGACACTATAGACTATGTTCCACTTGAAGTGTTCCATGGTAGTGGATAGAGCCCCCGAAGGAGGAAGATTTGTCCCCTAATGTAGTCAGTGAGCCTCGCGGGGACGAGCAAGAGCTGTGGGCTCACCTCCCTCTCTCTTTCTCTCTCCCGCGATCTCCGGCATATCTTGGCTATCCCATGTTAGAAGGAGAGAAGTCTTTTCCCAAGTAGGCGTCTAGAAAGTGAGTAATGCTCACGACAAACGCAGGCCCCCGGAGGGGCAAAAGGAACCAGGGCGATCCGCCGGATGAGAGGAGATCCCTACAGATAGGGTGCTAAGCGAGACACTAAGACCTCGCATCGCCATCACCACCACCATCAACCATCGTCATCATCATCCCTACTCCCGACCAGTGTGTTACACACTTGGCTCCCCCTCGTACCTTCGTCTCGCGCCAACAGTCGACGCACACCATTCTCGCACTCCCGCAAACGCGTTTCGCAATTTGCCACGGTATCCTAGACGATAAAGGGTGCAAGGGTGGGAGCGCCTCTGTGACAACGACCCAAGCGAACATCCCATTTTTTTTTTTTTCGTCTTTACGGCCCACATTCTTCAAGCCGATCGGGTAGTCATCCTGCAAAATGAAAAAGACAATCGCAGGCTTGCCATGAATCGATTACTACATTCGATGGGTCTCCAGAAGCCACGCAGACGCTACTTTGAGGGAATTAGGCAGTACGAGCGTGTACTTGATTATTAGATGGTTGCTGAATCTTTTTTGATGCTACTGACTTTGCATACAGGCAAATATTCGATCAAGGTTATCAAGGTTTTTCTCCCAGTCAATCAATGTGAGTCAATATTGGCCCTCTTCAATACTCTACAGATTGCGGAGCATAGAATCAATTGATTTGATACAAACCCAAAATGTTGTTAGACTTTCCATCGTTGGAAAGCATCGAAAATTGTTTTTTATTTTCTTTTTCTTCCCTCCCTATTTATTGTTGTAAAGATGATGCTTCATAGATTTAGGTTGTGGGTCTCTGATGAGGATCTGAAGGTTGTTACGGGGTTAGGGTGAAATGCTACCAAAGAGCTGAATTTTCTTAATAAGTTAATTGAGCGAGAAAGAGTTGTAGAAAATAATTATACAAAGTAATGAAAACATTTAAGGGGAGATATACACCTAGGAGCCGGAAAAAAGGTCATTTTTGTGAATTTTTTCAAGGAAAACTATTTGAAATTTCGGATTGGGGTTTTAATTATCTAAAAGTATATACATTCAAAAATATGTTCAATTTTCTTTATTTACAAATATCGAAAATATACAAGGATATTGTACGATCCTTGGAGCGTCGTAAAAAAATCTGCGTATACGGTACCCACTGGCGTTTCTTAAAAAATCATCTGAAAAAAAAAAACCAAAAAGATGATTAAATTAGATACTATCATCTAGTACTTGTCATAGCCGATTTTGAAAATATCGATTTATGACAAAATGGCGGACGTTTGAACATAAATAGTGATTTTTGGGCCAAAAATTAGTTATTATTTTGCCTATAAAACAAAAACTAAGTAACGGAAAAGAAAATCCTATGACAAGTACTAGATAATGGTGTATAGAATAACCACAAATAACCTCAAGGCAATCGGTTCATTGGTTTTCGAGAAATTTTGGGTACCGATTTGAAAAACGTGGTTTTGAGAAAAACGCGTGTGAAAATTTGGGAATGAATAAATCATGAAATTTGTCAACTTACATGGAATCATCGATACCAGGCCCAAAGTGTAGGTCTTCTACGGTCGACGGAATGTTCATAGCTTCTAAATCCTCGACCTCGACCATCTAGGTATATATCTCTCCTTAATTTAATCACCGAATGGTCAAAAAATGCGTATTTTTACAAATTTATAACGACCTTTAACGACCTTTAAAAAAGTTTGCCGTAGTTTTAATCGGTCAAAAAAATGGCAATTTCAAAAAAATCATAATAACAATTTCCGTTGCGTTCCAACGATGCAAACTTCAATATCATCACGTAAAATCATGTTTTATCACATAACGTTTTTTTCTACGGTATTGAAATGTTTGAAAATTAAAACATTTGAACTTTTTTAAAACCCGAACTCTCTTTTCGCTACCACGAACGTACGCCTTCGGGACTGTGACTTTGTCTCAGTTTTTTTTATCTTCTTTCAATATGGCGAGAGGCCTATGGCGGGTATAAATTCTCGGTCAGCTTCACCGGAAAGATAGCGACGACAAAGTACACGAATTCAACGAACAAGTTCGAAGGGCATGTATAATCGCGAAACAAGTGTAACCGGCGGGTATACGATCTTCTATTCGACTCGAGAACGTGGAAGATTCTCGAAAGGGTGATTCACGCCTTCGACGTATTGTGCGAGATTCTTGAAAGGGCACTCTCGATGTATATACGCCTCCTCTCGCGTACACTATGAAGGCGGTCTTTGTGCTTTAGCGGAAGTATGCTTCGCCTCTGATCTTCCCTCTTGCTCCGTTTTATATTCACGTTCTCCGACTACGTTAGCCGGCTGTTCGCGAATAAAAGAACACTTTAGCTCGTTTGTTTTCTATCGACGGACCTGCCTTTTTGTTTCATTTTGTTTTTTTTTTAATTCAATTTTCAGGCAATACAAACGTTCAATCGAGCGCGTGCGAAACGAAAAGGAGGGCTTATTTTTTGTCCAGTTTTTAGGGATTTGAGAAACCGAATATATACGGGATTTCGACATTTTTTTTAAAATTCTTTATTTATTAAGATTCGTACGATTTTTTTTGAGCAATTTAACGTTGACGCTCGATGTGGAAAATGAGTAGAAAGTCTATTTACCAGTTTAAAAAAAGTGTCTTGCCTTCAAATAACTATATATATATATATATATACATATATATATATATATTTTACACATATTGAATTTACACAGAAATTTTAATTCACAATGCACACACAAATATATATATATATTTGTGTGTGCATTATGTGTAATTAAAAATTCTTTTATCAAGGTATTATAAAAGTTATTAATTATTATTATTATAAACTTATTTTTCATTAAACTTTTGAATTTTAAATCCAATAAATATGAATGTCTTGAATTTTATATTGAATTTATATTAAATTTCGACCAGTGAATTGCCAATCAAATTAAGTGCCACACTGTTTTCGCGTAATTCAATGTTGACGTTAGGTTTCAAAAATGAGTAAACATATATTTTTCAATTTGCACCTTTGTGCTATATGTCTTGGCTTTGGCAAAACATTGTCTATATGTGTGTGTATGTGTGTGTGTGTGCGTGTGTGAGCGCGCGCTTGCGTGCGTGTGTGGATTATTTTTAATTTTAAATACTTTTATTAAATTATCGAAAAGTTATTATTTATTATGAAGTTATTATTAATGTAAGTATAAAACTTAAAATTCAATATATATATATATATATTGAATTTTCAATATATATATATATATTGAATTTTTCGAACAGCAAATTGGAAATTGAATAAACTGCCCCACATTTTTTAATTCGTACGATCTTTTTCTAGTAATTTAATATTGACTCCGGATGTAAAAAAAAATAGTAAAAAACCTGGCAAGAAAATAGTAAAAACGGACAAATCCTTTCAAAGCGGCAAACAGATTTTTTACTGATTTTTTTTTGTATACACCCAATTACCCAATATATATACCCAATTTTATACCCAATATATATACCCAATTTTTCTAATAGTAAATCAGTAATCGAATTAATTGTCACGACCGTCAGTACATCGTCCGTTTGTATTTATTTATTCTTTTTTTTTCTCTTAATTTGTGAAGACCATTCGCGAACTCCCATTGCACAATTTGAGTAATTAGTAGCGTTGCTCTCGTTCGTGTTTCTTTTTGCGCCAGCACGTGACGCACGGACGCTGAGACTGTAATTTTCTTAAAGTGCTTGGCCGTGGAACGATCGCGAGTCGCCACTGGTCCTTGTACGGTTTTATTTAGGGTGTCGGTGAAGGGGGACGGCGAACGCAACCCTTCGGGGGTCTCAGTCCGCTCGCGGGACCACGGGTTACACGGGCGATGAAAAACACACGAAGCGCGTTCATACTCCGCACGATAGAA
>CAUJKO010000113.1:0-18915 GCA_963210295.1 Ophion ellenae | reverse complement strand
CTAGAATGTCCTGGCGTGAACACCGAGACATTCTAAAAGGAGTTCACGAAAAGCTCAAGGAACGCGAACTATACCACCGAATATGAGCGCTTGCGCACACTCCGTCGGGGGTGCAATGAGCTGCATTTCGGTACAGCATGTACCTTTACACTAGGCTGGCACAAATTTCAGCTCTATTTTTTGTTCCGTTTTTTCACTATCCAATTATTTTCTTCAAAGAAAAAAAAAATTTCGCGAGCGCTGCAAGCGGTCAAAAAATATTTAGAGGTCACTCAGACCTTCCGAAAATTTACATTATCATTAGAGAATCGATTTTTTTCGTCCACTACCCACTAATGAATTTTACCGCTTATAATTTGATAAGTAACCTCGCTCTAGCCGGTCAATGAATATTTAGTGGTCGCTCAAGAGCTTCGAAATGTTCCAATATTTTTCTTACTCTTCTCGCTCATAAATTGGACGCTTTGTAAAATGTTCAACAAAATTATCCTTTTTTCTTCAGAAACAGATTTTTCAAATTTACCTCACACTTATAACCCAAGAATTATAATTTTTGTTCTCACAAAATAATTCTTTAAAGCTCTTGTCCGTAATCGAAATTATCGGTCTTTTTATTCGTTAAACTGAATTGGCAACGGTTTTCCGCGCTTCGTAATGCGTTCCACAGTTGGTCGCGTTAGTCAAACTGCGGACCAATCGTAATTATACTCTGTGGCGAGCGCCGCCATAATGCAATAATACATTATAATTTGTAATAAGACATATCGTTTAATTGGTATTTGTTACAAATTATTATAATAAATTATTCAGAAAATGTAACACTTCGCTGTTTATTTTGTTTTTATGCTACAAGGAATTATAGTGCATGCAAATCTCGCATTTTTTTTGGCGAAAATTGTAAATTTCAAAAATCTTGAGCGGCGACTAAATATGCATTAGCCGACTAGAGGTTAATTTAAAAATTATAAATCCTAAAATTCGTGGGTGAGATGTGGACGAAAAAAAAATCGATTTTTTAATGAAAATTTGGAATTTTGGGAGGCTTGAGCGACCTCTAAATATTTTTTGACCGCGCGCAGCTTCGGCTACATTTTTTTTTTTCTTCAAAGAAGATAATTGTATAGCAAGAAAAAGGAAAAAGAAAATAGGGCCATAATTTGTGCCACCCTAGTATAGACACACATGTAGATATGTATAGAGATAACTTCGCGTTCTTGAAAGTCGCAAAAACAATTTACCAGGGAAAGTAAAACAATTATGGAGCATCCAAAAGTTTCAGGACTATTGACGAAATGTCACCATTTAATCCAAATGTATGCAGTCAATTCTTTGTCATATACTGAATGCACTCTCCTAATTTTAAAACGATCGTCTACACCGTTACTATAACATTTACAATTGAAAAAACGCTTTCCAACACATGCATTCAGCAATGAGTCTGCGCTCATTTCTGAATGTCAGTTTTACGCACGAAATAGTGTGGGAAAATGTTTAAAATGTTATCAAACAAACTGTCAAATCACTCAGTACATTATGACCACTTCGTCATCAGTGTCATAATGTACTAAGTGATTTGACAGCTTTTCATAACATTTTAAACATTTTCACGACAATTTCGTTATCAGTGTTATGATGAACTGAGTGAAAAACTATCAAATCACTCCGTACATTACGAGTATTGCATTATGACAATTAGGCATCTCCCAATGTTAAAATGTGTTTCTTCAATTGTAAATTTGATAGAAACGCCGTAAACGATCGATTTAAAATTGAGCAGGTGCATTCAGTCTATAACACATAATTTACTGTATAAATTTGAATCAAATGGTAACATTTCGTCAATTGTTCGGAAACATCTTACGATCATGGAGAAAAAAAATTTACTCCGAGTTTCTTTTTCCTCGCAATGGAAATCAACCATTGAAAACCACTAATATTTCGTTTGTATATCGACATATGTTGGCAGTACAGTATCTCCTTTTCGGAGAAAATCTATCAAATTGCTTTTCCATTGGGAACAGAAATTACGGAAACGGTTTCATTTAGTTAATTTCATTAGGTGGTTAAATAATTGTGCAACGCCTGTCTCGAGGTTTAGATTTTTGGTTGCTGGTTGGTGGGCCTGAAGTGCCTTGCTTCGATGATTCAATGGTCGCTTCAATTCACCACGCGCGTGGGAGAAAAGCTCCTTCATCGACCACTCACGGATGACTTGCTCACGGCACCTCCATGACTTTTCATACGGCCCTGTCTATTTTTTCATAGACTCTATGAAAAACTTCACGAAGAGTCCATAAAAAAAGCAGTCCAATCGAAAATACTATTTTGTCGAAACCAACGTGTTATGACTTTATTCGATCTCATAAAGCTTCCAGATCGATATATATGGGAATATAGATAACACACGTGTTCATATATACATATATATAAGTATACGTAGCAGAGAAGAGTCAGCGGTGAATGTGTGCGGTAGATGGTAAAAGTGAGCAACGTTGTCAGCTCTCGATCTCAAGATCGTTTAGGATCGACCTTAAGGTTCTACCCAACGAGTAAAATCCAATTTGTCGGTAGGCGAAGATGGCCCCGCTCGTCGTATACTCTCCGCGCGCTGTCTTCCCAGCGACTATCCCGTGGAATATTACCTTCTTATTGGCGAGACGTGTCTTTTCCTGGAGAAGCAGTCCCCGAGCCAAGATGTGGAGGCTCCTTGTGTACATAGAGAGCTTGCACTTTCACGGTGTATGTGCAGCCAAATATAAGCGCACACATGACTTGGCAACATCAACTTTTCACCTTCACACACGTGCACAAGCGCATGCTACCTCTACTCATATACATACGTTGGACGCCTTGTAAGTAGGGGTTGAACGAGGTTGAAATTGACAGCCGACGGGAGCTCACTTGCCGCTCGGTCGAACGGGATGATCGAGAAAGTCCGTGACTCCGACTATCCATACTGACTGCCGGTGTGGCTTTCATCGTAAATGCAAGCGTTCTCCTCTCCTGGCTTGCAGTAGAAAACGACGCGAACATGTCTCTCCTTTCGGCCGTCGTCATTTTTAAAAGTATGCTCACGAACAACTCGGATATTGATCCTAATACCAGCCGTTCTCCTCTTCCTCGTAGCTTCCTCCTGTACGTACGTAAAATACTTCGAGATCTTTGCATCCAAGTTTATGGTGCTATTCGTTTTTTTTTCTTCAATTTTATTACCGGGTTTTTTTTTATTAATGGAATACTTTTATAGCGATGTGCGAGCAAGCAACCGTAATTATCAGCTACTGGGGTGTACAAAGGGGAGTTATAAAAGAAAGACCGATAACCAGAAAATGCATAAACATTGTGCAGTATCAGTGGAGTGTACCAAGGTGTGAATTTCAATCGAGGTTTTTTCTTTCAAGCGTTTATAGTAATGCAATACCAGTTGTCAATGAATATTCAAGGCCTTAGGCCACAGTAACGGGTATAAAATCATGTGCGAATTGAACAATTTTTTTTTTTCGTATGAAAAAGTGATTCACTCGTAGAATTAATTACACATCTATTCAGCATGAATAGCAAGATGTTAGATAATATATATTTTTTTTCGATGTACAAAATAGCCGACTACTGATATTTTCTTTTGTTATTTTTGTTTTAGACGCTCCGCGGCACATTTGGCATCCACAATTTTTGACCTAGTACAAAAAACAAAAATTCTCGTTAATCTACATTAGAATACCTTGAGAAGTACGTACGGTATTTAAAAAATATTGTTTTATTCAAAAGTTGTAGGTATTTGAACTTAAGAAATGAATTTTCAGTGAAGAATTTCGTTATAACTGCTCATAAACTGCTCATAAAATTGAAAGTTTTCGATTAATCAGAAATTACGTACGTACTTCTCTGCGAAATGCAATTAGGAACATAACTTTTAAATTTGAAGTAAATCGGGGGAAAATTGTTGAAGTTATTTGTCACGCCAGTTGGAAAAAAGCTGTTTCGAGAATTTTTGGAGTAGTCGGCGATTTTGTACATCGAAAAAAAAGTATACATTTTTTCTGACAGCTTAACATTCATAATAAATAGATGTGTAATTAATTTGATGAGTGAATCGCTTTTGCATACGAAAAAATTGTTAAATTCGCACATGATTTTATACCCGTTACTGTGGCCTAAGGCCTCAATTCAATGAATAAAGTATTGAAGTTTGGTTACCGTTTGAAACATAAATATTCCTCATACGTTATTTTTTTGGCACTTTAAGTGCATGCGTTTTTTTTTTATTGATTTAGTGATGAATTAGGTGCGTCGTTAAGGCCACTATCGAAGACCCGTGTCTCCATGGTCTGCATGATGACCGCTCCATTAGTCGATAGATCCGAAAAATCCAAAACGATTCTTGTAACAGTTGCAATCTGTCCAGCCAATATGTCGAATTTTGAAGAAAACATTTAACAAGTTATCGCATTTTGAAATCGAAACAGTTTTGTTTGGGGCATATTTCGCCCTTTAAATGTTAAACATTTTGTTTATTGCGTTACTGAGAGAATCTATTGCAGAAAAGTAAAAAAAAGCATGAAGCGATATCGAGAACTCTTAAAGTTATCGTGCAGACCGTTTCGAAAACGTAGTTTACAGAGAAACGCGTTTCAATGTTTACCCTCGTAACTACATCGCGTGAAAAAAATTGTGGCTGAGGGCGGCTTCAGAAGTTGATTTTTCGTAACGTAATATGCTCGGGTAGATTTTATTCAGATGCAAAAGAGTAAAAATACAAAAATAAGTGATATTGCTTTTGACGTTAGTAGACGGTCGTTGCCGTCGTAGCTTACATCCAATTTGGTTCAACCCTCTCGACACGAGTCCTCGCCATCCTTTCAACTGGGCTTAACACTGACGTGTATTGCTTCGCTAAACAGCAAGGCGAAAACGAATAACCCGCTTGAGCTACATTGCCCGGGTTCTTCTATTTTTTTCTGTTTCGAGTTGCTTTCCCTGACTAACAAGGTATATCACTTAAGTGTCCACCTTCGATTTGGTTGAAACTCATATACATGATGAAGCATTAAAAACTATTAGACACGTATTTTTTTTACCGCCGGAAAAACGGATTTGAGGGGAAAAACTACCCCCTAAAGAAAGGCGTGTCGAGGGGTGGTTTTGCAATTTCACCCACAAGCAGTCCATCGATCTGAATTAAACAAAAAGCAAAAATCTATTATAAAGCGATGAATAATCCACTATAAAATAATTATAAAAAATTAATTAAGGGGTGTCGCGCCTTTCTTTGAGGGGTGGTTCACCCCCTTAAAACCATTTCTCCGCCGATAAAAAAGATACGTGTCTAATCATTTTCAATTCTTTATCACATATGTGAGTTTCAACAAAATCGAAGGATGGCACTAAGTGATGTTTCCTGTAAGAACGACGTTGAAGTAAGCCCGCAAGATCTTGGGGAAATTGCGAACGAGCGCGATGAAAAAATATGTTGCTGGTCCGTGAATTAAGTTTTCTCTTTGATCTCGTATTTATCTGCTTTTGTTCATTATGTTATTCCAGGTACGTCGTTTTCCCACTAACAAAGGTCGCAATAAGCACTTACGTTAGAATCGTTGAAAACGTAAGTGTTATTTTTGTGGTGTAGTTCCCGTTCGGGTTGCGTCTATCGCAATATTTTTTTAAAGGGTTATGCTCACTTGCAAAACCTGAAAAATCACTTTTTCAGAACCAACATATTTGACGAGAATAGGGTCGCATAGCTTATGAATTTTTTTTGTCATTTTTATCCATGATAAACTTGCAAGGGGTAGCAGAACATACGCTTTCGTTTTTTGAAAAGTTTCGTACGATTTTTTTTCGCAAAGTTATTTAATTTTTGGTTATCGAGAATTGGGCGCATAACTTATGGATTTTTTTGTCATTTTTATCCATGATAAACTTGCAAGGGATAGCAGAAGATAAGCTTTCGTTTTTTGAAAAATTTTGTACGATTTTTTTTCGCAAAGTTGTTTAATTTTTGGTTAAAAAAGACAAATTATGGAAAATGCAACGTTACTCAAGAACTCTAGGGTTTGAGGGGTGAGACCACTCTAGAGGCCGAGATACACCTTTTTGTTTTTTTTTCAGAAACACTACAAAATAAATCGAGATTACAAAAAAAGGTGTTTATCATACATATCAGTGACTGTATACAATTATTTTTTTGAAGCGATTAATTTCAAAATGGCGGCTGTGCAGCGTTTATCTCAAAACTGCATTTTTTAAGTTGGCCGGAAACATAATTCAGACAATTTTCAACCGATTCACTTGAAATGTTGAATGTATCTTGATAAATACATTGTCTATGGATGTACGTAGGTTTTTTTTATATTGCATAGCTCATTTGTTATTAACAATTATCTGACAATTTTTTAGGCAAATTTTTGGAAGGTGAAAAATTTGCCTAAAAAATGGTCACCCTTTTTTGTAATCTCGATTTATTTTGTAGTTTTTCTGAAGAAAAAAAATCCCAAAAAGCCTATTTTTTCGGTCTCTAGAGTGGCCTAAGGCCTTAAGAGCAAATGTCAGAGATGTAAAAAGTTGCAGACGTTTATACTTCATCGACTGGAATTTTTCAAGAATTTTCCTGTGAGATTTTTTTGTTACTATTTTTGCTCAGAACTCTGATGAGTAGGATGGCTTAACTCGAAGAGTATGGCGTTAAGGACAAAATATCAAGAGGAGAAACTCTTTTAATTTCCGATTTCAATTTTTTCAGAATTTTTTTGAATTTTTTTCGAAATTTTTTTGGCCGATACTCGTAGAATCGTGCAAAAAATTGATTGGCGTATCTCGAAAACGATTCGGTTAGCAACACAATACCAAAAGGGAAAAATGTTGCAGTGTTTCGTTTTAAATACGTTCAAGTTTTTCAAATCTTTTTCAAAAAAAAATTTCGATGTTTCAAAAGCACCTAGACCACGTGAAAAAAAGAAAAAAAATGTCATCACGATGTTCTTTCAAGAACCCCAAAAATGATCTGCTTTCGTCTATTACAATTAGACATAACCCGTTAATTTGACTAATCCAATCGCAACTCTTCGAAAGATATAGCAACGCGCTCACAACTTGAAGAAGAAAAAAATGCGCATGACAGCTCCTTCGTGGAGCCCCAACCTCTAGCAAATTCCGTCCAGAAATCCTGGAGACGTGTGACACTTTCGTGTTATACTTTCCAAAATTACAATTCCAAACTTACGATTTGTAATATAAATTATCTCCACTGAGGTAACGCAGGGTACCTATGTCAGGATGACATATTACTTCCAGCCGTTACGGGAACGTGAGATCTGGTAGAAAGTTTCGAGGTCTCTTCAGACAGAAAGTACCAAGTCTCGAGCAGGTGGAAAAGAAAGCATCGTAAGCTCGAGGCTTAATGCTTAGCTGGTTTCGTTCCTTGCTTGAGTGCACGCAAGACAGTTCTTCGAATATAACCCCATCGGAACTTTGCTAAAATTACGCAAATTTAAACGCGAAAAGATATAATTGTCAGTCGTCATATCGTGTATTTGGAAGATACTTTCCTTGGTTGGCAAAAGGCTGAAACAGGGAGGCAGTCACTTCCGAATTTAACTTTCAAGTTTCTAAACGTCAAGTTGAGGCTCGGATGAACTTGGCTAAGATCTCGGCCTGTTTCGACGTTTTCAACAAATCCAACATACACTTATTCCAATTCGTTGATACAATATCGCGCGTGAGAGCAAATCCCGGGTATCCGATAAATTATCCACGCCTAAAATCCGTGGCGTGTTTTCAACAAGAGTTTCTATGGGCACCAAAGGTTTCGTCTGCGGATTCAACCACATGAGCTACCAAAGGGACTTCTCACTTTAGACGCTAAAAAGGCTATTTTCATGAATCGTTTGATAGGATTAGATTATCGATATTGATATAAAAGTTGTTACACTTAATAAATACACTTTCGAAATACAATGAACAAAATTTCATGTATTTATGTAACCCAAACAAACTTTAAACGCGCTTTTCTCGAAACAACGTTTTTCGACGCCTTGTCAATAAAATCATCGAAACTACAGAACCGATCCTTATGAAATTTTAACCACATATTCTTTATAACTATAGCTATAGCGCATATCGAGGTTTTTTCAAATTTTGATATTTACTATTTTTTTGCCAAAAACGGTGGGAAAACGTTTTTTTTATTTTTCGAAAAATGTCCGCCATTTTGTTATTTTTGCATATATAAAAAATCGTGTGATATGCGCTACAGCCATTAAGGGGTGAGATGCAGTCAGAATTTTCAAAAAATCGATTTTTTTTATTTACATTTTCTTGAAGTATGATGTTTCGAAAATATTTCCGGAAACTTTCAAGTCAATCCGATGAATCGTTTCCGGGATATCCCACAATTAGTGAAGGGGCGTCGGGATATTCAACGTATAGACGTGGCTGACAAACGCGCAAACGATAATACCCGGGAAGGCAGAACGCTTCGAAGACAACAACAAATTGATATTTTGGAAGCTTCCACATCGGTAGAAGCCCTATGGGTATGGGTCAGGAATTGATGATTCGATGTAAGTAATTTTTTAATTAGTATTTCTATACATAAATCTCTATACATTTTCTATACATAAATTTTTATACATAAATTCTCTACTAAAATAAATCAAGTGTAAAATTGGAAAACTCTTTCAGAAATTTTCAAAAATGTATCACTCAAGAACTATGCACTTCGGCAAAATTTTATGAAGAATACTTTCGTTTTAAAATGGCCCAAAATGTTAAAAAAAAATTATTTATCCCGAAAAACGTTAATTTTTTGAAAAATTGTTTCAACAATTGGTTATAAACAATTGAATGCTCGACTTTTCGGCAAAACATTGTGATGTTCGGATTCAGCGCATCAAAATACATAAAAAAGTTTAGCTTGATCCATCGAGCTCAAAATGTTACGAACATATAATAGCGTATCCACATCGAAAAACTTCACACGCGTTTTTCTCGAAACTATGTTTTTCACGTCGGTGACCACTATAATTCAAAAACCACTCGATAGATTTGGATGAAATTTGGTGTGCTTGTTGATAGCATTAAAAACTAGTCCTCAATCGAAGGATTTTCATTTTTGTTGAAAATGTCTATTTTTTTAAAACAATAAACGAGCGATTTTTTAGTCGAAAATCGAAAATTATCTGTCGGAAGCCGCCATTTTATTAATTTTTGAAAAAAAAAACTTCGATTAAGGACTAGATTTATTATTAAACCAACGATTTTTTGTTTGTTTTTTTTTCTATTTTAGATGATCCAGTAAAATATTATGATGGTCACCGCAAAGCATTACATGCCAAAGGGGGTCCAACGAAGATGGCGATATTTTTATAAATAATCAATATTTTTCTTTGAAAATTTGTACAAGTCAAGTTGAAATATAACATAAAAAGTCTGTGTTACCACTTTCCGAAAACAAACTTAATTACTATAAAAAAAAATTATTCAAAATGATCGTTTTTTCACGCCGCTCACTGCATCTCACCCCTTAACATACTGAATCTAAAATCGTTTGATTTTTTTTTGTTTCGCATGATCCATCTCCGAGATTTCATCAACAGCGCAGACCTACAATTTTTTAAGGCCATTTTTTTACCACCATTTATGTCTATAAGTAGTGACTTGAATAAATACAATGTTTAATGTATTTCAAAAGTGTATTTATTAAGTGCAACAACTTTTATATCAATATCTATAATACAAACCTATAAAAAAATGATGAAAATAGCCTTTTTTAGTGTCTGAAGTGAGAAGACCCCTTAAAATCAGACGCCGTATTCACTTGCGTCCACATGTTTGGGTTAAGAAGATGAATACTGCTGTTTTTCTCTCGTGGCAATAAAAAAAGCTGTCTGCAGATCGCGACAGAAGGCACATAATTGTCGATGTAGATTATATCAAACAAGAGGATGACTATGGGCACAGATTTCCCAATTTTGCCACTCCCGCTACTACACCTGCGAGAAAATTACAGAGACACTACGCTTTCACTGCCGCACTTCTCCTTTAACCCTCTTCGTCACACTCCATTTTTATCTGTCCCCCTTTTTGATGAGGTATCAAAATGTGCCAACAATTTTCCTTCCATTCCAATTAGCAGGCTCAAAGAGAAAGTTTGCTAGGTCCAGGGTTTGTTACCCGGAACAAAACCGTCATAAAATAGCAGCCCCGCGGGTCGCAAGCACAACGTAGTATGTGCAAAAGCCCGAGAAAGCTGGAGTACCAAAAGTGGATGTGAGAGCGCAACAGAGTTGGAAGAATATGAGAGTGGAATGAAAGTGGGAAGACAAAAGCGGGAGCTCGTAGCTGAATGAGGTTTAAAAGATATAGGCAATGTAACGCTTCCCAGGGAAAACGGTCTTGCCCCAAAGGTTTTCTCACCATCGTTTATGTATATGAAAACTTAACTGACTCACTGACGCATTGACAATAAACGCCCAGCCAAAACCCCGGGGCCTAGGAAGTTGGAATTTAGCAAAAAGCTTCTTAAAATGCAAGTACTCACTACGATGGATGTTCTCCAACGCATAAATGTAGGACCCTGAAATTCGACAGAAATGCTCTTCGTTGAAATCTTTTAGACGCGCCTAAGACAAAATTTCGGGTTTTTCTATTTAAAGAGGTAAACACGGGTGATAATCTCTATCTGTCTTCCATATATGTAAGTGCTTAAGGGGTCGTCGCACTTTAGACGCTAAAAGAAAGGCTATTTTTATGCATTTTTTTTGATAGGTTTATATTATAGATATTGATATAAAAGTTGGTACACTTAATAAATACTTTTTGGAAATACATTTTGAAAAATGTTGATTTATTTAAGTCACTATTTATAGACGAAAATAGTAGTTAAAAAAATGTCCTAAAAAAATTGTAGGTCTGCGCTATTGATGAAATCTCGGAGATGGATCATCTGAACCAAAAAAATCAAACGGTTTCAGATTCACTATGTTTATTGCTATAGCGCATATCATACCATTTTCAATATATGCAAAAATAACAAAATGGCGGACATTTTTCGAAAAAAAACGTGTTCTTCACCGTTTTTGGCAAAAAAAGTTAATATCACAATTTAAAAAAAATCTTGATACGCGCTATAGCGATAGTTGTAAAGAATATGTGGTTAAAATTTCATAAGGATCGGTTCAGTAGTTTCGAAGATTTTTATCAACAAGCCGTCAAAAAATGTTGTTTCGAGAAAAACGCGTTTGAACTTTGTTTGTGTTACATAAATACATCGAACATTTAAAAAAATGTATTTCGAAAGTGTATTTGTTAAGTGCAACAACTTTTGTATCAATATCTATAATATAAACTTATAAAAAAATGGATGAATATAGCCTTTTTAGCGTCTAAAGTGAGAAGACCCCTTAATTGATTCACTGACTTAGGGATAAGCAAGATTCCGCTTAAATCCACAGGCCTAGAAAGTTGGAACAAGGCTTCTCCTTAAGAGGTGACCACTTATTGTGGAGGAATTTTTAGAAATTTTATCCTTAAGGGTGTGTGGTTAGATTTTTTAGATTTATTCGTAAGGCGTAGCGCCGATGCTGTGTCGTGGTTCTCTCCGAGCTCATCATTCTTGGGTTACGACAAACGCGAGGAAATTGAACGGGAATGCTTGCGTACCATGAGTGCTAGGTGCTCTGCACCGTCAGCCAAGAAAAATATCAAATCGATTCTTCAAATACTCTTCCTCAGCTCCAAGGATCACGTCTCGAGGGGGTTTTCGGTCTTCGTACAGCTCCTATCTTTACTCTCTCATCTTATTTCTTTGAGCAGGCAAGGGTCGCGGCTTTTTTTAGGACTTCTCAAAGGGTCTCGCCGAAACTCAAGATGCTGAAGAGGTACTCTCGTGCAGAGATAGTGAGAAAGAGGGGAGGGGGGGCAAAAAGCATTTTATCCTACAGGTTCGTTGAATTATATGTATATATATGACCCACTATCTTCTCGTCCATCTTTGACCGTCCTCATGTCCCGTGAGATTCATCTTGTAAGTCTCAATTTTCAATGACACGTCCAAAACGAGTTGGTTTTTTTTAGGGCAATCAATCAATCAATGGAGGATCACAATGGTCAACGCGACAGGCAACTTTCAACCCTGGCTCCCGGGCCGCTTAGTCGTTTTTTTTTTTCAGGAGGCGATCGTAGCTCGCGTCTCTTATTCTTATTAATCTCCCGCATGTTGCCGTCGAGAACAGGAGGAAAGAAATACCCACGGTAGAGACATATTCCTCGGTACACAAGTTCCACATGAAATTCCAGATTCAAGGAGTTCGGTACGTTTGGATATTTGCCAACTATTCACACTAAGGACGAAAAAGTCAGAACACTACGTGCTTTTTCCATAACATAAAACCAAAATTTCCAATACATTTTCTTTCATTTTCAAACTGCAAACTGATTTGTTTAGATCCCCATGGAAAGCCGAATATCTTTGCGGTCAAGACACATTGCTCACAGGGTATTATCTGCGGAAAAACTTTTTTATCTGCGGAAAAACTTTTTTTTTTATCTGCGGAAAAATTTTCTGCGGAAAAACTTTTTTATCTGCGGAAAAACTTTTTTATCTGCGGAAAAACTTTTTTATCTGCGGAAAAACTTTTTTATTTGCGGAAAAACTTTTTTATCTGCGGAAAAACTTTTTTATCTGCGGAAAAACTTTTTTATCTGCGGAAAAACTTTTTTCACGGGGGCAAACGACCCCCCAAAGAAAAGCGTGTCATCCCGATATGTTTTTCTTTTCACTTATTCTATAGTGGATTTGTCATCGCTTTACATTGGAAGAATTTTGGTTTCTGTTTCATTCAGATCGGTGAACTGCTTGTGGGTGAAACTTCTCAATGCTTTATCACATATATAAGTTTCAACAAAATCGAAGGCGGACACTTAAGGCCTTAGGCCACAGTAACGAGTATAAAATCATGTACGAATTTAACAAATTTTTTTCGTATGAAAAAGTGATTCACTCATAAAACTAATTACACATCTATTTAGTATGAATATCAAGCTGTTAGAATTTTTTTTTTCGATGTGCAAAATGGCTGACTAATATTTTCTTTTATCTTTTTTTAGGTGCTCCGCGGCGTGACATTTAGCATCCACGATTTTTTACCCCAAACAAAAAACAAAAATTCTCGTCAATCTACATTAGAACACCTAGAGAAGTACGTACGGAATCGAAAAATTATTGTTTTATCCAAAAGTTGTAGGTATTCGAACTTAAGAACTGAATTTTCAGTGAAAAATTTCGTTATACCTGCTCATAAACTGCTCATAAAATGAAAAGTTTTCGATTAATCAGAAATTCCGTACGTACTTGTCTGCGAAATGCAATTAGGAACATAACTTTTAAATTTAAAGTAAATCGAGTGAAAATTGTTGAAGTTATTTGTCACGCCATTTGGAAAAAAGCTGTTTCGAGAAGTTTCGAGTAGTTGGCCATTTTGAGCATCGAAAAAAAAAATTCTAACTGCTTGATGTTCATACTAAATAGATGTGTAATCAACTTTATGAGTGAATCACTTTTTAATACGAAAAAAATCGTTAAATTCGCACATGATTTTATGCCCGTTACTGTGGCCTAAGGCCTTAAGTGATGTTCCTTGTCAGAGGCAAATTGCAGGTAAACTTCGGCCCCCACGAGTTCCTCTAGCCATAAGAAGAAAATTCGATTGCCGTTCTCCGCAAAATGTCAGGGTTCTCACGAGAGTGAGAAAATTGCAAAAAGAACTATGTTCAAAGTCATCCAGTGAGTAAAAAAACGGACGATGAGGGGAAGAAAGCACAACAGAGCTTTTGCTATCCACGACGGTAACTTCTCATCCCGCTCGGAAATTCCAAAAGTGTATCAACGCATTTTAGCGGAAGTGTATGTTGGCATTGGTTATTTTCGTTATTTCTTAACCGCTCCACCAGGAGCTGAATTCATCAGCTTGTGATCCAGCCATGCGATTGATGACTGACGGTATAATGCCGCAGGGAATTTCCGCGTCTTGCAGGAAAATTTTTCATGCAGTTTTCGCTCTACTCGTGCGCGCACATATCCAGAGATCTGCGAGCAAATGTTTGAGAACGTAGTTCACACGAAAGGGGAAAAAGCGTAATACATGTTACCTCAGCAGCGATCGAAACCGAATGTAAACGTAGCGAATGATGTGAAATTGGTGATCCGAACGTTATTAGTTTCAGGGGTAAACTTGATCTCGCGGTATTCCCGGGTCGGCTCGAGAAATCAAGTATGGGAGCGACTGACCTTGTTTAAAATATAATTGTACATGCCAACGTGCAACCACGAAGCACATAGCCAAACGTTGCTTTATTTTCCTTGCGCACACATCACGAACTTAAACAATGTTGTATAATGCGGGCACGGAAATTCTTGTGCTACATTCAAGCGTAGTGAAAAGCGAAAGTGGTATAACAGAAGCTGCAAACGTAATGTACGATTCATCGTAACATTGTAAGAACACCGTAGGTGGCTTGCTACATAATAGTGTTACGGTCTATACTTGGACCTGAAACGTACGCTGTGGGCTCCGATGTTCGGAATACGTATTCCCATTAAGCATCATATTAATTATAGAGCGAACGAAAACAATGTTTCGTCGAATTCTTGTTATTATCATTGTTATCAGGGTCCGCGAAATTCTGTGTGAGAGAACGGCAAAATGAGGACTTCAGTGAATAATTCGTAACGGTTTCTAGTTTCTGAATATATCTAGTTTCAACGGAAACGGATATTGGCGGTGAAACGTTGAAATGCTTTATTGTAGTCTCAAATCAGAGACCTAAGCCGAGCTGACGTACGATCCCGCCGGTAAAGACAACCATTAAAAGTTTTCGAAACTTTTCTCGAAAAAATAAACTAGACGGAATTATCTGAGGGTTTAATATTCGATGTTAAACTGAGAGAGGAAGGAGCTACGCCAACGAAATCCATACATAGGTTTCGGAACTTAAAAAAAAACGACTGGATCGGATGACTTGAAATGTTGACAGTCGGAGTCAAATTTCCAGAGGAAGGAGCTGCCCGATATTCGTGATTTTGGGGAAAAAATCGCAGATTCTCATACCACAGAAGGCTGTATTGAAAACAGATTAGAAAATGATGTTCTGGTTGAGCTTATGGCAAATCGAAGAAAAGTAGCTCCTAACCTAGACACTTGAAGCATCTGTGAAAAAAAAATACGTGACGAAAGTTTCCAAAGTGCTTGATCAAAAACGGCTATTCATGTAGAGAAAATCGGGGCAAGACGATGGCGGTAAGATGAATCATAAACCTAGCTACACAATCTCCAATGGGGGCACAGTGCTCCCGTTGGAGTTTGCAATGAATGAGTGTCAAAGTATCAACTGTGGCGGAAGCACGCGTCTCGAGTGAGAAAACAACAGCGATTTTTTGACATAACGATCTAATTTTTGGTAAAGTTTACCATCGTTTCAGTTCATTTGAATTGCTGATATTGATTAAAGACGGGTAAGTAAACAGAATGAAAGTACTAATCATTAATATAGTAAGAACAGTTTGTCAGAAATCTTCGAGGTGATTTCTTGTTAATTCGTCAACCGTCTAATGGGGCAAGATGAATACAAGCTATCGCAACGCCGCCATATTTTACAACTTAACACTATCTACGTTAGAAAAGCTGAAATGCAGCTAGTAGGGCCTATGGTTGTTCTTTAACGGGTGTTTCTACCAGACGAAGAAGAAGAACTAATAAATGATTTAAACAATATGAAAGCAAGATCATTCGGAGTAAGTACTACAGAAGGTAGACGTTTGGTTTATGAAATTGCAGGTATTGAGAATGAAACCATAGGTGAAAGCTGCCAATAATTCGTGTCCCATCATGCACCCAGCGCTGTTCCATCTTGCCCCGCATATGGGGTAAGATGGGAAAAATAAAGGTTTAATTAAAAATATAAGGACCTGCGTGTAATAAGGCCTAGCTAAGAGATATTTGAAGTAAAATGAAAAATATTCATTTTAAGGGGCCAGTCCACTTTGAAAATTTCAAAAAATCGAAAGCAAGCGAGACTTGAAGAAATCGACGATGATGAGCAATTAGAAGGGATTTTGTATGGTGCAGGAATTGCCGATTGAGTTTAGGTAAGAGTTTTTCATAGTATAAACTTCAAACACGTTTTTCTCGAAACAACGTTTTCAAAATCTAGCTCCATCGTATCTCTAAAACTAATAAACCGATTCTCTTGAAATTTGAACCACATATTGAAAACATGATTCGCAACAAGATGACCCTCAATGATTTAAAAAAATTTATTTCTACTCTTTTTTGCGAGAAACTGCGAAAAAACGCGTTTTTTAAAACTTTTTTCGTTTTTCATCTGCCTTTTTTTTATTTTTGGATAAAACTTTATATCTAAGGGTCATTTTGTAGCTGGGGTCATACTGAATGCAGGACTTTGCTTTTTTTGTTTCAGACAAGCCGTTGCCGAGTTGTGTTGGAGCTACCTAGCCCATCTATTTTTGAGGCGTTACGTTAAGGGGGGATTGTCTTTTTTTTCGCAAAATTTACCGCTTTTTGGGAATTTTTTTGTGAAGAAAGTATACAACGGAAAACTTGTAAAACTTGGCATATAGTTTTATTGATCTGTTTACTACATACAACAAATTTTTTAAACAATTTCATCAAAAAATCCGCCTCTCACCCCCCTCGACGCGCGATGGTCCTTTTTTGATGGTGTGCACGATTACAGCCTTCACGTTCATCCTGCAACAAAAACCCAAAAAGCATTTTACTCTAGACACATATAGCTATCGTTCGATGAAGGGAAAAAAAATTGACGATTTGGTGACGTTTTGAACTTGAAGTATCGATTTTTCGAAAAAAATTGATCGATTTTTTGTTATAAATAAAAAACTATTAAACGTATTGCTTTTTTGCTTCATCAAACGATAAAAGGATCTCAGCTGAGCATTCTGTCCAAATTTGAAGGCAATCGGTTGAATAGTTTTTGAGAAATCGTGCACACCATCAAAAAAGGACCATCGCGCGTCGACGGGGGTGGGAGGCGGATTTTTTGATGAAATTGTTTAAAAATTTTTTTGTATGTAGTAAACAGATCAATAAAACTATATGCCAAGTTTCACAAGTTTTCCGTTGTATACTTTCTTCACAAAAAAAATCCCAAAAAGCGGTAAATTTTGCGAAAAAAAAAGACAATCCCCCCTTAAACTATAGTTTTTGTACTTAAAAATGAATAAAAATGAATTACATTTTTTTAATGTATTTCAAGATTTTATATATCAAGCCCAACAACTTTTATATTCATATCTTTTATAAAATCCTCAAAAAATCGCGAAAATAGCCTTTTTTCGTGGCTCCAAAGTGGACTGACCCCTTAATCGACATATTTTTATTTTAATCATTATACAAGTTCAGTTTCTATTTTTAAAAAACGAAAAATGGTAACTTGTACCATAAACAAAAACAAATTTAAACATTTTTAAAAACCTTGATAGTAGGCCTTATTTTACTATGGTAGGGTAATATGGCCTACGGCTTCGACATACTTAAATAATCAAACTATACGTAATATATTTGGTATTTGGGATCAATAATCCTCTGCAGCTTTGTATGAACTCAAAGTTCCTCTTTGCACTGCTCAGACAGCTGACACCAGGACGTTTTCTGACCACAGCACTCGTTTTGTAGGCATCGGGATCCAGGCTCTAAAAATAACGATCAATTAATTCGTAATAAATATGCATACTACTTATTTACATTCGTAACATCTTGAAAGTAATTTAAAATACATTATAGAACAAACACACTTTGCTAAAAGAAGTAAGAGGATAATAAGACGTATGGTTAAATTTAGTAGGCCTTAATAACCATCGCCCAGGTGTGTAAGCCAAACAAAAAAAAATATTTGCACCACGATAAGTTATTCAAATATTTATAATCATCGTTGCTTGAATTAATAAAAATAAAGACTGTGATTTTAGAGAGATAAGTGTAATATTACAAAAAATACTTACGATTTATTTGGACCGATTTTTATTATTGGTGCTGCTCGGCCGCGTCTTATGATGGATGATGCAACCATGGCGGCGGGGAACGGGGTATCGCGACTCCGCAAGCTTCGAGCGACATATTCGTGCAATAGACGTATGTGAGTGTGGCCTTGAGCGTGAGCGGTTATTTTAAATACGATTTTTGTAGAGCGTAGAGTTTACCTCGTATTACATGCTAACAATCAAAAAGACTGATTTTTTTGTTTCCAAAATTATAAGATTAATAAACGTTGATTACTTTAAGAAAAATAATTAAAGTTGACTGATTCATATCTACTGTTTTATTTGAACATGACCGTAGCGTTCTCATCTTGCCCCGAGTTCCCCTACGCTTTCTCAATCAACAGACTTTTTTCAAAACACTGTCTTTCTGGAGACAATGAAATGACAAAAACGTCTTCATCTCTGAGCACAAAACTGAATAAATTGGGTTATTAATTCCATCTACTTCCATCCCCTCAATTCCCTTGTTTCCCAGCCTCTCCTGGCTGCTCACCCACAAATCTCGAATAAAATTGCACCTCCTTTTCCCCGTTTCCTATATAGGTTCGACATTCCTCCTACTTATCGTCTTCCCAAGCGTTTGAGCACCGGAGCCCAACTATACCAGGTCCTTGCGTCAAGCACGTTATATCGATTATCTGCTCGTACTTTCCTGCCGATTTTATCCATACATCTAGCAAAAGTCGAGTTTGAAGAGTCAGCCTTCGATTTCCACTTACCTCGATGCAATTTATAATTCGCAGACCGATCGCATGTACCGCAAACTTTCCAGTCGAACGGCTTCACAGCATGAACTGGTTTTCCTCCTGACTCTCCCGTGACGAGGTCTCGTTATCCGCGAG
>CAUJKO010000112.1:0-14671 GCA_963210295.1 Ophion ellenae | reverse complement strand
AAAAAACCGTTTTTCGGAATCGTTGTTGAAGGGAAAAAAAACAAGTGAGCCCAGTAAACATCGAGGTATCTTTTCAAGTATATTTGAAATATGTTTTGAAAAATTGCAACGATTGCAATGATTGCAGATTTATCAGCCTGTTCCATGTGCATCTTGTCACTGCAGTCCCCAATAGGCGGGAAAGATGCAGCACGTAATTCTTGACTGAAACAAAAAACCAATAAAATCTTCAATTGTCATATATTTTTCTTCCGGGTGAATTAAGAAAAAGCTGAAAAAATCGTGAATTTATAACTATTCGCAGGTTTGAAAAAAAAAATGTTAAAAAAACACTCTAACGTGCTATTATAATTATTCGAAAAGACTTTTTCAACGACTTTTTAAATTCGCTCAGAAGAGATTTTCATACTGAAGAAAATAAACTTTGGTTTGATTCAATATGTCGTTTAGTTTTTTTGCTATCACGACCGCCATTTTGTAAAAATCGTGAATATGAAAACTGGAGAAAACGCGCTTCAAAGTTTTCAATAGGAGGAAATATCAATATCAAATATCGCTCCTCTGATGTTGACCTTGTATCTTCGAAAATATTAACGATTGGCCTCTATAACTTTGTAAATATATTCTCGGATAGTTTATTTATCGATTTAAGCAATAAAAAAAGATTTTTCGGACCTTCTAATTCAGGATTTCAGCGTGAAAAAAAACACTTTTTTGCGAATTTTTTTCATCTATATGGATAGAGTAAATTTATTGAAACTTTTTGTACATCGTTAAGTGTCATTTCAAGAACATTCCGTGAAATTTGTACGCGAAAATATCCACAAACAAGCCGGTGACAAGGCTTTTCCAAGAACGCCCTTTGGAAAAACACGATTTGCGGCGTCCACTGTATCTCAGCTAGAAATTATATGAAATCAAGTGCCATTAAAATTTAGTCAAAGTATCATCAAATCCTCCCCCCAAAGGTCTTTGATAATTTTTTTTTTCATTTCTTAATTTTTGGTGGTCATGTAAAGTGAAAAGTGCTATTTTTCACGAAAAATTCCGCCATTTTGGGGGTGGAAAACCCCCTCAATGTAAAAATAAATCTCAAACTAACCGTTGGGGGGAGATATTTTATATGCAGAAAGTGTGTACCAAGTTTGAAATAAATCGGTCATGTAGTTTTCAAATGGCAGTGAACACGAACTTTGAAAAAGTGGTTTCGAGAAAAACGCCGCACCGGCTTGTTTGTGGATATTTTCGCGTACAAATTTCACGGAATGTTCTTGAAATGACAGTTAACAATGTACGAAAGGTTTCAATAAATTTACTCTATCCATATAGATGAAAAAAATTCGCAAAAAAGTGTTTTTTTTCACGCTGAAACCCCTACCCTCCCCTTAAAAAAACACACGTGATGTTGGGGGCCGGGGGAGGGGTGCGCCTAGAACCTCACCATATCACCCTGGGGAGCTCAGAAAGTGGCATAAAAACCTCACATGATTAACGGAGACTTTGTCCTTGGAGTGCCATATTTCAGGTGTTTACATTTTATTTTTTTAAAGGAAACGAGTAAAGCTTTTTGAGTGCGGTTTTTTTTTGCTTTTATTCATGATATACAGAACGTTAACAAATTTTTTTTTGAAAAAAAAAAAAACCAAAATGACGGCCGTTGCAGCTCCGCGAAAACAGGTCCTCAAATCGCGGGAGGTAAACGGCTGACATCACTGCCCCCTCTTTGTTGATCTGAAACACAAATTCAAAGCATATTATCGATCTGTGACCCTTTGGTCATGGAATGACGGATGGGTTTTTCGTTTAGTACAAATTTCGGAAAATGGCGGCAATTTGAAAAAAAAAATCGAATTTTCGCGTTTTTTTTCGCATAAAAAGATAAATAATAAATGCAAAAATGTATCTATCGGAAAAACGATCCGTGATTCCGTGAAGACATATTTTCTGAGTATGCTCTCCAAATTTCAGGTCGATATGTTAATTACAGCGGTCAGGATAATGTCAGCCATTTTTAAAAACGTGTTTTCGAGAAAAACGCGTTTAAAGTATAGTAATGTGTTTACACAAATGTGTTTATAATTACCGCTAATCGGCAATGCCTGGTCCACAGAGGCATCCCTCCTCTTCTTCTAGCTGCTCATGTTGAGCCGCTAACATCTCCCGCTGCTCTTTCAAGGACAAAGTCTCCCTTAATGAACGACCCCTAGGCCATATAGGCCACGGCCTGGAGGTGACGGACATTAGGGGGCGGCGGATTTTAGAGGCAAAAGGCCTAGATAAACACAAGTGATGAATATGAGAAAGAGCGGCACAAAGTCGAGTGACCTATACTTAAGAAACGTATAAATCCGGCACTGGTCCACCCCATGTGGATCGACGTTCAACGTTTCGTGTGACTGGGAGAGACTCCCCGAGGGTGTGCACTTCGGCTCCGTCGTTAAATCTCGTCGGAGCTCGACTCGCACTGTATACGGAAGTTTCCTGCTCGGACGAGGGCCCATGGACGGCGGGCCAGGTGCCGTCGTCGCTCGATCCTCGCGTGGGCGTACTTTAATGCCTCCGCGAAGCTTGCCCGCGCAGCGAGATGATCGGCGAGGGAGGGCAGTGAGGGAAGAAGAAGCTCGAGAGAGAGAGACGCTGGCCGCGATCTGATTTGCGAGCGCCATTACACGAGGGCCGGGATCGTTGTAGCGCAACTGTTGCATTTATGAATGAGATTACCCCTAATATATTGTCGTGTATATGCGCTCGTCCGGCTTTGCTAATTCCACACGAGACGACTACTCGCGCGGCCTTTATTCTTCCTCATCGTATATAAAGCCTTCTCCTCTTCTTCTGTACACCGAGAGAGGATTTGCTCGTGCCGTAAAATCAGTACCGAGTTACCCTTCTTCTTTTTCCTTCAACGTCTTGTCGTTCTTTTCCTCTTCTTTTTTCCGCTCCTTTCTCGTTCGTTTGTCCGATATACAGGCCTCTTCCATCTTTCTCGATGTGCACTTGTACGCCCCCCCCCCCCCCCCCCCAGACCCCCAGGCTCGTCCTTTTCCTACGTCTGGGCGAACGAGGCGCAACGATGCACGAACCAGCTCTTGCTTTCCACGCTAGCGAAGCTTCGCGTGGCTTACGAAAAAGTTTGCCAGAGGAGAAAAGACGAGCGAACTTTGAGACACTTGTGACGGAACGGACTGCTCGCGGAAATAAAAGGCTACACTTGCTCTAATCGTGCCAGGTTCGCATTTCACAAAGGGGAACATCACGCAACACGAGTGACGGATGTTGATTAACGTGCTGGCCAATCATGCAGGGTAGCGAAGATTACGACGAGTTGCTGCACATGCTTTGGAACGTAGTCTAGAAGTGAATGTGTTATCCTTTTTTGCGGATATCTTTGGTATGATGAGGCTCGGGTGTGTTGCACGAGGGTTTTCTTTAGTGGGGAAAGTAAGGTAACGGTACCAATGCTCGGACGGGTCCCACTGTTCGGACAGTAGTTCGAATATTTCACGTTATTAGCTATATGCAGGGTGTCCAATAGGAAGTTGCTGAAACTAATCGACTGTCAT
Organism: Ophion ellenae; assembly: GCA_963210295.1. Taxonomy (NCBI): domain Eukaryota; kingdom Metazoa; phylum Arthropoda; class Insecta; order Hymenoptera; family Ichneumonidae; genus Ophion; species Ophion ellenae. Next base: position 11,108 of record CAUJKO010000112.1, on the reverse strand, counting down.
TTTAAAACACGTGCACAGAATCGGAAAAGCCAAATTGCTTTGAATAGAGGAAACTCCGCAGTTTTAAACGCACATAAATAAAACCCAGTCAAATATTTTTTATGTCAATTTATTACATCTTATAAAAATAACGAAAAAGTACAGTGATAAATGATAGATATTTTCGAAGTGCGAACCGTTAGATTGGGCACAAAAATCAATTCTCTTTTGAAAACTGTGAAAAACTGTGTCCAACATATCGTTCGTAATGCCGCGAACCACTTCCTGGATGGCCGCGATCAGTTCTTCTACTGTGCTGGGGTTTTTAGCGTAACAATGATCTTTAACGTAACCCAACAAGAAAAAAATCACAAGGGTTCAGGTCTGGCGAGTACGGAGGCCATTCTAGTCCGCCTTGAGCAAATTTAAGGTACCCCAGACCGATTACTCGAATCCCATATACGCGATGAATAGCTTCAAACGCCTCATGAGTCCGGTGCGGCGTCGCTCCATCTTGCATGAAGTAAACATTTTTAACCAGTCCCCTCTTTTTTGCATAAGCGAAGATTTTCGTTTCCAAAAGCTGTTTGTAACTCTCTCCTGTTACCGTAGATTCCAAGAATTGCAAATAAATTCCTTTTACTGAAATCGCTGCCCATGCCGTTACTTTCTGTGGATGAAGGGACTTCGCTAGCGATATGTTGGGATTTTCCGTTCCCCAAAACCGGTAATTTGGCTTGTTTACGTACCCATTCATCCAACAATGTGCTTCATCGGAATAAATAATCAATTTCTCATTAAGTTCTTCGGCTTCAAACATTCCCGTAATAGTGTTACAAAATTCGATGCATTTCGTCATGGCATGTTCAATTAACAATTGATGAGTGCTTATTTTATACGGATGAAACTTTGAAAAATATTTCAAAATGTTGTGTAATGATGATTTGGTTATTTTTGATGCTTGAGCAGCTTTCCGAATCGAAACATTTGGATTTTGTTTGAAATAATTCTCAACTTCGTTGATCTTCTCTGGTGTAGTCACCGTAACAGATGGACCTGGCAACTCGCGTCTACGGTCCTGGAGTGTACCATACTTCACGAAGTTATCGATTATCCTACAAAAAATAACGTAAAATTACTTCAATGCAGTTTAATTGAATTGAAACACAAGTTGTGTGATAGATGAATATGAATAAATATTAAATTCTTACCTTTTCAGAGTGTTTTCGCTGGCAACTCTATGAGTTCCAAACTTAGTACGAAACCCTCTATACGCATTACTATAAATTTTTCCCCTCGAGAAGAAGCACTCAATAAGATATACTTTTTCTTCCGTGGTGAGCTCACTCATTTTGACGCGCGCGTACTTGCTTCAACCACGGCTGGAATAAAACTGCGGGGCCTCAGGTATGCGCCTTAGAAAAAGGGAACCCTATTGAATTCATGGAGGGAAGAGACACTTATTTAGTTTTAGCAACTTCCTATTGGACACCCTGTAATTGATAGGCAACGAAAAGTGACGCTTGCATTCTATTCAGCCTTCAATTGTTCATTGATTATTGAGAAATTGTACGCTAATAATGAACTTTAGTAGTAAAATTGACGAGTTATGTCAACGAGTCTGCATCAGTCATGTCATGAATGCACTTTTCTAAACCGAAGAGCTAAGGAGTTACGATAATTTGAGATAGTAATAGAGGTCTATTTTTTTAAATCGATTTCTAGACTAGACTTATGATCAATCGAAAGCGAATCGAACCGACTTTTCGACACCGTCGTTACATTTTGGTTTATATGAGATTTTATATAATAAATTCAGCGTCTCGTTCATTCGGACATCTATCCCACGCATGTATCACGGTCGAATCTCATGTCCGATTACTGGTACGAGAGAACGTAGCCGCAGAGACCGAATTGCCGGACGCCAAGCGTTGACAGTTCGTTTTTCTGTGTACCTCGCGATAAATGATTTATTAGAGGGTAGGGGTTTCAGCGTGAAAAAAAAAACACTTTTTTGCGAATTTTTTTCATCTATGTGGATAGAGTAAATTTATTGAAACCTTTTGTACATTGGTGAGTGTCATTTCAAGAACATTCCGTGAAATTTGTGCGCGAAAATATCCGCCAACAAGCCGGTGACAAGGCTTTTCCAAGAACGCCCTTTGGATCAACACGATTTGCGGTGTTCACTGGATCTCAGCCAGAAATTATCTGAAATCAAGTACCATTAAAATTTAGTCAAAGTATCATCAAATCCTCCCCCCAACGGCCTTTGATAATTTTTTTTCATTTCTTAATTTTTGGTGGTCATGTAAAGTGAAAAGTGCTATTTTTCACGGAAAAATCCGCCATTTTGGGGGTAGAAAAGCCCCTCAATGTAAAAAAAAATCTCAAACTAACCGTTGGGGGGAGGTATTTTATATGTAGAAAGTGTGTACCAAGTTTGGAATGAATCGGTCATGTAGTTTTCAAATGGCAGTGAACACGGACTTGGAAAAAGTCGTTCCGAGACAAACGCGTTTGAAGTTTAGAGCAGTCGGAGCTACAGTGTTAGAGGAGCGGGACTAAATAGTCAATAACGTCGAGAGTTTTGCTCTGATTGACTTGAAATTTTGGGATTACATTCTTGAAATGTTTAACTATAAGAAAATACAAACAAAAACGATTTTTCAAAAATGCAAACCCCTACCCTCCCCTTGAGCTTAGTTTGTGATTTTGAAAAATGAAGTGAAGAAAAAGGTAAAATCAATTGGTAACTACATGTGTCCCATATTTGGATAATACAATAGGGAACGTAACTAGTCGCGACGCAAACGAAGTTTGTGGTTATGTGGTTATAGGGACGTGTCCTATAATTGGGACATGATACTGTCCGAACATAGGTACGTAACGCTAACAGCGGCCCGAAAATTGGTACACTTGGTACTATTGAACATTTAAATGTATCAAAATAAAAATATTTAACTTTCCGGTAGTTATTGTATGTGCTTTGAAAAATAGAACTTACGAGCTTGACGTCAGTTTCGGTCATTTTTGTTTTAAACGGTCCATAAATGAATAATAAACCCTATAATCTAAGGATGCTTTTAAGGGGAGATATACACCTAGGAGCCGGAAAAAAGGTCATTTTTGTGAATGTTTTCAAGAAAAACTATTTGAAATTTCGGATTGGGGTTTTAATTATCTAAAAGTATATACATTCAAAAGTATGTTTAATTTTCTCTATTTAAAAATATCAAAAATATACAAGGATATTGTATGATCCTTGGAGCGTCGTAAAAAAATCTGCGTATACGGTACCCACTGGCGTTTCTTCGAAAATCATCTGAAAAACAGAACCAGAAAGATTATTAAGGCGTTACCCCCACTTGTAGCGCAAAAAAGGCCTTTTTCATGAATTTTTTTAAAGAAAACTACGAAACTTTTTTAATCGATCAATATACCATCTTAAAGAACACATCTTGAAGAACTTTCAGTAATTGTTTTATTGAAAAATATTACATTGTTTAGTGGCAAATGGCCGTCAATGAAATAATGTTTTTATATACACGCTTTGCGGTGACCAACATTGCGGCGAAGTGGATCATCTGAAAAAAAAATGCGGATGGATTTAGTCAAATATAAGTATAAGCTAGTCTTTAATCGAAGGATTTTAAAAAATATTCATTTTTCACAAAATGGCGGACAGTCAAAGTTAATGGTTCGATTTTAACGAAAAAAAACGGCCGTTATTTGGCTATGAAACGGCAATTTTTTTCGAAAAAAAAATCGAACGATTAAAGACTACATTTTTATGTATTAAATAAGCCTGCAAAATTTCAAGAAGATCGGTTCATTAGTGTTCGAGTAATCTTGGTCACCGACTTCAGAAATGCCATTTTGAGAAAAACGCGTTTAAAGTTTCTCTTTCAACGCTCTTTCAACGCTCTTTCAACGCGGATTCTTCTCTTTCAACGCTCATATCTCAGTCAATTTTGTTCGGATCGACTTGAAATTTTCAGGACATATTCTCAGATACTTATACTTCAAAAAAATGCAATAAAAAAAAATCGATTTTTTCAATATCGCAAGTGGGGGTAACCCCTTAAATTAGATACTATAATCTAGTACTTGGCATAGCCGATTTTGAAAATATCGATTTATGACAAAATGGCGGACGTTTGAACATAAATAGTGATTTTTGGGCAAAAAATTAGTTATTATATTGCCTATAAAACAAAAACTAAGTAGCGGGAAAAAAATTCTATGACAAGTACTAGATAATGATGTATAGAATAACCACAAAAAAACTCAAGGCAATCGGTTCATTGGTTTTTGAGAAATTTTGGGTACCGATTTGAAAAACGTGGTTTTGAGAAAAACGCGTTTGAAAATTTGGGAATTAATAAATCGTGAAATTTGTCAACTTACATGGAATCATCGATACCAGGCCCATAGTGTAGGTATTCTACGGTCGACGGAATGTTCATAGGTTCTAAATCCTCGACCTCGACCATCTAGGTGTATATCTCTTAACCGTCCGAGCATTGGTACCTTTACCTTAGGTCTTTGGTTCGAAGGACGGTGAGGATTTTGGTGGCCACGGGAAGCGCGATTTCGGGGGGTGTCGTCACTGGTTGAGTTTAGACGGTGCGGGGTTCACCGATTGGATTTTTCTATGGTGGTGAACTTTGCATCGTTGGAATGCAACGAAAGTTCTTAATTTTTGTTCACTTCATTTTTATTACTATGTACGCCCTTTTTTCAAGCTTAGTTTATGGAACCCTAATAAGGACCTTCGGAGATGTTTCAGTGATTTTTGTGATCCTAAATGGGGTGAAAAAATGGGCGTACGGGAAAGAAATGTTCGTTGCATCCTAACGATGCTAAGTTCAATACCGTACTTTTCTATCGTACCGATATGATTCAAGGATAATTTTACGGTTATTTGAGGTAGATACAATTTTGTTTAAGTACAATGGTATGGTAGCAAATTCATGTGCGAAACGAGATAACGAGCGAATTAAGTCAGCAGCTCTAACGGGCCTGCATGAGCTTCAAGCTAAAAAAAACAGGTCGGTTTTCAATATTTATTTCTGATGAGGGTATTTTGATGACGAGGTCGGGATTCTACAAATTGATACATAGCCTCGCAAGTTTGAGTTCTTTTATCATTGAATGATATCGATACGCCATGGAGTTATTATTATTTAAGGGAGACTTTGTCCTTGGAGTGCCATATTTCAGGTGTTTACATTTTATTTTTTTTAAAGGAACGATGTAAAGCTTTTCGAGTGCGGTTTTTTTCTTGCTTTTATTCATGATATACAGAACGTTAAAAAAAATTTTTTTTGAAAAAAAGAACCAAAATGGCGGCCGTTGCAGCTCCGCGAAAACAGGTCCTTAAATCGCGGGAGGTAAACGGCTGACATCACTGCCCCCTCTTTGTTGATCAGAAACACAAATTCAAAGCATATTATCAATCTGTGACCCTTTGGTCATGAAATGACGGATGGGTTTTTCGTTTAGTACAAATTTCGGAAAATGGCGGCAATTAAAGAAAAATCGAATTTTCGCGTTTTTTTTCGCATAAAAAGATAAATAATAAATGCAAAAATGTATCTATCGAAAAAACGATCCGTCATTCCGTGAAGACATATTTTCTGAGTATGCTCTCCAAATTTCAGGTCGATATGTTAATTACAGCGGTTAGGAGAATGTCAGCCATTTTTAAAAACGTTTTTTCGAGAAAAACGCGTTTAAAGTTTTGTAATGTGTTTACACAAATGTGTTTATAATTACCGCTAATCGGCAATGCCTGGTCCATAGAGGCATCCCTCCTCTTCTTCTAGCTGCTCATGTTGAGCTGCTAACATCTCCCGCTGCATTTCAAGGACAAAGTCTCCCTTAAAGCCTTGGGCCACTCTAGAGGCCGAAAAATAGGCTTTTTGGGGACTTTTTTTTCAGACAAACTACAAAATAAATCGAGATAACAAAAAAGGGTGTTTATCATACATATCAGTAACTGTATGCAATAATTTCCTCGGCGCGATTATTTTCAAAATGGCGGCTGTGCAGCGCTTTTTCGATGACGTCTTCGTTTTTCCAGGGTCCACGGCCGGACAAACAGATCCTGTAATTTTTCAATCATAATGAGCCAATTAATTTTTTTCGATTAATTGGCTCATTATGATGCCCACGTACTTCTATAACTGCTATAGAAGTACGTGGGATTTTTTTTCGATATTTTGATTTTTGGACAAATGGTGCACTTCTAAAGGGGAAAGTAAAAAATTTGCCTAAAAAATCGTCAGATAATTGTTAATAACAAATTAACTAAGCAATAAAAAAAATCCTACGTACTTCCATAGACAATGTATTTATCAAGATATATTCAACATTTCAAGTGAATCGGTTGAAAATTGTCTGAGTCATGTTTCCGGCCAACTTAAAAAATGCAGTTTTGAGATAAACGCGTTTAAAGTTTTGAGTGGCTCGCTGCGGACTAGGCGGCCTTGTACTAAAATCCGAAAACCGAGTACTTAGAGATTTTTCCCGGCCATAATCTTTTGGACATCATTTTTGAGGTCATAGAGGACCATTAAAAAAATATCGATTTTTCGAAAATTCTAGTGGCTAACCCCTTCAGGGGGTTATTATTATTATTAAATATTAAATTAAATTAAATTACATATTAAATATTATTATATATTAAACTGGTGCGATGGTCTAGTGGTTAGCGTGCTCGCCACTAAACCAGCGGACCGGGAGGTCCCGGGTTCGAATCCCAGTCGCGTACATTTCGTCGTGAAATGTTTTTCTTCGGCATTTCGCGGCGAAATAAGACTAGTTCCACGACTGGGGGGCGAACTCGATGACCGGCTGTATTGGTATAGGTTTTCCGCAGTTTCCCTATACCCATGACAGAAATGTCATGATGAATATAATACAGAGGGGGAAGTCGGCTGCGGCCGCAACAGGGGGAACAGGGAGAAAGATGGAGACAAAAAGGAGTTAAACAGTAGAGGAAAGAACGGTCATTAATGATGGGAAAGAATAGGTAACAAACGCGAAAAGCGTGTACCTAAGGAAAAAAAACCAATATTATTATATATTAAAATAAGGAAATTTCAAAGATTTTTTCGTCTTGAAGCTATTCATTTGACATATTATTGCATCTTTGCATTCTCAATTTTTGTTTAATATTTAAAAATGCACTGGTGCATTTATCTGAAACATCAGACCCAAGTAGTTCTAGATTTCCAAGACCCACACGGTCTATGTGAACCTGATAAATTCAAAGAAAAGTGAGAATTCGAAAAATGGTAGCCGTTTGAGAAAAAATGTTAAATTTTTCATTAATTTTTTTACCATGGTATGGGTTAATAAAAAAAGTCGTTTTGAAAAATAATTTTCACAGAACTTAAGGTTCACGTACACGATAATTATGTTATCCAAAAGTGTGCAAAACTTCGAAACGATCGATCCGATAGTTTTCGATTTAAGGTAGTTCCTCTGCGAAAATCTCAACCAAAAGTTTACATACTATGTTCATGTTTAAAAGATTGATAATTGGTTCAATTAGTAATAAATAAAATTAAAAACTAGGCAATATTGACTCGGTACTAGTAGATAATACGATGGATATAATTTATTGCCGTAAAATATAATTTATATTGTGTTTTTGATCTACCATTGCCAGTAAACTTTTTGCCGGGACTGTCCAGGCTTTGCCCCAATTGTTTTTTTTCCCAGGCTTTGCCAGGCTTTGCACCAAAATTGTGAGGGCTTCTCATGGTTATATCTTGGAAACTAGATGGTGAATCATTCTCATTTTTTTTTCACATTATTCGTGATATCTTACTCTAGCTTATCCTCGTTTTTGATCAATTTCTTAATTTTAGTTTTGACGGTAGAATTAATGATGCTCTGTTTGGCCATCATAACGCATTTGTTACGTGTAAACCAAGCCAACTTTAAGTGTAACTATCTCAGGTTTGGGGTGGTCAAACTTATTCAAATTGCACAGATGTTTGGATAATGTATTAAATAACATATATGTCAAATTTCAACCATTTCTTAATTCAACTCTTCTGTGGAGGTACTACCTTAACTTGTACGAGGTTCACGAAAAAGTGGTTTTCAGTAAAACGCGTTTAAAGTTTCAAGACTCAAAAATGTCGTGACTAAATGACCTACCTGTCAATCTGCGATTTCGAGGCCATTAAGTGGTCCCTCAGCTCCCTCGTGGAGTTCATTTTGGGCCACAATCTCGTCTTTACGCTGCAAAGGGATAGCCCCGTTTAAAAAGTGCTGCCGTTGGTGCATCGGTGCAGGAGGTTCCGGCAACAGGGTCACCAGAGACGAAAAATAAAAAAATGTTCTTTCAGCACAACTAAACTTTCGTGCGACCGGATACTATTTTAAAATTCCCACAAATACGAAAATGGCAAGCTGTAGAAAGAAAAACTGATTTTCGATCGGAAAAATCACTTCAATCATTTGTCGCCAACAAACGAATAAAGATATTTAAAAAATCATTCTACCATGCGATAAAAAATGTTGTAAACTATGCTCTGTCCGGATTTGCCGTCCGAATCGTACATCTAGATTTTGCCATACGGCTCGCACATTCCGCAAAGCACAGTTTCGTGAAAAGTGCAAAAGTGTCGCCGTTAGCAACACCTTCATTAAGGCGGGATATACATTTGCAACGATAAAAAAATCGATTTCTTTTTTTTCCCTTTAAACGATAAAACTATATATGGAGAATATTTTCCGAAAGTTTCAAAGCGACATCCGAAAAACTTCAAACGTTACTGCCCGTCAACGCTGGGCCTCATCGCTCGGATTCGGAGCGGGCGTGAACTTGAAACGCGTTTTTCTCAAAACTGCATTATCGAAATTGGCGTGCAGGATTAATCAAAAACTATTAAACCGATTGAGTTGAAACTCGGTAGAAATATTGAAAATATCGGTACCTTTTACTTGACGGGAATTGTTTTTGTAAAATTGGAAAAAAAACGAATTTTTTCATCCACATTTTACAGAAATGTTGCGCGAAATGTTAATTTTTTTTTGGAAACGCGTGCCATTTTCTCAAATTTGCATTTTCTTCATTTTAATTACCGCCACATAGAAACTATACATGTTCTAACTCAAAAAATGTTTGAACTTTTTTTGCCAATAAAAGTCTATGATGAATTAATTAGAAAAAAATTGTTTTGTACACTTTAATATACTATTAAAGTATACCTAAAGTTTGATAATTGTAGAATGATTATTTCTTAGTTTCAAAAATCCTTCAATATTGCTTATTTTTTTCCTGTCTAAATGTAGGGTCTGAATTTCCTCTAGGGTCTAGGGTTTCCCGTCTAAATCCCGCCTTAAGGAAAAGGTAGAGGTTTCATCGTGCACTGAGAAAAAGAAATTGTTGAATGTGCAAAATGCATTTTGTTGTCTCGAAATGTTGTTGTTTTAACAGTTGCTCAGACGTGCTAAATAAGCTACAGTTCACACCACTAAAACTATCGGTTAGATTGACAAAACGTTTGTTATGCCAATCAAAAATCAAGGCGAACGTATTTAAAGATACATTTTGTTAAACCAACTGAATTTTGGTTGGATGAACGAATTTTTTTTTTTTTCAGTGTGAAAAAGAAACACTTTTTTGCGATCTTTTTCATCTATATGGATAGAGCAAATTTGCTGAAACCTTTTGTACATTGTTAAGTGTCATTTCAAGAACATTCCGTGAAATTTGTACGCGAAAATATCGACAAACGAGCCGGTGACAAAGCTTTTCCAAGAACGCCTTTGGAAAAACACGATTTGCGGTGTTCCCCATGTAGAGGTTGCCATGAGTTGCCCAATGTTACGATCAGGCCAATATTGGGACCATCGTATAAGCCAACAAAAGAGAAATAATATTGGCCCATTACTGTTCCGCTCTCAACTGAAAACTGGCACAATATCGGCCCATCCCTAAAGCCTGTCCTGGCCCATCTTTAAAAACCAATAAACAGCCGTGATAGTTAAACTAAATTTGCCAATTTAAAAACTGGGGTTACTAAAATACTGACAGTTCCATTTGCCGAATATTGTTCCGTTATAAATTGAAAACCGGCACAATATCGGCCCATCGTTTAAAACCAATAAATAGCCGTGATGGTTGAACTATATTTGCCAATTTAAAAACTGGTAAGGCTAAAATACAAGCAATTACATTGGCCCATTATTGTTCCGTTATAAATTGAGAACTGGCACAATATCAGCCCATTACTAGAACCTATCCGGGCCCATCTGTTAAAACTACTAAACAGCCGTGATAGTTCATCGAAATTTGCCAATTTTAAAACTGGCCATGCTAAAATACTGGAAATTACATTTAATTAATCTAAGCCCTTTATTGGCTAAGTGGGTCAGACCATATCTGCTTTTAGTTTTATTTAAGCCTTGGGTTATTCATTATCTGTATATTGTGCCAGAATAGGCAAATAACTGGCACGTCATATATTAATCGTCTATATTTTGTAGTTCAGTTTTTGTAATCAAGTCTTGGCCTATTATTGGCATTTGTAAATGACCAACATAAGTAAGTAAAATATGCCAATTTTGAAACCTGTCATATACGCAAATCACAATTTATTTCAAGGTTATTCCATGAAATATGTATCCATAAGTACCAATCTCGGGCCAATCTTGGCCCGATATAGGTTGAATATTTATCACGCACCCAAACAAACCCAAACAAACGCACGGCCCAATATTCTAGATAGACTAACTTCTAGATAGCCCAACTGTGAAGGCCCATCATAGAGCCAGTGGTCAATTTCTACATAGGCCCTTTTAGAGGGCCCACATAGGGCCAAGTGCAATCACCAACATTGGCGCTACAATGAATTAAATCATTGGCCCAATAATTGTTGGCTCTATTGGCCGATATCGGGCCGTTCTTATCATTTCTACAAAGGCACCTCATTGGTAAATACTCACGGCCCAATATTCTAGAAAGGCTAACTGTAAAGGCCCGTCCCAGGCCCAACGGTCAATCTCTACATGGGTCACTGTATCTCAGCTAGAAATTATCTGAAATCAAGTACCATTAAAATTCAGTCAAAGTATCATCAAATCCTCCCCCCAACGGTCTT
>CAUJKO010000111.1:15000-34784 GCA_963210295.1 Ophion ellenae | reverse complement strand
TTTCATGTATTTGTGAATAGTTCTGGCTTCCAGCTATTTTGAAATAATTATTTAAAATGTTTATTAGTATCTCAACTATACAAGTGTGCTCTGCTGATGGATAGCCATGAGTTCCAGGTGCTTTTTGGGCGGGATATTATTGTTTCGGTATTGTTTGATGTACTTGAGAATAGTTCTGTCTTCCAGCCATTTTGAAATAATTGTTAAAAATGTTCATAAATATCTCAACTATACAAGTGTGCTCTGCTGAGGGATAGGCATGAGTTCCAGGTGCTTTTTGGGTGGGATATTATTGTTTTGATATTGCTTGATGTATTTGAGAATAGTTCTGGCTTCCAGCTATTTTGAAACAATTATTAAAAATGTTTATGCGTATCTCAACTATACAAGGGTGCTCTGCTGATGGATAGGCGTTAGTTCCAGGTGCTTTTAGTGTGAGATATCATAGTTTAGGCATTGTTTGATGTATTTAGGAATAGTTCTGTCTTCCAGCTATTTTTAAATAATTGTTAAAAATGTTTAATAATATCTCAACTATACAAGTGTGCTCTGCTGATGGATAGGCTATAGTTCCAGGTGGTTTTTGCGTGAGATATTATAGTTTCGGTATTGTTTGATATACTTAAAAATAGTCCCGGCTTCCAGCTATTTTCAAATAAATGTAAAAAATGTTTATAAATATCTCAACTATACAAGTGTGCTCTGCTGAGGGATAGGCATGAGTTCCAGGTGCTTTTTGGGTGGGATATTATTGTTTTGGTATTGTTTGATGTATTTGTGAATAGTTCTGGCTTCCAGCTATTGTGAAATAATTATTGAAAATGTTTATCAGTATCTCAACTATAGAAGTGTGCTCTGCTGAGGGATAGGCATGAGTTCCAGGAGCTTTTTGTGTGGGCTATTATTGTTTTGGTATTGTTTGATGTATTTGTGAATAGTTTTGGCTTCCAGCTATTTTCAAATAATTGTTAAAAATGTGTATAAATATCTGAACTATAAAAGTGTGCTCTGCTGAGGGATAGGCATGAGTTCCAGGAGCTTTTTGTGTGGGATATTATTGATTCGGTATTGTTTGATGTATTTAAGAATAGTTCTGGCTTCCAGCTATTTTCAAATAATTGTAAAAAATGTTTATTAATATCTCAACTATACAAGTGTGCTCTGCTGAGGGATAGGCATGAGTTCCAGGAGCGTTTTGTGTGGGATATTATTGTTTTAGTATTGTTTGATGTATTAGTGAATAGTTCTGGCTTCCAGCTAATTTGAAATAATTATTAAAAATGTTTATAAATATCTCAACTATACATGTGTGCTCTGCTGAGGGATAGGAATGAGTTCCAGGCGATTTTTGAGTGGGATATTATTGTTTTGGTATTGCTTGATGTATTTGAGAATAGTTGTCTTCCAGCAATTTTCAAATAAATGTTAAAAATGTTTATTAAAATCTCAACTATACAAGTGTGCTCTGCTGAGGGCTAGGCATGAGTTCCAGGTTCTTTTTGGAAGGGATATTATTGTTTTGATATTGTTTGATGTACTTGAGAATAGTTCTGGGTTCCATCGATTTTGAAATAATTGTTAAAAATGTTTATCAGTATCTCAATTATACAATGGTGCTCTGCTGATGGATAGGCGTTCGTTCCAGATGCTATTTGTGTGAGATATTATAGTTTTGGTATTGTTTGATCTATTGAAGAATAGTTCTGGCTTCCATGCATTTTCAAATAATAATTACAAATGTTTATCAGCATCTCAACGATACAAACGTGCTCTGCTGAGGGATCGGCATGAGTTCCAGGTGTTTTTGGGTGGGATATTATAGTTTTGGTATTGTTTGATGTATTTGAGAATAGTTCTGGCTTCCAGCTATTTTCAAATAATTATTAAAAATGTTTATCAGCATCTCAACTATACAAGTGTGCTCTGCTGAGAGATAGGCATGAGTTCCAGGTGCTTTTTGCGTGGGATATTATTGTTTTGGTATTGTTTGATGTATTAGAGAATAGTTCTGGCTTCCAGCTATTTTCAAATAGTTATTATAAATGTTTATCAGCATCTCAACTATACAAGTGTGCTCTGCTGAGGGATAGGCATGAGTTCCAGGTGCTTTTGGGTAGGATGTTGTTGTTTTGGTATTGTTTGATGTATTTAAGAATCGGTCTGGCTTCCAGCTATTTTGAAATAATTATTAAATATCTTTATCAGCATCTCAACTATACAAGTGTGCTCTGCTGAGGGATAGGCATGAGTTCCAGGTGCTTTTTGGGTGGCATATTATTTTTTCGGTATTGTTTGATGTATTTGAGAATAGTTCTGGCTTCCAGCTATTTTAAAATAATTACTACAAATGTTTATCAGCATCTCAACTCTACAAGTGTGCTCTGCTGATGGAAAAGCGTTAGTTCCAGGTGCTTTTGTGTAGGATATTATAATTTGGGTATTGTTTGATGTATTTGGGAATAGTTCTTACTTCCAGAAATTTTTAAATAATTGTTAAAAATCTGTATGAAGGTCTCAACTATACAAGTGTGCTCTGCTGATGGATAGGCGATAGTTCCTGGTGCTTTTTGTATGAGATATTATAATTTAGGTAGTGTTCGATATATTTGAGATTAGCTCCGGCTTCTAGCTATTTTCAAATAAATGTTAAAAATGTTTATTAACACCTCAACTATACACGTGTGCTCTGCTGATGGATGGGCGTGAGTTCCAGGTGTTTTCGTGTTAAATATTATACTTTAAGTATTCTTTGATGTATTCAAGAATAGGTCTGTCTTTCAGCTATTTTCAGATAATTGTTCAAAATGTTTATTGATATCTCAAGTATACAAGTCTACTCTGCTGATGGATCGGCGCCAATCCATTAGCAGAGCATACTTCTATAGTTGGGATATTAATGAACGATTTTATCAGTTAATTGTAAACAGCTGAAAGCCAGAACTATTTCCAAATCCATCATACAATGCCTAAACTATAACATCTCACACTAAAAGCACCTGGAACTAACTCCTATCGACCAGCAGAGCACCATTGTATAGTTGAGATACTGTTAAACATTTTTAATAATTATTTCAAAATAGCTGGAAGCCAGAACTATTCACAAATACATCAAATAAGACGAAATCAATAATATCCAACCCAAAAAGCACATGAAACTCATGCCTATCCCTCAGCAGAGCACACTTGTATAGTTGAGATCCTAATAAACATTTTTAATATTTTTTTCAAATTAGCTGGAAGCCAAAACTAATCGCAAATACATCAAACCATACCAAAACAATAATATCCCACTCAAAAAGCACGTGGAACTCATGCCTATCCCTCAGCAGAGCACACTTGTATAGTTGAGATATTTATACACATTTTTAACAATTATTTGAAAATAGCTGGAAGCCAGAACTATTCTCAAATACATCAAACAATACCAAATCAATAATATCCAACCCAAAAAGCACCTGGAACTCATGCCTATCTCTCAGCAGAGCACACTTCTATAGTTGAGATACTTATAAACATTTTCAATAATTATTGCAAAATAGCTGGAAGCCAGAACTATTCTCAAATACATCAAGCAATACCAAATCAATAATATCCAACCCAAAAAGCACCTGGAACTCATGCCTATCCCTCAGCAGAGCACACTTGTATAGTTGAGATATTTATCTACATTTTTAACAATTGGTTGAAAATAGCTGGAAGCCAGAACTATTCTCAAATACATCAAACAATACCAAATCAATAATATCGAACCCAAAAAGCACCTGGAACTCATGCTTATTCCTCAGCAGAGCACACTTCTATAGTTGAGATACTAATAAACATTTTCAATAATTATTTCAAAATAGCTGGAAGCCAGAACTGATCTCAAATACATCAAGCAATACCAAATCAATAATATCCAACCCGAAAAGCACCTGGAACTCATGCCTATCCCTCAGTAGAGCACACTTGTATAGTTGAGATATTTATCTACATTTTTAACAATTATTTGAAAATAGCTGGAAGACAGAACTATTCCTCAATGCATCTAACAATGCCTAAACTATAATATCTCACACTAAAAGCACCTGGAACTCATGCCTATCCCTCAGCAGAGCCCACTTGTATAATTGAGATATTTATAAACATTTAAAATAATTATTTCAAAATAGCTGGAAGCCAGAACTTTTCACAAATACATCAAATAATACCCAAACAATAATAGCCAACCCAAAAAGCACCTGGAACTCATGCCTATCCCTCAGCAGAGCACACTTGTATAGTTGAGATATTTATACACATTTTTAACAATTATTTGAAAATAGCTGGAAGCCAGAACTATTCTCAAATACATCAAACAATACCAAAACAATAATATCCCACCCAAAACGCACCTGGGACTCATGCCTATCCCTCAGCAGAGCACACCTGTACAGTTGAGATTTTTATAAACATTTTTAACAATTATTTCAAAATAGCTGGAAGCCAGAACTATTCACAAATACATCAAACAGTACCAAAACAAAAACATCCCGCCCAAAAAGCACCTGGAACTCATGCCTATCCCTCAGCAGAGCACACTTGTATACTTGAGATACTAATAAACATTTTTATTAATTATTTTAAAATAGGTGGAAGTCAGAACTATTCACAAATACATCAAATAATACCAAAACAATAATATCCTACCCTAAAAGCACCTGGAACTCATGCCTATCCTTCAGCAGAGCACACTTGTATAGTTGAGATATTTATACACATTTTTAACAATTATTTGAAAATAGCTGAAAGCCAAAACTATTCTCAAATACTTCAAACAATACCAAATCAATAATATTCAACCCAAAAAGCACCTGGAACTCATGCCTATCCCTCAGCAGAGCACACTTGTGTAGTTGAGATATTTATAAACATTTTTAACCATTATTTGAAAATAGCTGGAAGCCAGAACTATTCTCAAATACATCAAACAATACAGAAGCAATAATATCCCACCCAAAAAGCACCTGGAACTTATGCCTATCCCTCAGCAGAGCACACTTGTATAGTTGAGATATTTATAAACATTTTTAATAATTATTTCAAAATAGCTGGAAGCCAGAACTATTCGAAAATACACCAAATAATACCAAAACAATAATATCCCACCGAAAAAGCACCTGGAACTCATGCCTATCCCTCAGCAGAGCACACTTGTATAGTTAAGATCTTTATACACATTTTTAACAAGTATTTGAAAATAGCTGGAAGCCAGAACTATTCTCAAATACATCAAACAATACCAAATCAATAATATCCAACCCAAAAAGCACCTGGAACTCATGCCTATCTCTCAGCAGTGCACACTTCTATAGTTGAGATACTAATAAACATTTTCAATAATTATTGCATAATAGCTGGAAGCCAGAACTATTCTCAAATACATCAAACAATACCACATCAATAATATCCAACCCAAAAAGCACCTGGAACTCATGCCTATCCTTCAGCAGAGCACACTTGTATATTTGAGATATTTATATACATTTTTAACAATTATTTGAAAATAGCTGGAAGACAGAACTATTCCTCAATACATCAAACAATTCCTAAACTATAATATCTCACACTAAAAACACCTGAAACTAACGTCTATCCATCAGCAGAGCACCCTTGTATAGTTGAGATACTGATAAACATTTTTAATAATCATTTCAAATCAGCTGGAAGCCAGAACTATTCACAAATACATCAAATAATACCAAAACAATAATATCCCACCCAAAAAGTACCTGGAACTCATATCTATCCCTCAGCAGAGCACACTTGTATAGTTGAGATATTTATAAACATTTTGAATAATTATTTCAAAATAGCTCGAAGCCAGAACTATTCACAAATACATCAAATAATACCAAAACAATAATATCCCACCCAAAACGCACCTGGAACTCATGCCTATCCCTCAGCAGAGCACACCTGTACAGTTGAGATATTTATAAACATTTTTAACAATTATTTAAAAACAGCTGGAAGCCAGAACTATTCACAAATACATCAAACAGTACCAAAACAATAACATCCCGCCCAAAAAGCACCTGGAACTCATGCCTATCCCTCAGCAGAGCACACTTGTATACTTCAGATACTAATAATCATTTTTATTAATTATTTTAAAATAGGTGAAAGTCAGAACTATTCACAAATACATCAAATAATACCAAAACAATAATATCCTACCCTAAAAGCACCTGGAACTCATGCCTATCCTTCAGCAGAGCACACTTGTATAGTTGAGATAATTATACACATTTTTAACAATTATTTGAAAATAGCTGAAAGCCAGAACTATTCTCAAATACTTCAAACAATACCAAATCAATAATATTCAACTCAAAAAGCACCTGGAACCCATGCCTATCCCTCAGCAGAGCACACTTCTATAGTTGAGATACGAATAAACATTTTTAATAATTATTTCAAAATAGCTGGAAACCAGAACTATTCACAAATACATCAAACAATACCAAAACAATAATATCCCACCCAAAAAGCACCTGGAACTCATGCCTATCCCTCAGCAGAGCACACTTGTATAGTTGAGATATTTATAAACATTTAAAATAATTATTTCAAAATAGCTGGAAGCCAGAACTATTTGAAAATACATCAAATAATACCAAATCAATAATATCCCACCCATAAAGCACCTGGAACTCATGCCTATCCCTCAGCAGAGCACACTTGTATAGTTGAGATATTTATAAACATTTTTAACAATTATTTGAAAACAGCTGGAAGACAGAACTATTCTCAAGTATATCTAACAATACCAAAACAATAATATCCCGCCCAAAAAGCACTTGGAACTCATGCCTATCCCTCAGCAGAGCACACTTGTATAGTTGAGATACTAATAAAGATTTTTAATAATTATTTCAAAATAGCTGGAAGCCAGAACTATTCACAAATACATCAAACAATACCAAAACAATAATATCCCACCCAAAAAGCACCTGGAACTCATGCCTATCCCTCAGCAGAGCACACTTGTATAGTTGAGATATTTATAAACATTTTTAACAATTATTTCAAAATAGCTGGGAGACAGAACTATTCTCAAGTACATCAAACAATACCAAAACAATAATATCCCGCCCAAAAAGCACCAGGAACTCATGCCTATCCCTCAGCAGAGCACACTTGTATAGTTGAGATACTAATAAACATTTTAAATAATTATTTCAAAATAGCTGGAAACCAGAACTCTTCACAACCACATCAAACAATGCCTAAACTATAATATCTCAAAGTAAAAGCACCTGGAACTAACGCCTATCCATCAGCAGAGCACCATTGTATAGTTGAGATACTGATAAACATTTTTAATAATCATTTCAAATCAGCTGGAAGCCAGAACTATTCACAAATACATTAAATAATACCAAAACAATAATATCCCACCCAAAAAGCACCAGGAACTCATGCCTATCCCTCAGCAGAGCACACTTGTATAGTTGAGATATTTATAAACATTTTAAATAATTATTTCAAAATAGCTCGAAGCCAGAACTATTCACAAATACATCAAATAATACCAAAACAATAATATCCCACCCACAACGCACCTGGAACTCATGCCTATCCCTCAGCAGAGCACACCTGTACAGTTGAGATATTTATAAACATTTTTAACAATTATTTAAAAATAGCTGGAAGCCAGAACTATTCACAAATACATCAAACAGTACCAAAACAATAACATCCCGCCCAAAAAGCACCTGGAACTCATGCCTATCCCTCAGCAGAGCACACTTGTATACTTCAGATACTAAAAATCATTTTTATTAATTATTTTAAAATAGTCGGAAGTCAGAACTATTCACAAATACATCAAATAATACCAAAACAATAATATCCTACCCTAAAAGCACCTGGAACTCATGCCTATCCTTCAGCAGAGCACACTTGTACAGTTGAGATAATTATACACATTTTTAACAATTATTTGAAAATAGCTGAAAGCCAGAACTATTCTCAAATACTTCAAACAATACCAAATCAATAATATTCAACTCAAAAAGCACCTGGAACCCATGCCTATCCCTCAGCAGAGCACACTTCTATAGTTGAGATACGAATAAACATTTTTAATAATTATTTCAAAATAGCTGGAAACCAGAACTATTCACAAATACATCAAACAATACCAAAACAATAATATCCCACCCAAAAAGCACCTGGAACTCATGCCTATCCCTCAGCAGAGCACACTTGTATAGTTGAGATATTTATAAACATTTAAAATAATTATTTCAAAATAGCTGGAAACCAGAACTCTTCACAACCACATCAAACAATGCCTAAACTATAATATCTCAAACTAAAAGCACCTGGAACTAACGCCTATCCATCAGCAGAGCACCATTGTATAGTTGAGATACTGATAAACATTTTTAATAATCATTTCAAATCAGCTGGAAGCCAGAACTATTCACAAATACATTAAATAATACCAAAACAATAATATCCCACCCAAAAAGCACCTGGAACTCATGCCTATCCCTCAGCAGAGCACACTTGTATAGTTGAGATATTTATAAACATTTAAAATAATTATTTCAAAATAGCTGGAAGCCAGAACTTTTCACAAATACATCAAATAATACCCAAACAATAATAGCCAACCCAAAAAGCACCTGGAACTCATGCCTATCCCTCAGCCGAGCACACTTGTAAAGTTGAGATATTTATACACATTTTTAACAATTATTTGAAAATAGCTGGAAGCCAGAACTATTCTCAAATACATCAAACAATACCAAAAGAATAATATCCCACCCAAAACGCACCTGGGACTCATGCCTATCTCTCAGCAGAGCACACCTGTACAGTTGAGATATTTATAAACATTTTTAACAATTATTTGAAAATAGCTGGAAGCCAGAACTATTCACAAATACATCAAACAGTACCAAAACAAAAACATCCCGCCCAAAAAGCACCTGGAACTCATGCCTATCCCTCAGCAGAGCACACTTGTATACTTGAGATACTAATAAACATTTTTATTAATTATTTTAAAATAGGTGGAAGTCAGAACTATTCACAAATACATCAAATAATACCAAAACAATAATATCCTACCCTAAAATCACCTGGAACTCATGCCTATCCTTCAGCAGAGCACACTTGTATAGTTGAGATATTTATACACATTTTTAACAATTATTTGAAAATAGCTGAAAGCCAGAACTATTCTCAAATACTTCAAACAATACCAAATCAATAATATTCAACCCAAAACGCACCTGGAACTCATGCCTATCCCTCAGCAGAGCACACTTGTATAGTTGAGATATTTATAAACATTTTTAATAATTATTTCATAATAGCTGGAAGCCAGAACTATTCGAAAATACATCAAATAATCCCAAAACAATAATATCCCACCGAAAAAGCACCTGGAACTCATGCCTATCCCTCAGCAGAGCACACTTGTATAGTTGAGATCTTTATACACATTTTTAACAAGTATTTGAAAATACCTGAAAGCCAGAACTATTCTCAAATACATCAAACAATACCAAATCAATAATATCCAACCCAAAAAGCACCTGGAACTCATGCCTATCTCTCAGCAGAGCACACTTCTATAGTTGAGATACTAATAAACATTTTCAATAATTATTGCATAATAGCTGGAAGCCAGAACTATTCTCAAATACATCAAACAATACCACATCAATAATATCCAACCCAAAAAGCACCTGGAACTCATGCCTATCCCTCAGCAGAGCACACTTGTATAGTTGAGATATTTATATACATTTTTAACAATTCTTTGAAAATAGCTGGAAGACAGAACTATTCCTCAATACATCAAACAATTCCTAAACTATAATATCTCACACTAAAAGCACCTGAAACTAACGCCTATCCATCAGCAGAGCACCCTTGTATAGTTGAGATACTGATAAACATTTTTAATAATCATTTCAAATCAGCTGGAAGCCAGAACTATTCACAAATACATCAAATAATACCAAAACAATAATATCCCACCCAAAAAGTACCTGGAACTCGTGCCTATCCCTCAGCAGAGCACACTTGTATAGTTGAGATATTTATAAACATTTTAAATAATTATTTCAAAATAGCTCGAAGCCAGAACTATTCACAAATACATCAAATAATACCAAAACAATAATATCCCACCCAAAACGCACCTGGAACTCATGCCTATCCCTCAGCAGAGCACACCTGTACAGTTGAGATATTTATAAACATTTTTAACATTTATTTCAAAATAGCTGGAAGCCAGAACTATTCACAAATACATCGAACAGTACCAAAACAATAACATCCCGCCCAAAAAGCACCTGGAACTCATGCCTATCCCTCAGCAGAGCACACTTGTATACTTCAGATACTAATAAACATTTTTATTAATTATTTTAAAATAGGTGGAAGTCAGAACTATTCACAAATACATCAAATAATACCAAAACAATAATATCCTACCCTAAAAGCACCTGAAACTCATGCCTTTCCTTCAGCAGAGCACACTTGTATATTTGAGATAATTATACACATTTTTAACAATTATTTGAAAATAGCTGAAAGCCAGAACTATTCTCAAATACTTCAAACAATACCAAATCAATAATATTCAACTCAAAAAGCACCTGGAACCCATGCCTATCCCTCAGCAGAGCACACTTGTATAGTTGAGATATTTATAAACATTTTTAACAATTATTTGAAAACAGCTGGAAGACAGAACTATTCTCAAGTACATCTAACAATACCAAAACAATAATATCCCGCCCAAAAAGCACCTGGAACTCATGCATATCCCTCAGCAGAGCACACTTGTATAGTTGAGATATTTATAAACATTTTTAACAATTATTTGAAAACAGCTGGAAGACAGAACTATTCTAAGTACATCTAACAATACCAAAACAATAATATCCCGCCCAAAAAGTACCTGGAACTCATGCCTATGCCTCAGCAGAGCACACTTGTATAGTTGAGATATTTATAAACATTTAAAATAATTATTTCAAAATAGCTCGAAGCCACAACTATTCACAAATACATCAAATAATACCAAAACAATAATATCCCACCCAAAACGCACCTGGAACTCATGCCTATCCCTCAGCAGAGCACACCTGTACAGTTGAGATATTTATAAACATTTTTAACAATTATTTAAAAATAGCTGGAAGCCAGAACTATTCACAAATACATCAAACAGAACCAAAACAATAATATCCCACCCAAAAAGCACCTGGAACTCATGCTTATCCCTCAGCAGAGCACACTTCTATAGTTGAGATATCTATAAACATTTTTAACAATTATTTGAAAATAGCTGGAAGCCAGAACTATTCTCAAATACATCAAACAATACCAAATCAATAATATCCCACCCAAAAAGCACCTGGAACTCATGCTTATCCCTCAGCAGAGCACACTTCTATAGTTGAGATATCTATAAACATTTTTAACAATTATTTGAAAATAGCTGGAAGACAAAATTATTC
Source organism: Ophion ellenae (assembly GCA_963210295.1). NCBI lineage: Eukaryota > Metazoa > Arthropoda > Insecta > Hymenoptera > Ichneumonidae > Ophion > Ophion ellenae. Next base: position 23,271 of record CAUJKO010000111.1, on the reverse strand, counting down.
TCAAGTACATCAAACAATAACAAAACAATAACATCCCGCACAAAAAGCACCTGGAACTCATGCCTATCCCTCAGCAGAGCACACTTGTATAGTTGAGATATTTATAAACATTTTTAATAATTATTTCATAATAGCTGGAAGCCAGAACTATTCGAAAATACATCAAATAATCCCAAAACAATAATATCCCACCGAAAAAGCACCTGGAACTCATGCCTATCCCTCAGCAGAGCACACTTGTATAGTTGAGATCTTTATACACATTTTTAACAAGTATTTGAAAATACCTGGAAGCCAGAACTATTCTCAAATACATCAAACAATACCAAATCAATAATATCCCACCCAAAAAGTACCTGGAACTCGTGCCTATCCCTCAGCAGAGCACACTTGTATAGTTGAGATATTTATAAACATTTTAAATAATTATTTCAAAATAGCTCGAAGCCAGAACTATTCACAAATACATCAAATAATACCAAAACAATAATATCCCACCCAAAACGCACCTGGAACTCATGCCTATCCCTCAGCAGAGCACACCTGTACAGTTGAGATATTTATAAACATTTTTAACATTTATTTCAAAATAGCTGGAAGCCAGAACTATTCACAAATACATCGAACAGTACCAAAACAATAACATCCCGCCCAAAAAGCACCTGGAACTCATGCCTATCCCTCAGCAGAGCACACTTGTATACTTCAGATACTAATAAACATTTTTATTAATTATTTTAAAATAGGTGGAAGTCAGAACTATTCACAAATACATCAAATAATACCAAAACAATAATATCCTACCCTAAAAGCACCTGAAACTCATGCCTTTCCTTCAGCAGAGCACACTTGTATATTTGAGATAATTATACACATTTTTAACAATTATTTGAAAATAGCTGAAAGCCAGAACTATTCTCAAATACTTCAAACAATACCAAATCAATAATATTTAACTCAAAAAGCACCTGGAACCCATGCCTATCCCTCAGCAGAGCACACTTGTATAGTTGAGATATTTATAAACATTTTTAACAATTATTTGAAAACAGCTGGAAGACAGAACTATTCTCAAGTACATCTAACAATACCAAAACAATAATATCCCGCCCAAAAAGCACCTGGAACTCATGCATATCCCTCAGCAGAGCACACTTGTATAGTTGAGATATTTATAAACATTTTTAACATTTATTTGAAAACAGCTGGAAGACAGAACTATTCTAAGTACATCTAACAATACCAAAACAATAATATCCCGCCCAAAAAGCACTTGGAACTCATGCCTATCCCTCAGCAGAGCACACTTGTATAGTTGAGATACTAATAAACATTTTTAATAATTATTCCAAAATAGCTGGAAGCCAGAACTATTCACAAATACATCAAACAATACCAAAACAATAATATCCCACCCAAAAAGCACCTGGAACTCATGCCTATCCCTCAGCAGAGCACACTTGTATAGTTGAAATATTTATAAACATTTTTAACAATTATTTCAAAATAGCTGGGAGACAGAACTATTCTCAAATACATTAAACAATACCAAAACAATAATATCCCGCCCAAAAAGCACCAGGAACTCATGCCTATCCCTCAGCAGAGCACACTTGTATAGTTGAGATACTAATAAACATTTTAAATAATTATTTCAAAATAGCTGGAAACCAGAACTCTCCACAATTACATCAAACAATGCCTAAACTATAATATCTCAAACTAAAAGCACCTGGAACTAACGCCTATCCATCAGCAGAGCACCATTGTATAGTTGAGATACTGATAAACATTTTTAATAATCATTTCAAATCAGCTGAAAGCCAGAACTATTCACAAATACATTAAATAATACCAAAACAATAATATCCCACCCAAAAAGCACCTGGAACTCATGCCTATCCCTCAGCAGAGCACACTTGTATAGTTGAGATATTTATAAACATTTAAAATAATTATTTCAAAATAGCTGGAAGCCAGAACTTTTCACAAATACATCAAATAATACCAAAACAATAATATCCCACCCAAAAAGCACCTGGAACTCATCCCTATTCATCAGCAGAGCACACTTGTATAGTTGAGGTGCTGGTAAACATTTTTAATAATTATTTGAAAGTAGCTGGAAGCCAGAACTATTTTCAAATGCATCGATCAATACTAAAACTATAATATCTCGAACAAAAAGCACCTGGAACTCATGCCTATCCTTCAGCAGAGCACACTTGTATAGTTGAGAAATTTATAAACATTTTTAACTATTATTTGAAAATAGCTGGAAGCCAGAACTATTTTCAAATACATCAAACAATACCAAAACTATAATATCTTACACAGAAAGCACCTGGAACTGACGTCTACCCATCAGCAGAGCACCCTTGTATAGTCGAGATATTAATAAACAATTGTATCAATTATTTACAATAGCTGGAAGCCAGAACGATTCTCAAATCCATCACACAATACCAAAACCATAATATCTCACACAAATAGCACCCAGAACTCACGCCTATCCATCAGCATATTTTTATCGGAAGATACACAAAAAAAATTCCGTCACTTTTTTTTTGGCAAAATCACCAGAACTATTGCTAAAATTTATCAGGAACTATAGAACTCAACCGCATGTAGAAAGAACTCCCGGTAATCTATGGTTTTCTGCAAAATGATCTGCTACGGGAAGTTAGCAGAGCATTTTATCAATCACCTTTTTTTGGACAAAATCACCAGAACTATTGCTAAAAACCATCAAGAACTATAGAACTCAACTGCATGCCAAGAGAACTCTCACTTAATTTTGATCTGCTGGCAAATGCTCTGCTAACTTCACTGACACCCATAAACCATTCTAGATCATCAATTACAAGATTTTTACTATACATGAACCAATTCGAAAATTGACGAAAAAGTCACAACAGAGTGGCTGTGAAGAGGCATGAAAGCTTATTAGTGAATCTAAGTTTATTAGTAAATCGATGTCTTTGAAGATGCGCATTGGCAACCGACAACCTGAATGTGAGGAGAAAGATTTTGGATAGCGATCGCAATTGAAATAAACGAAGGGTTCTCCTTCAACTCCGCGCAAGCAAACTTTAATAACGTAGTGAATCGTAGTATACTTTTATATACCATCACCTACTTATTAGTGGCGAAGAGGATTAATCTTGCGAACACAGCGTATATTCGGTATGGTAACTACATGATTTTCATCAGGGAATCCTAATGAAAATCCTAAGCCACGAACGTTCAAATTCACTAGGGAACTCGAATAGCAAATTTCTTGACAATATCAGCCGCTTTGTTAGTCACGTTTGAATAACAATTAGTCCCACAAAAGTGAAACACATAAAATTGATATTTTAGTTTTTCCTGAATGTCAAAACAAAAGTGAATATTGCATTCGATAAATTGAAAGAATTGCTTTACGAAAAATCTTGATCGGATTTTTTAGTTAACCAGCCGTGTAAATGTTGCCATTTGATTGTGTCCGCAGTTGGGATTGGTACACATATTTTACAATACGTATTCATGCAACGCACATATTTATACATAACCAAATGTACATGTAGAACATGCATTATTAAAAAGCAAAAATACTTGTCATCAATTAAAAAGATAAATGATGTACGTCAAATATAGATAAGTTATTAGTTCGGGTCTAAGGCCTTCCAAAACCGAGGTCAAAGGAAGCAAACCGTACGCGACAAGTGGTACTTTTACATGATTGAAACTTGGTGTTTTTCCGCAATAGTCTTTCGATGTTTTTCGATGTGGACACGGTATATATGTTCGTAAAATTTTGAGCTCGTTGGATGAAGCTAAACTTTTTTTATGTATTTTGATCCGCTGAAACCGAATATCACAATTTTTCGCCGAAAAGTCGAGCACTCAATTGTTTATAGCCAATTGTTGAAACAATTTTTCAAAAAATTAAAGTTTTTCGGGATCAATTATTTTTTTAAAATATTTTGGGCAATTTTAAAACGAAAGTATTTTTTATAAAATTTTTCCAAAGTTCATAGTTTTTGAGTAATACATTTTTGAACATTTCTAAAAGAGTTTTCCAATTTTACACCTGATTTATGTATAGAAATACTAATTAAAAAATTACTTACATCGAATCATCAATTCCTGGCTCATACAATAGGGCTTCTGCCGATGTGGAAGCTTCCAAAATATCAATTTGATGTTGTCTTCAAAGCATTCTGCCTTCCCGGGGACTATCGTTTGGGTGTTAGTCAGCCGCTAGCTGCCATGGGGACCCGACGCCCCTTCACTAATTGTGGGACATCCCGGAAACTATTCATCGGATTGACTTGAAATTTTCAGGGAATATTTTCGAAACATCCTTCAAGAAAATGTAAATAAAAAAAACTCGATTGTTTGAAAATTCTGACTGCATCTCACCCCTTAAAATATAGTACAGCCGATCGATATCCTAATTTGCGAAGCAAGAAAACTTCAACGTTCTTGTTCTATTGATTACTACCATGAAGCATTGTACGACTCGTGAAAAAGAAAACTAGCGCGCCAAGTTCTTGTAATTTCAGAGTGCTGCAACTTCCTTCGTTAGCTTCGCGTTGTTTCACAATTAACAATCACAAATTTCGAATCGCATGATTTTTGCAGCAAACGTGCTGTACGCATACATTAGTTTACATGCCGCACTCGTTCATTCGGTTCATTCATTGATATACCAGGTGTCACATTTTAATCTAACACCTTATTAATATATTGAGTATAGTGGAACTTTTAGGGTTCAACATTTTTCCTACAAAAGTTGTTAGTTTCGACATGGAAACTTTTTGCGAAAATAGTCCTTTTTTCCTTAAAAAAAATGTATTGGCCATCTCAACGTCGCCATTTTGAATTTTGGACCAATGTCTTTTTTTTAACTTCCCCCTTCGAACCCTAAAAATGTTACTATACTCAATACTTGATTGAAATGGGACACTCGGTTTATAAAGGGTGTCTCAAAATAACCTGTCTTCTTTATTCATTAATGAAACGTATTATTTATTTGAAAAGTCCGAATATTTTCATTTCAATATAAGGTACATACGGTAGCTTCCATGCCGTTTATGCCATTCATCGGATATTGAGTTCCACACATAGCCTCCATGTTTGTACCTTATATAGAAATAAAAATATTCGTACTTTTCAAATAAATAATACTTTTTATTAATATATAAAAATGCCCGGTCATTTTGAAACACCCTATAGAAATCTAGCGGTCGGTCCGTTTTCTAGACGCTTGATAAATAGATATCATGCCTTGACACGAGCCAGGGAAGTACGGACACTGCGGTATTGGAGCTATGTTTTAATGCGTCACTTTGGCATCGGCAAAACGGTACACGATTCCAACCGACTGGTATCTTATTTCCGTCCACTGCAATAATATAACAGCGTCAGGTACGTTGATCGTCGACAGCTTTCCAAAAGCCCTTCTGTCTTCGTGCATGTGTATTAAAAGCTCGCGTGTGTAACTATACGAGGTACAAATATCTCAAGGGAATATCAAGATCAATCAAAAGGCAATCACTTAGGTATTTGTAAATTACGCATCACGCAGCGGGGGCCTAATGTTATTTCGAGTATTGTAGCCCAGACCCAATTGGGAAAGGAATACCTAAACATTGGTGAAGGTAGTAAGGAAATGGTTACTATGTTGGGTAATTAAAGGGGCGGCTATGGTTTATTTGTAGGATAGAAAAATGTATACTGTGTGTTTAAAGGAAGGTTCTCCCTTGTTGGGCCAAAAAATGATCGATTTTTCACTAATTTTTAATGCGAAAAGTATCAAATATAGAATATTGATATTTGGTATGTGGAGTAAGCGGTCTTTATTGAACATCAAAATATTTTTTAAAGTTTGACAAAACATGGTGGTGGGAGTGGGAGGAGCCACGTATGTCGGTGCGCGGGCAATGACATTCTTCGCTCGCGGAAGTCCTAAGTCCCGGACAGGTGATCTGAAGCAAAAAAATCAAACGTATTTTTACTTTGTACAATATTGTATACAAGTTAACCTAGAATGAAGAAGAAAAATTGAAAAATAACAAAATAGTGAGCGATCGGAAGAAAGTTTGTTTTTTTTTCCAAAAAGTTTCGCAGTGTTTTGCTCACTATTTTTTTATTTTCCAATTTTTCTTCTTGATTCTAGGTCAACTTATACACAATATTGTACAAAGTAAAAATATGTTTGATTTTTTTGCTTCAGATAACCTGTCCGGGACTTAGGACTTCCGCAAGCGAAGAATGTCATCGCTCGCGTACCGACATACGTGGCTCCTCCCACTCCCACCACCATGTTTTGTCAAACTTTAAAAAATAATTTGTTGTTCAATAAAGACCGCTTAGTCAACATACCAAATATCAATATTCCACATTTAATACTTTTCGCATAAAAAATTGGTGAAAAATCGAACATTTTTCGGCCCAACAAGGCACAACCTTCCCTTAAGGGGAGATGTACACCTAGAAGCCGGAAAAAGGTCATTTTTGTGATTTTTTTTCAAGGAAAACTATTTGAAATTTCGGATTGGGGTTTTAATTATCTAAAAGTATATACATTCGAAAATATGTTTAATTTTTTTTTATTTAAAAATATCAAAAATATACAAGGATATTGTATGGTCCTTGGAGCGTCGTAAAAAAATCTGCGTAGACCGTACCCACTGGCGTTTCTTCAAAAATCATCTGAAAAAAAAAACAAAAAAGATTATTAAATTAGATACTATTTTGAAAATATCCAATGAAATAACCGATTTTGAAAATATCGATTTATGACAAAATGGCGGACGTTTAAACATAGATAGTGATTTTTGGGCCAAAAATTAGTTATTATTTTGCCTATAAAACAAAAACTAAGTAACGAAAAAAAAACCTTATGACAAGTACTAGATAATGGTGTATAGAATAAACACAAAAAACCTCAAGGCAATCGGTTCATTGGTTTTCGAGAAATTTTGGGTACCGATTTGAAAAACGTGGTGTTAAGAAAAACGCGTTTGAAAATTTGGGAATGAATAAGTCATTAAATTTGTCAACTTGCATGGAATTATCGATACCAGGCCCATAGTGTAGGTCTTCTACGGTCGACGGAATGCTCATAGCTTCTAAATCCCCAACCTCGACCATTTAGGTGTATATCTCCCCTTAAGGTATTCCTTTCACCAACCCGAATATTTAACAATTAACCAATTTTCGTTTATAATCAAGTAAAAATACATTCCAGCATACTAGTAAAATTTCAATCGAAGTTACCGAACTTTCAACGAAAATTTGGGACTTTAAAAATGGTCTCATCTATACGGCACTTTATGGAGATGACGCGCTGGCCATATTTCTATCAAATAATGGATACACTAAATAACTCTAGATGCCTGATATAAACTGCTCAACGCGTGTAAAAAAGTCTACAGATTCCGTAACGACGATAAAATTATGGGGTCACCGAATATTTAAAGAAAATATGAATGACAAAACATAGAAAAATGTGACTGGCAGAAGAATTTTCGTAGCCACGACTTTTCAGAGAAAATGTAAAAATGTCTAAACCTACGAAATTGAGGCGAAATTTGTTATTCCATTTTATGGTTGGGTATAATAATTGATTGTGACTTATTTTCATTAAGCACCACTGTAATTCACGAATGATTTAGAAGGGCCTTGCTTATTTTTTTTTTTGAACGATTTTCGACTAAAAAATAACAACTTTAATAATGTATTATCAACAAATGGATAAACATATTAAAAAAACAATCCGGTCATATAATGAAAAATGTCGTAAACTAAGCGCTGTCCGAATTTAAAGTGAACCAGTCAAACGAATTAGCGATACGATTTACACTATTTCGTAAAACGTAGTATGGAGAAAAACCTCAAAGAATCGAATTCGACGGAGCGCAGTGCGCGATCTGACCCTCCACGAAAATTTTCCTAACACGGTCAGTTTTCGGGATTTTTACGAAAATTTTCGCTGCAAAGAAAACTCGAATTTTTTAAATTTCTAGATTATGCAGATCTCTCAAGGCGTACATCTACAGTGAGAAAAAAAATATATGTGCACCTCACCCGAAGCTGTTGTTAATTTGCCTTTGTTTGTTCGGGTTTTCCCAAGATTTTTGTTAACAGAATGTATATTTGTATATTTAGGATAAACTATCGAACACAGAAACTTAATAAAGCATTTTTTTTCGTAGGATAATTTGAAAAAGACGACGTGTACAAATACTTGTTTTACCCTCTGTATGTAATTCACCGAGA
>CAUJKO010000111.1:0-10000 GCA_963210295.1 Ophion ellenae | reverse complement strand
GTCAGCCATAATCCAAGATTACATTTTTTTTTAATTAATGTTATTTCCCAGATGATACTGATACTTTACCAATTAAAAAAAAATGTTTCACCTCAAAACACCAGAGATAAAAAATAGTGTAATGTGTGTAATGTCACGTGCAGATGGGCAAGACTTTCACGCTACGGGCGATGTAATTTTTTTTGGCTACTTGGCACCATGATAAACTATTTCTAACAACGGATTAACGCAAACCAAACCTTTGCAAACTTTTAGAAAAAAAAATACCATCTTACCCATCGTAAACCATATATATTCAATATTGAACCATCAAGGTTTGATGGGAGATTACGAATCTTCAATCTCTCAATGTCCGCGAACTTGTCGTAATTCGGCAACACTTAATATTAATTAACGGTAATAATAAATAATCTCGTGACATAAATATAAATAGGCATAATTATAAATAACTTAAAATTTTATTCTGAGTTTTATAAAACATTCGCTTACGCAGTTTTTTCATAATAATCATAGATAATGTTATACTTTTTCATTCGTTTTTCTTATTTACGTAACAAAAATGTAAAAATGCACAATCTTGCCATTTAACTACATATTTTATGAAAAATTAGCATCTACAGAACAAATCTATGCCTCGTATACATTTTTTTAAGGTTGATTGAAAAAAATTTCATAAACCGTCATTTGACTCAACTGGACCGCTCCAACCTCCTTAACCTGCGATTCCGGGGCCTTGAAATATCCCTCAGCTTCGTCGCGTGGAGTTCATTTTGTGCCATAAGCTCTTCTTTACATTATAAAACGATCTTCCCCCTTAATCAGACGAGTGCTGTTTTTTCTTCACCTTTCCAAATGTCTTGTGTAATCAATTTATAACATTAATAAAATTGTCAACGTCTATTTGTCAAAAAGACGAATTTTCGGTATATTGCTTTTGATAAATTCCTTTCGTGATAAATTGACAATATTCGAAGAAGCGTGGCCCAAATTATGATTTATTTTTATTTCCTTGGTAAATACAATATTTTGGACAATGAAAAAACAATATTTTTATTTGAATCGAATATTATTATTTTTAATGGGTCACTATTTTTGTGCTGGTATGTAGTGATCAAATGAAACTTAAGGGGAGGTACCTGAGTAAAAGGCGAGAAAAACAGGTAAACTTCGGGAATTTTTATCTTAAACACTAATGTTCGGTTGGTTCCGGTTTTTTTAAATTGGAAAATATGTACATTGAGGTATGTTTAGGAATTTTTTAAAATAAATTCGTTGACTGGAAGCGATTCAACCGCGATTATCTCGAAACATAGTTTTCAAAGTCGGTGCCAGATATATCTCGAAAACGGCTTCCGATTTTGACCAAATTTGGATACAATATTCTTTGATAGTTTTTCTCGTTTGCCACGTAGGATTTTTTTGGAATTTTCATTTTTGACGCAATTGCGACCGTTTTAATTTAACATTCTCTTTTCGTTCGCAATTTCCGATGATTTTGGATTGTATACCATTGCATAAAAAAGCAATGGTTCAATCAAATGAAAAACCCCTACGTGGCGAACGAGAAAAACTATCGAAGAATATTTTATCCAAATTTGGACAAAATCGGACAAGCCGTTTTCGAAATACATCTGGCACCGACTTTGAAAACTATGTTTCGAGATAATCGCGTTTGAATTGCTTCCAGTCAACGAATTGATTTTTAAAAATTCCTAAACACACCTCAATGTACATATTTCCCAATAAAAAAAATCCGGATCCAATCGAAACATTAGTTTTTGAGATAAAAATCCCCGAAGTTTACCTGTTTTTCTCGCCGTTTACTAAGGTAGCTCCCCTTAATTTCTAACGTCAAATCTATATACCCACCGCTTGCACGTATTGCTTCGAGGATCGATACCCACGCTCATCCACATTGCGTGTCGATCGCCCTTCCCAGTGTCCCGTTTCCGGTTTACCCTCGTTTACGTGTGCACCGTTGCATCCTTGTTATCCTCCTGCGTACCTACGGCTATCCATAAAAAATGTAACGCGAATAACGTAACTCTCGAGAACAGTTGAAAGCCCTGGGGAAATAGGATCTATTATTAAGGTTGTTTATTCGTCGATGAGTAAACATCCCCTTGAAATTCAGTGGCTACATTATTTGAAAGTACAACTTAATCTGATTCGAAATTGATTTGAAATATTCACGGAAACGATTAAAAATCATTTGGAAAATTCGTTGCAATCCAATAATGCAAATTTTCGACCCATTCCGTCCATCAAATTCATTCGACGAGATACACAATTAATTTCGAAAACTATAATCACCGCTAAAAAAAATTCCAAAATAATTCATTTCGATTGATGGGACTTCCAGTTCAATGTAACTAAAAATTGTTTTTACAGTTTTCAGTTAAGGTAGTCGGCCCAGTGGCCGTCAGGGTCTTAGTGATCGTCATGTTTACGCATTAAATAAGTATTTTATGATGAAAATCAGTCCTTTGTGCAGATCTGTGGTATATTAGCTTTCAAGAGGTATTTACTATGTTGTATTACATTTTCACACCCGTAAGTATACGTATAAATGAATAATCAAATTCAATATATTCCGCTACGACGTCTAGCTGTCATTTCGGCCGAATCCTTCATTGGGAGGTTAACGTGAACCATGTCCCATCTCGGGTGATTTGAGAATGCCTGTGGACTTGCGTGAAGTAAGTTTTCCTTCACGTGATTAACAAGGATTTTAGTTTTGCGTTCAGCATAAAAAATTATAGTTTTATGTTTAATTTCAACGAATTTTCATATATGTCGATTAACGGTTCAGCATCATAAACACTCTGCCGATTAATCGCCACGGCTGTCGATAACTGGGATAATGTTAGCAAAAAAAGAGTCTTACGAATCGAATATTAGTTTATAGAAAATCAGAAAAGAAATATTGGGTCCGTAATTAGCATTGTCTGAAGGATCCACGAACCAGTAATCGTCACACACATATTCGCGATAGTAGAAAGATATACATATAAATAAATGTTGTCGATTACTGGGTCGTGACCGTGTCGATAACTGGGTATGTCTTGAACACAGGTGAACAGCACTCGATCGAAATAATATTAAAAATTATTTTATGAAAAAATAGTTGTTTATAATGACTACAAATAAATAAAAATTATAATTCTGACGTAATAGGCAATATTTAGTTTCATTTTTGAAATTAATAAAATTCCAAACTCAAAATTTCAAACTCTTTATCAAATGTTTTAATAAAAATCATAAAGTTTGTGACAGAGTGTGTACAAATTATTCTGCCGTTCTATATGCAGACATAATCGAGTCAACAAAGCCCTACGAACCTTTGCATAATTAGTTAAGGCCTTATGTAGGCCAGAAGAATTTTCTTTTCCCCGTAATCTACATGAGTTTTACCGAAGTACACACGATTATTATAAAATATTTATTTTTGTACATCTAGCCCGATTTTTAAGAAAGTCGCATTTTCGACTGAAACATCGGCCTTTGTTCGTTTCCAAAAATCGCAATTGTTAAACGATTGTAAAAATCGTGTGTACATCGCTATAAAAAGTATCTAAGAAGTTATAGTTGAAATTTGAAGTCAATCAGTCAAAAAATGAAGGACCTACGAGTCCGCCCGATTTTGAAAACATTTTTTCATAAAAAACGTGTTCAAAGTTTTAAAACCATTTTTCTACATGTCTTAAAAAATGTCCACCTAAAATAACTTTTGCATATTATTTTCGACATGTTTATACACAATTTAAGTCAATAAAAAAAAAACAATTTTTTTAAAAGGTATATAAGGCTTCAAAGCAGTTTGAACGCATGTGACGATTAGTGGGACGTTCCCATGGCGATTACCGGATCAACTGTTGTGGCGACATGACGATGACTCGTACAATAGCAGCTTATAACCTTTACGAAATATTTTCTCGAAACCTTTTTCTTCGTCAATAAGAAAACTGATTAAGAACGACTTGAAATAACTTTTACTCACTTTCCTAGTTGAGCTATATAAATTTGCAAAGTCAAGTGAGCTGCTTAAGGTGACGATTACTGGGCCATCTACCTTACGTTGAACGGGGATTCTCAGCATTTATTTTTAGGATTTTATTTTCGATTTTTTTTCGCCTTCAAACGAACAAAAAATGCTGATTTTTATGATTTTTTTTAAAGGAATAATTTGTTCGCCATTTTTTAAACTTAGGGTATATTTTATTACTACTTATAGCGGTTACATAGTATTTAAAAAACAAATTGTCATTTCGTTTTAAAAATGGCGGAGGAATGGCACGGCCTTTGAAACGGGTTGCGGCGGATGTTTTCAGACGGTGTGACGTGAGCATCGGCGGGATTAATCCGAAAAAAACACGACGAAAATTTTGCTTTCATTAAGGAGTCTTCTCACTTTAGACTTAAAAAAGGTTATTTTCGGGAATTTTTTTGAGGGGTTTATATTATAGATATTGATATAAAAATTGTTACACTTAATAAATACACTTTTGAATTACATGAAACATTTTTTTATTGATTTAGGTCACTATTTATAGACGAGAATGGTATTTAAAAAAATGTCCTAAGAAATTGTAGGTCTGCACTGTTGAGGAATCTCGGAGATGGATCATCCGAAACAAAAAAATCATACGGTTTTGGATTCAGTATGTTAATGTCCATAGCGCATATCATACGTTTTTTTATGTATGCAAAAATATCAAAATGGCGGACTTTTTTTCGAAAAAAAAACGTGTTTTTTCACCGTTTTTGGCAAAAAAAGTAAATATAAAAATTTAAAAAATCCTTGATATGCGCTATAGCTATAGTTGTAAAGTATATGTGGTTAAAATTGCATAAGGAGCGGTTCAATAGTTTCGAAGATTTTATCAACAAGCCGTCGAAGGACGTTGTTTCGAGAAAAACGCGTTTAAAGTTTGTTTGGGTTACATCAATTAATACATTTAAAAAAAATGTATTTCGAAAGTGTATTTTATAAGTGTAACAACTTTTATGTCAATATCTATAATATAAACCTATCAAGCAATTCATGAAAAATTCCTTTTTTAGCGTCTAAAGTGAAAAGTGAATAACATTCATACGCAGAATATGAACCAAGAAAAAGTCGGAAATGTTGAAAATCGATGAAATGGTACCCTTTGAAATAAAAATATTGAACTTTTCGAAAAAGGCTACGTTTTGCAACAATTTTTTTTTTTTAATTTTAAAACATATTTACGAGCATGTTTTGAACGATAAAGTTAAAAAGATGTATACCAAATTTCATCAGCATCGGTCGATTAGTTTTGTAGCTATACGTCACGTCAGTTTTGAAAATGCATTTTAGAAGACCAGGCCAATCCTCCGCCATTTTAAAAAATTAATTAAAAAAAAAATACCATGTAACTGCGAAACGTAGTAATAAAACCTACTCCAAGTCTCGAAAATGGTGAACGAATGTTTGCTTTAAAAAAAATCATGGAAGTCAGCAAATTTTTTCTGATGGCCCTCCTCAATTAACCCGACTGGAAATGTTGTTCCGGCAGCCGGATCACTGACCAGGCAGGTTTGAAGATACGGTCGGGAATGCCGTAGAACCGCCCGCGTGATCTGTGCTGTATATTTACTGGATCAGTGAATCCGGAGAAAGGGTGTGATAAAGACAAACTGATCAGTTCTGAATCAGGTAATCTTGCGAGGACCTTGTTATGGCGCCAAAGTCCGTGCCTGATCGGCGCCGTATGTCTGCCGGATCAGTAGTACCCAGGTACCGATGTAAGAAGGCAGCATTAATCGGGCCCACATCAGACGATCCGCAATGCGTCCCTCACATGGCTCTGTTAATCTTACCTGTTCAAGGCCTGATCGATTTTCATTTTCCCATCCGTGCTCCGAGGTTGGCTAATCCAGTAGACATCCGGTGCCAATCTGCCATGCACTTCGAAGTGTATGTCTGATTTGCGCCGAATATCCATCGGATTACCTTATTCGGGGCCATCAAAGTAAACAACTGAGTTGCTGCGTGCATAATTTCGGCAAGATTCTAATTAAGGGATACTTTGTCCTTGGAGTGCCATATTTCAGGTGTTTACATTTTATTTTTTTTAAAGGAAACGAGTAAAGCTTTTTGAGTGCGATTTTTTTCTTTCCTTTATTCATGATATACAGAACGTTAAAAAAATTTTAAAAAAAAAAACCAACTTGGCGGCCGTTGCAGCTCCGCGAAAACAGGTCCTCAAATCGCGGGAGGTAAACGGCTGACATCACTACCCCCTCTTTGTTGATCTGAAACACAAATTCAAAGCATATTATCAATCTGTGACCCTTTGGTCATGGAATGACGGATGGGTTTTTCGTTTAGTACGAATTTCGGAAAATGGCGGCAATTTAAAAAAAATCGAATTTTCGTGTTTTTTTCGCATAAAAAGATAAATAATAAATGCAAAATATATCTATTGAAAAAACGATCCGTCATTCCGTGAAGACATATTTTCTGAGTATGCTCTCCAAATTTCAGGTCGATATGTTAATTACAGCGGTCAGGAGAATGTCAGCCATTTTTAAAAACGTGTTTTCGAGAAAAACGCGTTTAATGTTTTGTAATGTGTTTATAATTACCGCTAATCGGCAATGCCTGGTCCATAGAGGCATCCCTCCTCTTCTTCTAGCTGCTCATGTTGAGCCGCTAACATCTGCCGCTGCATTTCAAGGACAAAGTCTCCCTTAAAGTAATATGGTGTCCATGCGGACGCCGTCATCATCAAATCAAGACACAAATAACGAATCAAAATAAATTTGAAGTTTGCATCGTAGGAATGCAACGCTTTTTTCCTTCCCTTTTTCATTCGTTTATTTTTATCATCATCAAAAGGTAATCAATCAAATCAAACAAATTAAATGTTATTGGCACACCTTAACATTTTTTTTTACAAACCATCATCAGAAGCTTTTTTTTGCAAATTCCGGTCGTCACACTCTAATGAGAATATGTAAGAACGTTTGAGTTATTTTCACAGCCTAAATAGGCAGAAAAAATCCGGTAAAAAAGAATTATTGTTGCATTGCAGCGATGCAATCTTCAACCCCATGAATAAAATTATTGACATTCTTTAGAATAGAATTAGAATGATAAAAATATGCAGAGAAAAAAAGAAGTTTTACGAAAGTTTTGGAATGGCTAAATAGGTAGCGCGCTCAGCTCTAGAATTAGAAGACGTAGATTCAATTCCGAGGGGAGGTAAAAAACTACAACGAGGCAGGATACGTTTTATTCCAATTATCATATAGGCAAGATCATAAATAACGCATATGGATACAAAAAATACCACCAGAATTTTTTTAATCGTAATTTTTGGATTTATTTTCATTTCAGGCATAGGTACGGCAACCGGATCAGAGCCTGAAAAGGTATACGGATCAGTTACGTTACCGGCATCCGCGTCATGGCCGGATTCAAAAAAGCGTTTCACACCCGGTAAAGCTCTGATCCGGTGGCCTGTACCGTGCCGTGGTACGAAATACGGTATGCCGAATGCAGCTCTAGTCTGCCCCGTAGCAACATTTCTAGCCGGGAATGTCTAATTCGTTCGGCACAAGAGGCAACGTAACGACTGCAGGGAAACGAAAAGAGCACACATTTCTGGCTCGACTTAACTTTTAGCCGCACGAATCCACAGATATTCCCAAAGTGTTCGCACATGCTCCGCTCCTTCGCATTTATTATTGACAATGCGTCGAAATAACGGCGGGTATTCGACGCCGTGACAAGGCCGCGTGCTGACGACGACGTCGAATCGATAAGTTCTCCGCTTCTCCTCCTTTCCGTCTAATACACGCTCGCGTTTGTATCTGTGTACCTTATACAGGCCCATGAACCTTGTATCTCCTCAACATTCACTGACTTTCGCAATTTTGCCATTGTTCCATTTAAATTCATCCATTATCCACACTGCACAGAAATACAAATGGAGAAAAATAAAGCCGGAGACCGTGAGACTTTTTTCTTTCTCACATGAGATATAATTAGTTTTGTTCGAATGTTCGCAATGTTTTATCTCCCCCGTCAAACGGACATCAATGTTTACAAAAAAAACAAAGAAAATGGCAAATTTATTCTTTGTATTTTTTTTCGTTTCGATATTGAACACTGTAGATATGGACGTTCAAATTATTTGTTTAATCAGTTGAAATACAGGGCTTGGCCACGGTCCCGTGCAAGGGTTATAGGACATGTTTTCCGCTATCAAATAACCCAGTAATGCTTTGTGCAAAAGTGAACCATTTTCGAGATATTTTTAAGCGGGGGGTAGGCAATTAAAAACATCAATTTAAAAAAATACTCTTGTAGGGAATCGAAACCTTTTTGTTATTTGTAGTTCGAGGACAGAGTAGAATTGTCAACAATAAAGTGAGAACAATCTACAAACATTTTTGAAATAGGGGGCCAAATGTCCGCAAGTCCAATAATTATTCTTATTTTATTGTTGATAATTCTTCGTTACTGTGTCCTTGAACTACAAATAATAAGAAAAGTGTTATTCCATACAACATTTTTCTCTAAATTAATGTTTAATGTTGCCGACCCTGCACTTGAAAAAAAAATACCCAAAACCCAATGACCAAGAAACCTCCATTCAAATCACGAACAAAAAAAAGTTCATCAACTAAGACGCAAAGTGACGGCTCGCAATGAGAGTTCCATTGGACAACTGATCCAGCGAGATGAACTTGACTGCGTAATTCCCATGAGTGTAAAGTCGTCAAAAGACACTTGTTGCACCTGATTAAAAAAACATCAGCAGGAGTTGATACAGCGGAAGGAAGTCTCATCAACATGCAGAGCAATTGCCAATGAGATTTATTTGAAAGTTCCCACCTCATTGGTTCTTTTCCCTCAACAAACGGTCTATGACAGTGCCTCGTTGGTATGACGTTGGGGTTTGCATCGTTGCAACGAAAATCAATTATTTTCAATCACTGAAATTTTTCTTGAGCAGCTGCAGCCGTGAAAATCTCTCAAACGTTTCTAACTATTCTCATCAGAAATTTACGACCTCAATTTCCAAAGAAGACTTTGTATGATAAAAATAAAGAAATAATTAATGAAAAAGAACAAAATAGTTGGATTTCAACGTTGCAAACTACAAGGTCATTCATTAGTATGATTCCTGTCAGTCCGTATAATGGATAGCGCTCGATCTAATAATCTCGGTGATGTGAGAAGAGCTTGCAAAGAAATGGCGAAGGAAAACCCACCTTGCAGGTTTACAATGGAAAGTGAACGTTCCAATTCCCTCGAATCCCCGTTTCTTCGATCGGTCGAAGGTGAAAGAGAAAATCCAGAACTTATCCCCATTCATATATATATATCCCTATATGTATGAGCGAGAGAGAAAGAGGGCGAGACTGGTGGGAATAAAAACGCCGCAACCTAGGGCTTTTATCACGTAAAGCGAGGTGAATCGAGCCTCCTAGATTGTGAGCAATAGCAAGTTACAAGCGTCTTTGCTCAAGTGGAGTCAAATCCGTGAGGTAGAATCTTTGGGATCTTAACCGAAGATATATATAGTGATTTCGAGTGCTCGAGGGAGAGTTCTAAGCTGCTTTCCTCAGAACTCGAACCACTCGTAGATGTTCTTCATGATATCGCGGCGTTTTCCGAGCCCTTTACACTTGGAACCGTAGGTTCGTTCTCGCCGATTTAGTGCTCGTAGTTTTCCTCATTGTCATTTCCGCATTACTGTCCACGTCTTTGGTGGTTTTTGTCCGTTCATGGCTGGCTGGATACCTTGCTCTCTCTTTCTGTTCGTTCTTGGTATCTCGGTCTTTCCCTTTGTCCCTCGACGAGAGAGAAAGCTCTTTGGCTATATTGCCGCCCCCATACGTCGCCATGACAACGTTTTTCCGCAACGTCCGCGGCCTGATTCATGACGTCACGCAAGCGTCGACATTCTCGACGCCGCACCGGTTCTCCTTCCTCCGGTTCCCTGTCCGTTCCCCTACATCC
>CAUJKO010000110.1:2500-19939 GCA_963210295.1 Ophion ellenae | reverse complement strand
GAAAATGATTGTTTTCTAATTGCCCTAGAATATTTCTAATCGTTATCCTTGAAATTTTCCTTACATTTCTTCTTTTCCTTTATATTAGTCCTCGAAGCTATTCTTTGCATTTTCTACAATTTCACGACCAAACTTATCTTCGATTTTTCGAATTCACTCACATGATTTTCGAGTTTGTGTCGGCTGGAATGAAAATGATTATTATATAATTGCCTGGCAATTCTTCTAATTGTCTTTTTAGAATTCTTCTTAGGGATATAATAATAAAAGAAAATGAGTTCCGTGGAGGAAATGGAGAAAATGGCATCCTATCCTTCCTATCGTCATAATCCAATTATCGTTACTGATCTCCAACGACCAGATTCCCCACTTTCAAAATGACGTAATTTATAGAAGGCCCTTTTTTGTAAGTTCACTTTTTTCCTCGTTCCGTTTAGCATTTTTTCCCTCTTTATTCCGCTTTGGACTCTCGAAAAAATTATTTTATTTGTTCCTGAAGAAAAACTATATGGAAAATCGTGCACGCTCGAAAAATTTACTTCGAAGCTTGAGAGCGATTTTGCCATCGATATAATAAAAGAAAAAAAACGAGCTCACAGGACCCATTAAGGGAGTGTACTCACTTGAGCATAAAAAAACTATGAAAAAAGTCGTTTTTACGTAACTATTAAAAAATGCAGATGGTGATAGCATCAAATAAACAGATTTTTGGAAAATGCAATTTTTTTGACCCACCTAGGTAGAAATGTTATATTCGTTTTTTTTAAAGTGCAATCGTGTAAAGTGCCATCGCGATTTGCGAATTGCGCGAAATTCCGCAAACGCAGCGAAGAAATGTTATTCAGAGCGCGACTATCGCGGCTCGTATACCTCGCTGTAGTAATCCCCGTCTGTTTTGTCACCCGATAACGTGCCTCGGTGTACGACGAGGACGTGACGAAGGAGGAGCAAAGAGGGAGAAAACTACGCACAAAAACTTTCAATACTCTCTCCGGCAAGGGGGGGGGGGGCAGCATCCGCTAACGAAAAGCCAGCCAAGACCTCTCCTTATACACTACTCGTGTGCCCACGTCCCTCATTCTTATTCCACGTCGACTGCATATAACTAAAACGTTAACTCTTTCCCGTACCCACACACAGACATGCGCACGAAGAAAATTCTCCTCAGTACCCACAATTTTCCGTACGAAAATCTTCAATTGAAAATGATCGTTCCTCCTGTTTTTTTTCTTTTTCGTTTATTAATTTTCTTAATTATATATATATATATATATATATATATATATATATATATATATATATATATAAATTCATAAAATCATAAAATATAAATATATATTTATATATTTAATATATAATTCATGTAGTGTATATATATATATATATATATATATATATATATATATATATATATATATCATTATCCATTTTTCCTGCTTCCTTTCTCGTTCTCAGCAATTGCAGTATCGTGACTAGGGCTTGGACTATCAGAGCTTTTTCTATTACCGGCATTTCGATATATTCCGTAATTTATGGGAAACCTCGATTAAAAAAGTTAGCAGCTTGAAAATGACGGGTGTAATCCTGAAAAACCCAAACCGCCGATTAATTTGGAATTTCGTGTACCCATGTATTTTGACTCGCCGATCACGAATATAATAGTGAAAATATCCGCACATTTGATTTCCACGGTCAAAGATTAAAAAAATGATTTTTCAAAAGTTTCTCCATTTTATTTCAATAAATGTTGATCTTAGAGAAAAATGTTTCCTACGAGAGTTGTAGCCTACAAAAAAAGAGGGCTTTTATGTTCTTTACCGTTTTTATCTAAAATCATTCTGTTTCGAGAAAAATGGTATAATGCTGGAATAAGTACATTTTGCTAAATTCAATTATTTTCGATATTATCTACTTACGCACTTCACCGCGGGAAGGTTGTTTGGGTTTATATAATAAACTTGGTAAAGGTTGGGTTGGTAAAATAAAATATAAAAAATAGATAAACATGCACTTCGAAGACTAAACTCCAACCTACCCGCGGTAAAGTGCGCGAGTAGATAATATCGAAGCTAATGGAGTTTAGCAAAGGGTACTTATTGGAGCATTATCCCATTTTCCTCGAAACAGAATGGTTTTGGACAAAAACTGTATAGAACATAAAAGATCTCTCGTTTTCTAGGCTACAACCTTTGTAGGAAACATTTCAATCTAAGATCAACATTTATTAAAATAAAACAGTTTTTTAAAATAAAAAACTTATAAAAAATCAGTTTTCGTGAGTTTTGACTTAGAAAATCAATTTTGCGGCTATTTTCACTATCATATTCGTGATCAGCGAGTCTAAATACGAGGGTACACGAGCTTTCACATTAATCGGCGGTATAGGCTTTTCGGAACTTTACCCAAAATGACGATGGATGTTGCAGAAATAATAGTGTTAGCTAAGTGAAATCACAGTATTTATTAAAAATCACGATTTTTTAAATTGATTTCACAATTTATTATACATTTCTAAACATGCTCTGCTTCGTTCTTAAATATATCCAACCCGACACAAAATACATTTTTTTAAATAGCAATTTTTGTGCGAATGAAAAAAAGCAGTAAACAAGCAAAATTAAGATTAGAAAGTTTTATGCAACTAAGCGTAGTGGTAGGTGACAGAACGCAAACAAATGGCATAGCTTGTGGCAGGCAGGCGGCATGGTCACTTTAATTAACGAGATTGAGATTGTTGAAACACTGACCGGAAAAAGAAAGCAGCGGGCATCTGAAGTTTCGCCTTTCAGACACGACCTTACCTTATTGCAGATGTAAGCCGCGGAAGAAAAGGCCCTTTTCAATTCCACGCTCGTGGATAAATGACGTGACACTTTGGAAATATTTAACGTAGGTAATAATATTTTAAGGCTGTCAAACATGGTAAAATAAAAGGTAATTCTTTAGATAAGTGACTTTTCCGAAAAATAAGCCCAACATTTTTGTTGATATTTTCTCATTTATTGGGTTACAAATGATGATGTTCAGTCGGGGAAGGTGAAATTCACCCCCCTCCCCATAAAGAGTTATGGTGTTTTGAATTTCGGGGAAACACGCGTTAAAATAGGGCATTTTTGAGCATTTCGACGCCTATACTGGGTTTGCTGGGGTTTTATGAAAATTCGAAAACATTTTTAACGACTTTTTACTCGTAAAAAAATTGTCAATGAAAAATTTCAGCTTCCCCGGACTGAATATCATCATTAATATCCCAAAAAATAGGAAACCATAAAATAAAAAATTCCGAAAAGTCGCTTATCTAAACAATTGCCGAAAAAAAAACACGTAAAGGTAACTTAAGACCTTAGGCCACAGTAACGGGTATAAAATCATGTGCGAATTTAACAATTTTTTTTTCGTATGAAAAAGTGATTCACTCATCAAATTAATTACACATCTATTTAGTATGAATATCAAGCTGTTAGAAAATATATATTCATTATTTCGATGTACAAAATGGCCGACTGCTAATATTTTCTTTTATTATCTTTTTTTAGGCGCTCCGCGGCGTGACATTTAGTTTTATACAAAAGTTGTGGGTATTTGAACTTAAGAAATGACTTTTCAGTGAAAAATTTCGTTATAACTGCTCATGAACCGCTCATAAAATGAAAAGTTTTCGATTAATCAGAAATTCCGTACGTGCTTCTCTGCGAAATGCAATTAGGAACATAAATCTTAAATTTGAAGTAAATCGAGTGAAAATAGTTGAAGTTGTTTGTCACGCCAATTGGAAAAAAGCTGCTTCGAGAACTTCCGAGTAGTCGCCCATTTTGTACATCGAAATAACAACAACAAAAAAAAATTTCTAACATCTTGATATTCATACCAAATAGATGTGTAACTAATGTTACGAGCGAATCACTTTTTCACACGAAAACAAAAATTCTTAAATTCGCACATGATTTTATATACCCGTGGCCTGAGGCCTCAAATAATGCCAATTCCACCGACATTTTAATTCGTTCAATTCTGATATCGAAATATCGTTCGCATTCGAGTCCGACATCGCGTTTTCTTCGATACCGAATTTTCGCCCCGATATTCCGGTACTTCGATATTATCGAAACACCGGTGTGCCGCAGAACGAGCGGCCGGTATACGCGAGAAAATAATTTCCCGAGAATACCCGGCGCAGTCGTTACGTTCGCGAACGGAAATTGAACTTCCGTTTCCAAGCGGAAGTGCTGCTCGAGCGCTGAAAAAGAAGGAGAAAGGGACGAGGAAGATGATAAAACGCGAAGAAACGAAATAGGATAAAAAAACACACACACACACACGCCCGTATCTATCTCGATGTTGTGTCTGTTTCACAACGAGACGCGTCACAAAGGCGCGAGCTTGTTGCGCGAATAACGCGTATGCCCAGTACCGAGTTGTTTGAATTTCCCGCTTAAAGCGCATGGCGCCGTCGTTCAATCGGCACTGCGCTCACTCTCGGGAGTAAGAACCAGCAGCGCGGATCGTACGTGCATATATGCATATATGCCTTTGTGTGTGTGTGTACACACGTACAGACCCACATACACACGCGGGGACCGACGCGAGAAGGAAGCCTAGCCCGAGAGAGAAACACACACACACACACACACACACACAAACACACAAACACGAACACACACGCGCACGCACGCACGCACACGCACACAAAAGCGGCGGGTAATGTTTTCATTCAGCTCGGAAACTTCAATGATAGCATCCATCCATTCATAAAAAGCCCGCAGGCGGACCCGGTGAGAATCGGGGTTCGTGCCAGTTCCGCTAGATGGCAGCACTCCCGTCACCGGAATCTTCTCTCTCGCTCTCTCGTGTCTCGGCGGATCTAACCCCCCCCCCCGGCCCGACGCCCGGCCGCTTCCCTCCTCGCCCCACTCGTACGGCGGCCGAGCCCCCCCCCCCCCCTCCCAACCTCTCGGGACACCACTTCCCGTCGTACGAGACTCGGCAGAACACGCCGATTCAGTCGTTCGCCGGCGGCCGCTACGCGCGTATCGATTTTTTCTCCCCTCCCCCCCGCCCCCCGTTATTTTCTTCACCCTTCATTCAACTTTACCCGTCAATTAGTTTTGTTTTTTAATTTTTTTTCCGTTGTTTTCGTTGGTTCACGTCGCAACCTCGTAAATTGTGCGTGCGTGGTTGGTGCGTTTTGTTTTTCGTTGGTTCGTCGAACGAGAAAAGGCGGACTCGCTAGTTTCTACGTTTTCGCCTGTTTTCGATTTAGTCGCTGTCGTTTGGTATTTGAATTTGCCCTCTCGGGCCCCCCGTACGTCCGTTGGCGGGGTGAGTCCGCAAATGTGGAAGTTTGACAAGCTCCTCCCGAGCAACGTGCCACGAAAGCCTGCACCGGAAATATACACAGGATATACGTGCGGTGGGTGGTTGTGTGCGCGCGTGCCGATTATGTGATATTGTGCGAAAGCTCGGACGCGTCGTAATATCACGAAGTAACGCGCGGGAATAATAAACACGTGGGTGCGGAAAAAAGGGGGGGAAGAAAAAAGGAAGGAGATAAGTTGAAATTTGGGCGAGGAGAGAAAACAAGACTCTGCCGTTTTGTTGTTGTTGTTGTTGTTGTTGTTGTTGTTTGGGAGACGGCAACGAGCCTGGCGTTGACAGGATTTATAATTATCGGTGGAAAAACGACGGGGGGCGAAAAAGAAAAAACGAAAAAGCCCGCCCGGCGTGTACTGTCGGGATTACGGAGGGCGCGTGTACGTGAAACTCGGTTCGAAGGAGGAATCTCCTCGGGGCAGTGCTGGATACGGACGCGAGGACTGCCGTGGGAAGCCGACGTCCTGCGGGTAGGCCTTGCTCAGTCACTCGATTTCTTCCATACACTCGATAGGGGCCCGCGTGAAATTTCGAAACTTTGCCCCGACCGTTTGAAATTCCGAATTTCTAGGTCTCGAAATCCAAGATGGCCGTTGAAAAGCTGAACTTTGAGTGATCGGAACGCTCAAAGAACTACGGAAGAATACTAAACGCGAAAGATCGAAAGTCCGAAAGAGTTTTACACGAAAACGCCGAAAATTCGAACACCGTCGAAATAATACGGCTATGGAGGTTTATGGGGTTGAAGTTTGCAGCGTTGGAATACAACGGAAATTCATGTCAATTTCTCGTTTTCGTTAGTATCCAAAATGGTAATTTGTAAATTTGTCGTAGATTGCTAATAAAATGTCTGCGCGATTTTCGCAGCTCGAAATTTGCCGAAGAAAGTTTGGAAAACAAAAAGAAAATCATTCTCGTTGCGTTCCAACGATGCAAGCTTCAACGTCATGGAGGTTTTATGGGGCTGTGTACCGGTGTGAACGCTGAAAATTTGAGTGATTTTCGGGAATTTTTTTTGGAAGAAAGGCACTCAATCAAATGTTTTGGAAAAATGAGAATATATTTGGCTATATTTGACCTATGGTACATAATTTTTTCATAGAAAAATGTTGGGATCCAAGCGACTTGTGCGCTGCCTTCGGAGGCGCAAAAAAAAGCTTCTCCACCGCTGACATGATTCCGGCCGATTGAGTAGCTGAAACCGAAAAAGGAAACAATGTCGTTAAACTGGAAGGTATTTCCTGTACAATGACGTAGGATTTTCGAAAAATATTGAAATCTAACAAAATGGCGTAGTTATGAAAAAAAAAGTCTGTTTTCTTGCCTATAAAATGGTCGTTTTTTCCAATGCCAAATCGTCAATTTTCGTCCAATCGAAAATATCCTACGTCATTGTAGAGTCAATACATTCAAGAGTACTCAGTTCAAATTTCAAGCCAATCGGATAATTGCTCCTTGAGTTACGATGTCAGCAATTTTGAAAAATCTCATTTCGAGAAAAACGCGTTTAAAGATTGAACTATCGATTTTTGCAAGATAAAATGATATTGATATAAATGATAATGATATTCTTGAAAGTATAAACTGTCGAAAAAGGCGAGGAAAAAAATCGATTTTTTTAAAATGTCACACTGGTATAGGCCCTGAAAAGTTTCAAAATTTGCAATAAATCGACGAATTATTTCGATATTTTTTTTTGTTATCGAGAAGCGATTTTGCGTCAATTTTGAAATTTGTCTAGAAAATGTTCTACATAATTTACTGTCAACTGTGTAGACTTTCACTGGCGTGATCTTGACATGGGGGCCGGCTTGAAATTCCGAACTTTGAATGCGTCGACGGTTGAAAATTCCCAATTTTAATGTTCCGAAATTACAAAGTTCGTCATGATCATGCCAACGAAAGTCTACAATGTTGACTGTAAATGATGTAGAACGTATAACATTGTCTAGACAAATCTAAAAAATGACGTCAAATCACTTCTTAATGAAAAAAAAATTCTTGAAATAATACGTCGATTTATTGAAAAATTTCGAAAATTTTCAAACTTCCATGGACGAATTATTTTGACGGTGTTCGGATTTTTGGAATTTTGGTCTTTCGGGTAAAATTCTTTCGGAGTTTTCATCTTTCGGGGTAGTTTTATTTCGGAGTGTTGAGCGTTCTGATAATTCAAGATTCGGAATTTAAATCCGGCCCCACTCGATGTATTCCCGTTTTTTTTTTATTTTTCACAAATTTCGTTATTTTTTTTTGTTATTTTTTCTCGTACCTCTTCGGCCCAGCCCCTGTGAGATTCGAGACGGAAAAACATTCGAATAACGTGCGCGTTTGTACGAGGGCCCGTACGATACGATCGTAACGGCCGATTACGAGACCGAGAAATGTCGTCGACGCACGTGCCCGGAGGTCATCGGACCATTTATTTCCGTATATATTTCGTTTCACCCAGACCTGCCTCTTCGTCCCGTTCTTCCCACCGATGTGGGGACCTATGCGCGCGGATGTAGGACAAGTGTGTCGACACTCGTCTTGTCTCGACGAATTCAACGATTTATTTTCTTCTCCTTTGTTGTTGTTGTTTGCTTGCGTCGTTACTCAAAATCGTCGTTATCTTTGCCATTTTCCACTCGCTATTGTTTCGCGGGGCTGAGGAATGTCGTGACTCTGAGGTCTGCGCATCGGTGGGATGCAACGAGATTTTTATTTTTGTTTTTGTTAATTTTGTAAATTTTCTTCGGCAGCTTTGTGCTACGTGAATTGGGCGAACGTTTTTTTTCTTCGGATTTTCATTTAGCGATGAACAACGAATTTGCGAAATATGCTTTTGGATAGTAATGAAAGTAAGAAAGTGGGAAGAACTTTCGTTGCATGCCAACGTTGCGAAGTTCAACCCCATCGACTTTGGGAAATCGATTTCCTCGTGGCATCGAAGTTTTCATCGTTGGAATGCAACGAAATGTTCTTCACGACATTAAAGGCACACAAATCATTGAAACCTCTTTGAACCTTCTTTTTAGGGTACCGCAACCTAAATCGGGGAATAAAACGTTTACATGGTTAAAAAATGACGAAATAAAAATATATAAATGAATTTTCGTTGCATTCCAACGCTGCAAACTTCAGCACCATATTTCTTCATGGTGTTGAAGTTTGCATGGTTTGAATGCAATAAAAGTTCTTGTTTATTTTTTTCACTTCTTTATTTTTATTACTATCCGACCCGTTTTTTTTTCAAGTTTAGGTTACGGACCCCTAATGAGGATCTTAAAAAAATCTTTACTGATTTTGGATGAGGTTGAAGTTTGCATCGTTGGACTGCAATGAAAGTTAAGATTTCTCAATTCCTTTAAATCATTTTGGCATCTTCGAGCCACAAATATCCCGCAATGATTTTTCAAGACACTTATTTAACGATCTACTATATAAATCGAAAAAAAAGATCTTGTATAATAATGAAAATGAAGAAACCAAAGTGTAAAAAAATAACTTTCGTTGCATTCCAACGATGTAAACTTCAACACTATGATTTTGGTAGCCTAAATGGGCAAAAAAATTGAGAAACACGAAAAAAAAACATTTCGTTACACCCCAACGACGCAAACTTCAATACCATATTTCTTCGCCGTTCTCCCATGTTGTCTTGGTCCGGTTCTTTTTCCCTGAACGACGAAGCTCTTCGACGTGGCATTCAAAGATACGACGTTGAAGTTTGCATCGTTGCAACGCAACGAAAATGATTTTTTTCTTATCTCTCAAATTTCAGTCGCCATGTTTGAGCTACGAAAATCAAGCAAACATTTTTTTGTGATTCTTATTCAGCAATCTACAATCTAAATCTACTAAATATCAATTTGGATAATAATGAAAATGAGGATTTTCGTTGCATTCCGACGATGCAAACTTCGTACCCCATTCAACGATGATCTTGAAGTTTGCATCGTTGGAACGCTGCGAAAATCAATTATTTTTCATTGATGACATTTTTTTCGCCGTTTCCGGCTATGAAAATCAATCCAACTTTTTTTACGTATTTTTATTACGGATTTGCGTAATCAAGTTGCGAAAAAAATGGTTTCAAATGGTAATAAACACGACGAAATGAAAATAAATAAAAAAACATCGTTGCACGCCAACGATGCAAAGCTTGAACGTCGTATTCAGAGTACATACCAAGTCGAAGAATATTGGCAATTTTGTGTCATCGAAACGCACGAACTGAGAGCAAAGACAAACGAAAAGTTTGCGCCAAAATTTGTTGCAAAATTGACTCTGCCGCGAAATCTCGAGACGCGTCTTCGTCTTTTTGTTTTTCTTAAATTTTTCGTCCGTGCCAAACCGCTTGCAACTGTCGAATGGATCAACCTCGTGAATCTCGAGACACGTACGTGTCAAACTGCGAATAATCGCCGTCTACCTCCATATATATGCACGGCAGGGAAAAAAATGTGCGATCTCGTTGTTTTTTTTTTCTTCTTTTTCTCACTTCTCGTGTCTTTTCCCTCGTTGCAAATTTATTATGAGATCGGTTATAAATAATGCGCGAGGCGCGTATTTCTCGTGTAGCAGATCCGGGGAGAAGCGCGCGATCCACATCCCCGCTCTTCGAGAGCGCGGATTTTTTTTCTTCGATTTTTTTCTTCTTTTTTTTTTCAAGCACGAGCGAGCAATCTCTTGTCGAAGCGTGCGATGCACCTTTTCAAAGGAGGAATTAACGAACGGTCGAGCGCGGGGAGGCGAGCATTACCGCGTTCATCCGTGACATACCGTTGCATCGCCCTCGATAAAATCATTCGAGAGAAATTTATAAAGCGCAGCCTCCACCTCATCCGCCTTCGCCTCATCGTGTGTGCAAGAACGTGAAAGATAATAAAAAAAGGACGAAAGAAGAGGGCGAGAGAGAGAGAGAAAAAAGGGCGAGAAAGGGAAAAATTCAATAGCGAACGATCTAAAGATAGGTGATGTTTGGAAAAGTAATTACGATCGCGGTTGCGATTATCATTGTGGATCTTGACACATGTATGGAGGCCAAATTCCGAGCATTCCGAACTTTGAAAGCTCCGACGGTTTAAAAAAAAAAAATTTGATTAAGGCGTTACCCCCACTTGTAACGCAAAAAAAAGGCCTTTTTCATGAATTTTTTTAAAGAAAACTACAAAACTTTTTTAATCGTTCAAAATACCATCTTAAAGAACACATCTTGAAGAACTTTCAGTAATTTTTTTATTGAAAAATATTACATTGTTTAGTGGCAAATGGCCGTCAATGAAATAATGTTTTTATATACACGGTTTGCGGTGACCAACATTGCGGCGAAGTGGATCATCTGAAGAAAAAAATGCGGATGGATTTAGTCAAATATAAGTATAAACTTGTCTTTAATCGAAGGATTTTAAAAAATATTCATTTTTCACAAAATGGCGGACAGTCAAAGTTAATGGTTCGATTTTAACGAAAAAAAACGGCCGTTTTTTGGCTATAAAACGGCCATTTTTTTTTTTCGAAAAAAAAAATCGAACGATCAAAGACTACATTTTTATGTATTAAATAAGCCTGCAAAATTTCAAAAAGATCGGTTCATTAGTGTTCGAGTAATCTTGGTCACCGACTTCAGAAATGCCATTTTGAGAAAAACGCGTTTAAAGTTTCTCTTTCAACGCGGATTCTACTCTTTCAACGCTCATATCTCAGTCAATTTTGTTCGGATCGACTTGAAATTTTCAGGACCTATTCTCAGATACTTATACTTAAAAAAAATGCAATAAAAAAAAATTAATTTTATCAAAATCGCAAGTGGGGGTAACCCCTTAAGAAATAATTTTACGTTAGTTTTGAAATTTGTCTAGACAATGTTATACGTTCTACATAATTTATAGTCGACTGTGCAGACTTTTGCTGCTTGTTGATAAAAAAATTCTTGAAATAATTCGTCGATTTTATAATAATTCGTCGAAATAAATTTTGAAAGTTTTAAAAAAATTTGACAAAAAGTATGCAAAAAAATTTTTTTAATAATTTTTCGAAATAAATTTTGAAAGTTTTGAAAGTTTCATTGCCGAATTGTTTTGACGATGTTCAGATTTTCGAAGTTTCGGTCTTTCATGTATAATTCTTTCGGAGTTTTGATCTTTCGGAGTTTTGAGCGTTCTGATCATTCAAAATTCGGAATTTCAACCCGACCCCGAAAATTCTTTTTTACATTTTATTTTTCGTATTTTTATTATTATATATATATTTTTTGCCGATTTCGCTAAATAAATATATTTGGAAATGGCGGAAGATTTTTTGTAAGCAAAATCTGCGACAAATTAAAGAAGTTCGGAAATATCAATATTCGTTGCATTCCAACGATGCAAACATGATCTCAAAATCATGTTTGGATAATTGTATCCCTTCGTTGTCACACTTACCCGGAGAAACGTGCTTGGGGCACTGGGTCAATTTAACCCAGTGTGACAAGCATATCAGTCGGATGACCATGAACAAATTCACGAACGTACTTTGAATCTATGAGATTGAAGCTTGCATCGTTGCAATGCAACGAAAATGATTATCTTTCGATTGATCAAATTTCTTTTGGCATATTTCAGCGACTAAAATGCCTCGACAATCTTTTAAATTGCTTATTTAGAAATGAATTATTTGAATAGGCAAAGAAGATTTTGTAGAATGATGAAAACGAGAAAATAAAAATATAAAGACGAATTTTCGTTGCATTGCAACGATGCGAACTTCAACGCCAATTAAATATTGCAAAATATGTGCCAAAAATTATTGTATGAAAAATCAGATGGCAACGTGAATATTCGCTTGAGGGGTTGGGCAACCGCCCAACCCCTCAAGCACGCAACGGCACGACCCGAAAATCAGGGTTATTTGAAAAAAATAAACTTAAAAAAATAAGTAAGATGATTGAAAAATCGTTTGGACATTTAGTTGTATATGCACATTAACAAAGTTGTGTACTAAGTTTTATTTAAAAAATTTTAATCATTAAAGTTATGAAACATAGTAGTGTACCAAATTTCGTAAAAATATTAATATTTAAAGGAGTTATAAGAGTTAACGAGTTTTTTTCTTTTCTTAAAATAGATATTATTTGCCAAGACTTCACCGAGCTTTTTTTGGTATCGTGTTTCAATCATTGAAAAACATGTTGAACTATTCTTCCCTATTTTTCGAGGAAAAATGACATCATTATTGTTGAAAGCTAATGAAGAACATGTTGCGAAGAAAAACGTCGGTCAAGACCAAACTACTATTACACTGAATAAGTGTACCAAATTTTCAAGTCAATACGTTTATCAGATCTCGAGAAATCGTGTGCACCTTTCATGAAAAACATAGTTTCGAGAAAAACGCATTGAACCCTCTATTGTCACACCCGGACGTATTTAAAATAAAATGCTCACTTTCCCAAAATTGTAAATTTTCTATAATTTTTTTACACCAATTCCATTTTTAAAAAAATTTCAATAAAATAAAATAAAATTTTATAAATTAAATGTTTTAAATTGAATGATTTTTTTATTTTAACTAAACTTTATAAATTAAATTTTAATGCATATTGAAAAATGTTTAAAGTGTATCCCTCATTATTCATGACGTTGAAGCTTGCATCGTTGGAACGCAACGAATCTTTTTGTTTATTTTTCATTCCTATGTTTTCATCATTACCCAAAGCCTTTTTTTGTCAAATTAAAGTCGCAAATCTCCGATGAGATTAGCAAAATCATTTCAGTGCCGTTCACAGCTTAAGTCGGTAAACAAAATTCAAACAATTTTGCAAAATTACGTTTCGTTGCACTTCAACGATGCAAACTTCAACATTATTATTACTTTCAATTAAACCGACCGAAGGGTACTTCCGGGTCAAATGACCCAGTGTGTCAAAATCGGATGTGTGTCAATACCGGAAGTACTTTCGGGTCAAATTGACCCAGTGTGTCAAAGTCGTGCCCAAATATAAGTGTGTCAACGGTGGGTTTAAGTTTCACTATCAATTCTATCGTTGTAATCATAAGTTGAGCTTCAATCTGCGATTCTTGCACCATACGTTGAAGCTTCCTCCTCAATTTGAGTTGCCTTCAGCCTTAAATGACTGTCATTTTCACAGTAGCCTAGACCTTTAAATTAATTTTAATAATTCTTTGAGGATTATATATATATATACACACACACACACACACACACACACACACACACACACACACACACACACACACACACACACACACACACACACACAGGCAATTACGATTCCATAGCATTCGATGTCGTACCTGATATTTTTAGCTGTCTCGAGGAGAATCCTTAAAAATTGTCCGAATTTTCGCTTTTCAGGACGAAAGATCTTCAAAGGCGAAAGCGTTGAAATCACCTTCTGTATACATATAAAAGCGTGTGTGTATATATATAATATATATATATATATATATAAAATATATATAGCGTGTATATTAGAGTGGCCCCAATTTGAGCTCTTCTTTTCCCTTTTCTCCCCATCCAATTAACTTCATTAAAGAAAAAAAATCGTCGCGAAATCTGCGAGCGGTCAAAAATTATTTAGAGGTCGCTCAAGCCTCCCAAAAATTCAAGTTTTCATTAAAAAATCGATTTTTTTTCTCCCACTTCTCACCCGTGACTTTTACGCTTTATAATTTTTCAATTAAGCTGGCGAAAGCTCTAGCCGGCCAATGAATATAAAGTGGTCGCTCAAGACCTTCGAAATTTCCATTTGTCGCGAATTTTTTTCTCCTCTCACTTATAAATTTGACATTTTGTAAAATTTTTAAAACAATTAATCCTTTTCTTCTTCAGAAACGGCTTTTTTTTTAAATTTATCTCACACATCTAACCCGATATAACGGACCTATAATTTTGTTGAAAAAAAAGAGGTTTAAAGAATTATTTTATGAGAAAACAGATTATAATTCTTGGGTTAGTAGGGTGAGGTAACTTTGAAAAATCTGTTTCTATAGAAAAACGATCAATTGTTTTGAAAAATTCACACCGCTTTAAATTTATGAGTGAGATGAGTAAAACAATTTGGCGACAATTGGAAATTTCGAGGTTCTTGAGCGACCACTAAATATTCATTGACCGGCTAGAACTTTCGCGAGGTTAATTTGAAAATTATAAAGCGTAAAATTCGTGGGTGAGAAGAGAACGAAAAAAAAAACGATTTTTTAAAATGAAAATTTGAATTTTTGGGACGCTTGAGCGGCCTATAAATATTATTTGACCGCTCGCAGATTTGGCGACAATTGGAAATTTCGAGGTTCTTGAGCGACCACTAAATATTCATTGACCGGCTAGACCTTTCGCGAGGTTAATTTGAAAATTATAAAGCGTAAGTTCGTGGGTGAGACGTGAACGAACAAAAAAATCGATTTTTTTAAATGAAAATTTGAATTTTTGGGACGCTTGAGCGGCCTATAAATATTTTTTGACCGCTCGCAGATTTGGCGACAATTTTTCTTTTCGTTAAAGAAGATAATTGTATGGTGAGAAAAAGAAAAAAATAGAGCTCAAATTTGGCCACCATAGTGTATATATAAGCGCGCGCATATATATACGCTAGGGTATATCGCTTTTCGGGACGAATGATTTTCCAAGGCAAAAGCGCTGAAATCACCTTTTGTGTGTATATATATATACACACACACACACACATACATAATCGCGTGTGTGTACTCGCACACACACACGCGCGCGCGCGCGCGGGTCTTGTTTCGCGTATCGCTCACAGAATTTTGCAATTTATTGTCGTCGAGCTTGTATTATATTAGCAAAAATGCTCTGACCTGTGGCAATCGGACGAAGATAGTCGCGACGATGCGATTTATCGCAAACGCGCGAGAGGCGTCTCGTCGTATTACGCGTAGAGTTCCTCGCCCCCTCGCCGAGTACTCTTTTTGCCCTCATCACTTCCTTTCCTCCCTCCCTCCAGCCCCTTTCTCCTTGCCGCAGTCACCGCACGTTCGGCCAAACTCAATGATTTACTTGCCGTTTGCGAGACTCGAGTCTTGGCATTGGGAGCGCGCGCGCGCGCTAATGTCGTTAGTCTTTTTATAATAGGCTGATAGAATGCTCCTCATTCATACGGGTTGACCCGTTTGCGTGCGTGTGTGCGTATTAAATACGAGAAAAACACGGTTTATTTGGGGAATAGACGAAACAAAAATATCATTGTCCACTGTGAGGTCTCTCTCTCTCCCTCTCTCTCTCTCTCTCTCTCTCTCTCTCTCTCTCTCTCTCTCTCTCTCTCCCTCTTTTTATCTCGGGAAACAAAAAATGATTGATCGAAAAATAGGCTCTTCGAACTCGTATTTCTACGTATAAAAATATGATTATAGAGCAGCTCGAAATAATCTCGTGACATTTATATCGGAACGATTCTCCACGTTTGCGGAAATGAAGATTGACGCGAAACGATTCATAATAGGGAGACAAGAAAATAAAATAAAAAGCCACGACACACACACACACACACACACACACACACACACACACACACACACACACACACACACACACACAAGAAACATCACATTATAAGATGTTCATATAAGATCGAATTTTGGACCGTTGGAACGCATTGGAAATTAATTTTGTTTGGCCCTCTGAAATTTTCGCCACAGACTTCAGCTATCAAAAACCCTCGCCTCTATTACTTACGATGTTTTTTTATTAATTGGGAAATGCGATCGAAATTTCTAAAAAAAAAAGAAATTCGCTACGAACAATAAAAGCAATGCAATGAGGCTATAAAACAGGATTTCCGTTGCTTCCGAACGTGGCGAATTTTAACATATCATGAGATCACGGGAGGGCGAGAATGTCATCGAGAGAGAAACTTGTTACTGACGTGATCGACTCGCGGATCATTTTTACGATTCACCTTGCTCGAAGGTGTGAGAAATAAAGAATCTAGACATATAAAAGAGTTCCGCGACTGACCGACTGACTGGATGAATGAATGGCTGACATATAGACAACGAACAGCCCAATCCGCTGAAGATAGAAACGTGAAATTTGGAAGACGGTTCCTTAGAACGTGTAGAGGTTAACTGAGAAAGGATTTTTCGAGAAAAAAAAACTCCCAAAGGGGTGAAAGAGGGTGTAAAAATTTGTTTGGAAAATTGTATTTCTCGCGTGTGTCAACGCGGGCGAAGCCACGGGTGGAAGCTTGTAAAGGGTGCCTCAAAATGACCTGACATTTTAATTTTTAATAAAACGTATTATTTATTTGATAACAACGAATATTTTAATTACAATATGAGGTACAAACATGGAGGTTACGCGTGTAACACAATATCCGATAAATGGCATAAACGGCATGGACTTGGAAGACATATTCTTTCAACAAGATGGCGCGCCTGCCACACTGCGGGCGAAACAATGCAGTTATGTGATACAAAGATCGTGCGATTTGACGCCGTTGAACTTCTTTCTTTGGGTGTTTTCTGAAAGGAAAAGTGTATGCCAATGATCCGCAAACCATTCCGGACCTCAAGGAAGCAATTGGACGCGCCGTTAATGAAATTAGCCCGCATATTACGCCAAAATGTTAGTGAAAATGTCGTCAAAAGAGTGAACGTTTGCAAACGGGGACGAGGCGGCCATTTATCGGATATTGTGATCCACACACAACCTCCATGTTTGAACCTTATATTCAAATGAAATGTTCGTACTTTTCGAATAAATATTACGTTTTTTCATCAGTAAATAAAAATATCAGGTCATTTTGAGACAATATAAAAAAAAAAGTGGAATACGCACGTGTACACGCGCGTCGTAATGTATTCGCGTGTGTGTGTGCGTGTGTGTGTATGTATAGCTTAACAATGAAAAATATCGATCTACACGGATACCTAAATCCACGGAGTGTGTCGATCGAGTGAGATACTGTTGCGGCGAATGAAAGAGCAGCCTATCTCTGTTGAGCAAAGCTTCAACCTTGGTCATTAATCAGACATAAAATAGGTGTTACACACCTACGTGTATACATATATATGTATGTGTGTGTGTGTGTGTGTGTGTGTGTGTGTGTGTGTGTGTGTGTGT
>CAUJKO010000109.1:0-16235 GCA_963210295.1 Ophion ellenae | reverse complement strand
TCTTTGCGTTCCAACAATGGAAACTTCACATCATTTTTTATGTCATGACATTTTTTTAATGGATTAAGTTCGTGGGTCTTTAATGAAGATAAGGAAAAAACCGCTTGGATGATTTTCGGAGCTCAACTCGGCGAAAAAATGTCAGCAATAGAAGATAAATGAACTTTCGCTGCATTCCAAGGATGCAAGCTTCAGCATCATTATCATTATACTAGAAATAGATTTTTTTTTATCTTATAATTTCGGATGAAAAGTCGCCAGCACCACGTGCACTAATTGGCCATGAAGCACGGCGCTGAAGTTTGCATCGTTGGAATGCAACGAAAATTCTTTTCGATTTTCTTCATCTCTTTATTTTTTATCATTATCTAAAGTCTTTTTTTCAGGTTTTGGTTATAGGTTTTTAATAAGGATCCTCGAAAATGTTTCAGTCATTGACAAATGTGCCAAAAAAAACTCGGCAATACGAAAATACATTTTCTTTGCGGTCCAATGATGCCATCTTTGAATAATAATGTCATTATATACAAATATTTTTCAATAGAAAATAAACTCAAACTTGGTAGCACCAATGACGTACGACCTTGAAGTTCACATCGTTGGAAGGCAACGAAAATTAATTCTTTCTCATTGATAAAGCTTCTTCTTGGCTGATTCAGGCTATATATTTTTATTACAGATTTACGACCTCAATATCCAAAAAGGCTTCGAATAAGAATGAAAATAAATGAATAACAGAAAAATCTTTGCATTTTAAATTTCGTTATTTTTATCACTATCCAAAGCCTTTTTTACGAATTGAGGTCACAAATAACAATACGCGAAAACGTTCAAGTGATTGTCACGGCTTGAATCGACCAAAAAAATCAATAGATTAATCAATAAGAATTCATTTTCGTTGCAGTCCAATGATGCAAACGTCAACGTCATCAAGACTACGCATCAATTACAATGTTGAAGTTTGTATCAAAATTTCTACAAAATTGTATCCAGCAAATTCGAACTGTAGATTTCTGATAAGGCTCCCAAAAAATGGTTGACAATTTTTCATAGTCCCGATTTTCCAAAAAAATTCGAGCCACTAAACTTCCGTTGCGTTACATCGATGCAAGCTCCAGTATCATGTAATCAGTTGCATGTCAAATCCCGACCTCGCCATCCCAATACTGTCGTCGAAAAAAAATTCAAAGTCGACCTGTCTTCGGGCCCCAAGTTCATGCAAACGAAAGAAAGAGCGAGCGCAACTTTTTAAATAAAGAACCCAATAAGAGTGTATGTCCGGAGTGGGGTTGAGGTTGACATCGTTGGCACCCAACGAAATTTATTTTTAATTCCTTTTTTTCTATTATTGACCAAAATCATATTTTGCAGGTTTTGTAGATTGCTGAATAAGGATTCCAAAAAAATATTTGTCCCTTTTTCGTAGCTTAAATCTGCTGATTGAAATGTACGAAATTCCAAAAAATTAATTTTCGTTGCACTCCAACGATGCAAACATCAACATCATTGTCTGTATTGGTTCGTGCCGAAGAACAGAAATGCATGTCGTGTAAAGTTTCACGGGGACGAAATTATCTAAATATTTCGATTGTGCAGGCGGCATTGAGGTGTTATCGATATCGTTATCAGTACTTAGCCTCAAACCTTGAACGGGAGAGGGGGCGTCTATAAATTTTCAATTCATCGAGCGCGCGCCTCGATGAGTATCGGGATTAATTCTTTCCTGTATTATTCACTGTGCATCACATATTTTCAATGTGGGTAACTCGTTTGTTATTGTCGTTATTGTTGTTGATAGCATCGCTTTCATTGTCATCGGGTTGAATGATTAATAATATCGGTAAGCGTCCGTATAATGTAACGTACCATAATTGCATGTAACACCAATTATTATCATTCATTGTCGAAAATGTATATTATCATATTGTATTATTACATCGAAGTTTGCATCGTTGGAATGCAACGATTTTTGTAAAGATATTTTATTTCTTCATTTTTTGTCATTATACAAAGTCTTTTTTTAAATTAAGGTCGCAACTTTCTACTGAGAATACGTAAAAACGTTTGAGCAATTTTCAAAGCCTTGATCGATGAAGAAAAAAAATTAATTGAAAAGCATCAATTTTCGTTGCATTCCAACGATGCAAACCAACGGTATTTTGTATTATTATAACTCTGAAGTATATTCTAGTACAGAATGACATCGAAGTTTGCATCATTGGAGATAAACGATTTTTTTCCCTTTCTTAATTTTAATCATAATAAAAATCAACATCATAAATTAATTAAATTAATTGCTGAAGTATTTTTTTTCTGCCGTTTCACGCAACAAAAAACATACTGAAATAAAATCCGAAATCTGATACTATACTTCAGATTTCGGATTTTATTTCAGTATTTTTTTTGTTGTAGTAGAGTTAAACGATTTTTTTCCTTCCTGAATTTTAATTATAATAAAAATTATGAAAAGAAAAAAATCGTTTAACTCCAACGATGCAAACTTCGCTGTCATTCTGTACTATTTCTGTACTATTTTTTTTTCATGTTGTGAAACGGCAGAAAAAAATACTTCAGCAATTAATTCAATTAATTTATGATCTTGAAGTTTGCATCGTCGGAACGCAACGGAAATGCTTTCTTATTCCTTTATATTCCATTTTTACTGATATCTAAATTATCCGTCGATTGAGTTAGGTAGTAGGTCTCCAATGAGGATCTTCAAAAAAGTTTGACGTAGCGTTGATCGGCCAAAAAAAATTGCAATTGGAAGAAAAAAAATGCAACGATTTTTGTAAAGATATTTTATTTCTTCATTTTTGTCATTATACAAAGTCTTCTTTTAAATTATCGTCGCAACTTTCTACTGAGAATACGTAAAAACGTTTGAGCAATTGTCAGAGCCTTGATCGATGAAAAAAAAAAATTGCGTAATTGAAAAGCATCAATTTTCGTTGCATTCCAACGATGCAAACCAACGGTATTTTGTATTATTATAACTCTGAAGAATATTCTAGTACAGAATGACATCGAAGTTTGCATCATTGGAGATAAACGATTTTTTTCCCTTTCTTAATTTTAATCATAATAAAAATCAACATCATAAATTAATTAAATTAATTGCTGAAGTATTTTTTTCTGCCGTTTCACGCAACAAAAAAAACTCTGAAATAAAATCCGAAGTTTGATACCATACTTCAGATTTCGGATTTTATTTCAGTATTTTTTTTGTTGTAGTAGAGTTAAACGATTTTTTTCCTTCCTGAATTTTAATTATAATAAAAATTATGAAAAGAAAAAAATTCGTTTAACTCCAAGGATGCAAACTTCGCTGTCATTCTGTACTATTTCTGTACTATTTTTTTTCATGTTGTGAAACGGCAGAAAAAAAATACTTCAGCAATTCATTAAATTAATTTATGATCTTGAAGTTTGCATCGTCGGAACGCAACGGAAATTCTTTCTTATTCCTTTATACTCCCTTTTTACTGATATCTAAATTATCCGTCGATTGAGTTAGGTAGTAGGTCTCCAATGAGGATCTTCAAAAAAGTATGACGTAGTGTTGATCGGCCAAAAAAATTGCAATTGGAAGAAAAAAAATCGCTGCATTCCAACTATGTAAACTTCTAGGTCATTATTCAGGTCGTAGTCCTAAAGTAAGTAGGTCGTAATCCTAAATAAGAATTCTAAAAACTATTCGCGTGATTTTCATAGCTTAGATCTGCGGAAGGAAATTTTGGGGAATAAAAAAAAAATCTTTTTCCTTGTGCTCCAACGATGCAAACTTCGACATCGTTAGATTTTAGGGATCGAACAGCGGGCGTTGAAAAAAATTGGCCATGACGATCAGTCGAATCGGGGATGGTCTCGGCTGTGTGTCGAGGCTGATCTCTCTCTCTCTCTCTCTTTTTCTTGCTCTCTTTCTCGATCGATGTCATAATCCGCCTTCGACCGATACGCCGCCACGCGTTTCAATAATAAACACACGGACCGCGTGACATTTGCAATCTTTTATTGTTTGATTTCAAAACTGATAAATTCTCGCCATTTCGATGGTGTCGAAGTTTGCATCGTTGGAACGCAACGAAAGTTTCGTTTTACATTTTATTTTCCATATTTTTATTATTACAGACGATCTTTTTTGATAGATTCATAATATAAATCGTTAAATAAATATCTTTAAAAATAATTGAAGAACTTTTGTCGGTGAAATGTGCCAAATAAAATTAAATTCGTTGCAGTCCAACGGTGCGAACTTCAGCATCGTTTATTTCGATAATTTTTCTCTCTTTTTTGCTCGTGAAATTCCTTTATCACATTTTTCGCGAGAAAATGTCGATTGTAAATTCAGCCGATTCGCTGCTTGCAGTTCAAATTGCGAGAAAAAAAAACCGTCGTTTTTTTTAGAAGCATGATTTGGAAGTTACGGTGTTAAAGAATGCAACGAAAATTCATTTTTCTTCTTTTATTTCCATTATTATCGAAAACATTTTCTGAATTGGCTGAACTTCTCAAATTTTTGGATTAATTTTTTTTTTAATATTGTTGAAATGTTGCTCTTTTATGTGCTTAACATTTTGAACAAAATAATCGATATATTATATTTTCATCAGATGGAGAAAATATGCTTTTATGTTTTCAAAGTCGGTGGACATGATATTCCGAGAACCACTCGATGGATCGTTCCCAAATTTACAGGAGATACGACGAGTAACATTTGAAGGTCGTTGACGATCTTATTCTTTCAAAATCGATCTTCATTTTTCAATAATTACGTGAAAATGACAACGTTTTTTCATAGATTTTGTATGCTCGAAGTTCAATTCATCGCCTCGTTGTTAAAAAAAGGTGATTTTGAAATTCGGCGATCGTCAACGACTCGTGTTTATTGTTAACTCGAATAACCCGTTTGGTTTTTGGATTTCGGATGGACCGTTTAAGCTGGACAGTGTCCACCGTCAAACGTCGCGAAAAAAATTTCATAATTTGTCGGCGACCATGTTATTGTAGGTTTTTGAATTTTTTGTTTGTTTTTTTAAGACTAAATATATGTACGTTTGTGTTGAAAAAATGCGTTTCTTTTTTACCGACCGCACGCAGAATTTTTTTCTCGAAATTTGGCCTTTTTTTCGATGGCATTGAAGTTTGCAACGTTGGAATGCAACGAAAATATTTTTCTTCGTATTGCCGACCTTTTTTGCCTACATTTAGGCTACCAAATTAGCTGAAATATTTTTGGAAATCCTTAATCCGGATCCATAATCTAAACCTGCAAAATGAGAGTTTAGTATAAACTCTCATTTGGTTTAAAAATGAGTAAAATATAATAAAAAATAAGGAAATGAAAATAATAACAAGGATTTTCGTTGCAATCCCACGATGCAAACTTCAACGAAATTTTTTTCGGGCCTCTAGGAGGGTGTAGCCCCTTAATGATTATTTTTCAACGAAATTTGGTACCCATCTTTGTAAATGTACGTAGAAATAAATGTCCAAACGATTTTTCAATCATCCTGTGATCTTTAAGTTCGCATCGTTTAAAGGCATCGAAAGTTAATTATTTTTCATTGATGTCGACCCTTATTTTTCGCCGATTCAGGCTATGATAATTTTCAAACGTTTTTTTACGTATTTTTATTACAGATTTACGACATCAAGGTGCAAAAAAAGTCTTCGAATAAGAATAAAAATGAAGAAATATCGAAAAAAATCGTTGCATTTCAACGATGCAAACTTCAACATTATATAGTCGTAGTTATTCGTTCGAAATGATTTTTTTCTTCGAATAACCCTGATTTTCGGGTCGTCGCAGTAGCCTAACCCCTTAAATTTCACGGACGACCTTGGTGACAAAAGAATTGGACAGACACGTAACGCGTGGCGTATGGAGACATACATGCATATTTATGGTGTTGATGTGTGTTTCTCCCCTATTTCCGGGGCCGATGGTGTCGGTCATCGAGCGTGTCTGCGTCCTACAGTCGCGGCCGCGTACTTCGGAGGACACACCTTGCGGCACGCGAGACCCGAGAGCTCCTTTCATCCCCACCACGACCAATATCGAGCGTCGTCCTTCTACTTTTTCGTTTATTCAAATTTACTTCAACGCTCGCCAGCAGAGCCGTGTGGGACGAAAATGTCACGCTACTACGAAACGTAGGAATTTCACCGACACGGACCTCGAGAACTTCACACACGCGCACCAACTTTTCATATTTCACAAGAGACAGTTTTACCTTCGACTGCGCGAGAAAAAAAATTATATTTCGTTTCGTAAATTTTCTTCGTTTTTTTTTATCAATCTTCAATCGACAGTCGAGAATTTTTTTTCTCTAATTCGTATTACGATACGAGCTTTTAGCTGCTCCAAATTCCTGCGAAAAACACTTGTTCCCTTGACACTCTGTTTGATCATGGAAATATTCGTCGCGACCCGAAACATCGAAATTCACTCGATCATTTTTATCGCCACGAGAACGTATTCTGAAAGTCCGTGGCAGCGACGAAAAAAAATTTCGCGAGAAAACATTTTTTCAAATACTTTCGAGGCACTTTTCGCTCTCGCGCTTAATTTCGCGTTTGAAAAAAACTTCGAACCGACTGAAAATCAACTCGGATGTGTTTTTTCCTTCCGTTTTCGGAAAAAGTGTCGAAAGTTTGAACAGTCGCGATGTTTTTTCTTCGAGTATACATGGAGCCACAGCGGAGATGCATCCTAACCTCAAACTTTCGCGAGTGCAACGTTCGCGAATAAACAACCGTCGTAGCCGTCACGTTGCGATTGTCCGTGCAATCTTGACCGAATACTATCGACGAGCCACCGCGAACGTGCTCACGAGGGGAGAGAAAGAGGCTAATAAAAAACGAACGAAAACTTCGAACGTCTCGAAAGACGGTGCTACGAAAATACGCTTCGACTATTTTTCTTTTCTTTTTATTTACGATTCGGTGTTTGTCGAGAAATAAATCACCTGGCAGCGACGTCAGCTGGAACGCGTGACGTTGAACGAGGGGGAAAAAAAAATGACACGACGACGACGACGACGAGCGTGTGCTCGTTCGACTCACGAGCAAAGAGAACGCCGCGGGCGCCACTGACAGGCGGGCGAATTGCACGAACCGGCGAAGCGCGAGGCGACGCGAGCGCCCTTCTCGCCTAGCGCGTACAATGGTCCAACTAAGAGAATATTTCTTCACGCGCGACGAGCGCGAACGAGTACGCGGCTACACGGCGTTTGATGAGAAACATTTTTTTACAAAGCGTCAAAGCGCGTGTCGGACGCCGTATCGACGCAGGATTCTCGCTGGGGAGCATACCTCGCATTGTTGAATAGAAAATCAATTAAATTTTCGAAATTTCGTCGATATGTTGCTTGTCGAGCGACGGTATTTCACGAGCACGGGTCATTGTCGATATTCGACACGTCACATTTTCGACAAGTGTCGAAAACATGGCGGAGCGATTCTTGCCGAATGAAAAACCGCTCAGGCTTTTCCCCGAAAGTCTACAAGTTACTATAGGGTGTCTCAAAATGACCTGATATTTTTATTTATTAATAAAACGTATTATTTACTTGAAAAGTGCGAATATTTTTATTTTAATATAAGGTACAAACATGGAGGTTATGTGTGCAACATAATGTCCGATAAATGGCCGTCTCGTCCCTGTTTGCAAACGTTCACTTTTTTGACGAAATTCCCAATAACATTTTGGCACAATTCTGGACTAATTTCATTAACGGTGCGTCCAATTGTCCACACACTTTTCCTTTCAGAAAACCCCAAAGAAAGAAGTCCAATGGCGTCAAACCGCACGATCTTCATGGCCAATTTACATCGCAGTGCGCGAAATAACACGACCATGAAACTTCGTCTGCAATAACTGCATTGTTTCACCCGCAGTGTAACAGGTTGCGCCATCTTGTTGAAAGAATGTGTCTTCCAAGTTCATGCTGTTTATGCCATTATCGGATATTGTGTACCACACATAACCTCCATGTTTGTCCCTTATATTAATATAAAAATATTCGTACTTTTCAAATAAATAATACGTTTTATTAATAAGTAAAAATGTCCGGTCATTTTGAGACATTCTTTTTTATTGCGAATACTATATTTTTATTTACAATAGTAACTATACTATATATGTAAATTAAATGTATACTATACTTGTAAATAAAAAATGGAGAATGATTTTTTAATTTCTTTTCTCTGAACATACATTGATAAAGAATAACAAATGACGAATTAGCGCAACAAAC
This sequence comes from Ophion ellenae, assembly GCA_963210295.1. Taxonomy (NCBI): domain Eukaryota; kingdom Metazoa; phylum Arthropoda; class Insecta; order Hymenoptera; family Ichneumonidae; genus Ophion; species Ophion ellenae. The sequence continues at coordinate 7,974 of CAUJKO010000109.1, read as the reverse complement.
ATTGAGGTAATATTCTCGACTCGAAATTTGAAAAATCGATTTTTCTGGCATTTTCTTAAAGTATAGATCTAATATTTCCTCAAAAGGAAATTTCCAAAACCCCAAATAATCAAATTTTCGGTTACCCAAAATAAATAATTTTTACCTAATAAATATGTGGAATGTTTAGAAATGTTATTAATCTTTTTCGCTTATTTACATCACGAATAAGTTATTAACCAAGTTGAAATGTGGCAAACGCACAATTTAGTTCTCAGTAACTGGTATCGCTGAGCCCAGATACGAACGCCACATTCCGTTTTTTTGTTCGGCGAAAATGAAAAGTTGGAAGGGAAAAATGCAAACCGAAAACCGTATAATCGATGGTTGGAGCAAGTACAACCTGGAAAGCGGCAGAAAAAAGTAGTTGAGCCGGAAAATGAATGCGCAGTCGACGGACGACCCGTAATTTATTTGAAGGTTATGTCGAAACACATGCACTGCAGTTTCTGTAAATAATGATTCAAAACTCTTTATGAAACCGGTGTAAGAAATTTATAGCAAGGAAGCAATAGTTTGTGCATTTCAAATTTTAGTGCCTATTCAAAATGGCCGACTTGACAGCAGCATTGCCACGTGCCGTAGGGCGGTTTATCGTTTTACGCGAATCAGCTGAAATTTTCTGTTTTATTTCACGAATATCTCGATAACGAGACAAACAAAACGCTGTACTATTCGTTGAAGTTCATAAAAATCTCAATAATTTTTTCCGCCTATTTCCATTCAATTATTACTATTTTTATTATGTTGCGACAGTCGTATTAGAGTTTTCATGAAGCTTTTGCTATGTCGCCCGTGTATAAGAGCCTAACTTCTATAATTAATTGCTCAACAATCACGCAGACGAAGTACTTGCAATTTTACACGGAGTCGTAACACCGTTTTCAGCAAATTCTTACTATTTCGCGCTAGCTAAGCAACCTCCTTAACTAAATGTCTCAGGGATTATTTTTCCAACCCAAAGCTTTACGAAAATAGCGCGGACGGCGGCGAAGGGGGGAGGGGGAGGGCGCTGCTGCATTCGTACGGACATAAAGAAATTCCATTTGGGAATTCGCCGTTCCAAGCTCGCGAACACCACAAGCGAACAAACAAACAAAATACATAATGAAATTGCCGAATTCTCGTTGGCGTCTTTTACAATAATTCGTTACTCCTTACGATTTGGAGGTTATGTTTTTTTTTCTTCGTCTTTCCCGAAATTCTCAGTCACCGCGGGGCGTCGAGTTTATTGGCTATTACGGGCTCTCGGGTGTGTGCCTCGTGTGTATCCCGCGCGTTATTCATTATTTGCCTGCGTGCGTCGTTGCTGGCCCGCGCGAGGCGCTGAGGAACGTCGCGTGAAAGAAGCGCAATAAGGAGGAAGCGGGGAAAAAGAGAAAGAAAGGAGACGATCCCCGTCCAAACAAAGGCGTCTTGTGTGTGACGCAGCAGTCGCAGTAAGTGAAACTCGTGGGGGCCTACGAATTCCATACGTCGAGATTCCTCAACAATCCGAAAGAGGGCGCACGCGTACAACGACGTTACGTACGCTTCCTTTATTTCTTCACTCGCCAATTATCAACTGATCACTATTTTTCTTCAAGCCAACGTTGCCCAGTTAATGAGACGAAGTTGATGAATAATTTTCTTTCGTTGAGTCGAAGACTCGAGAATTTTTTTTTCCTCGCTCGGATACTTTCCGATCGACGCAACGATGAGAAATCGATAATTTCAAGGACTTGGCGCGATCGCTAGGAAATCATTTTGCGTCCGGTGTGAAAATTCGAGTTTCTCGAAGTGCGTCGATCTTCGATTGCCCCACGATCATTCTCCTTGAAATACGTAAAATACCCGCGCAATACGAAATAGTGATGATAAATAAAACATCGTGTTTTTTTTTTCAATAATTCGCGTATCTTTGTATTTGAATAATTTCAGGTTGGAAAACATTTTTCGTCCGCGTTATCCGGTCGTTTTTTTTCGTTCGAGGCCTACAATAATTTATTGATCGATTCAGCGTGTGAAATAAAATAATCGCGAGCGCTCGATTGATTGGCCAATAAACAATTTTGACACGACGGAACAAATAAAATTATGGTGATTCTTTGCTTTTCACAGATTTGGAAGAATTTCGTTGAGTTGTAATAAATAAAGGTATGCTAATTCTTCGGAATTCGTAAATTTAATAACGACGGTTAATTTAAATATAACTATAATGAGCGATGAAAAATAATTGAATGAACAAACCATTTTTTTTTTACATATTCCATCAGGAATAAATTAATATCGAATCAATGTAATGTTTATTATGGTGTTGAAGTTTCCATCGTTGGAATGCAACGAAAATCCTCATTTATTTTTTCATTTCTTCGTTTTTATTATTACTCTTTTTCGCAGGTTTAGGTTATGGGTGGATAATGAGGATCTTCAAACATATTTCAGTAATTTTGGTAGCCCAAATGAGCTAAAAAGTTTTGGCGATACGAAAAAAAAAAAATTATTGCACTCCAACGATGGAAACTTCCATACCATATCTTCATTTTTGGGAAGTAAAAACGTATAATAATTTATGGAAAAATGTCTGCGTTCAATACTGACTTTTAGGGAATTTTTCAACTGTGGACGATAATAATTTATAATTATTCCTCGGCAATAATAATATATATTTTCTCAAATTAATGTATATGTGCATGTTGAAAATTTCAATTTTTATTTTTAAACTTTTAAATACTTTTCAATTTTTATTTTTTTATTTCCTGAGTTCCAATGTTTATCCTTGCGGGTTTCTACGTGTTACACTTCCCAATTGAACCCATTCTTATCACTCCCTAGCCGTACTTCGCGGAGACCGATACGTCGCGATGGACGCCGGGGCTGAACCCCGATATATATATATATATATATATATACACACACACACACACACACACACATATATATATATATATATATATATATATATATATATATATATATATATATATATATATATATATATATATATATATATATACACATATATATATATTATACCGGCGCAAAAAAAAATTCAATTGGAATTTTGGTTGAAAATGTTGTTGAGAATGACAAAAAATGAGTGCTGACCAAATTTTAGCCCTTTATATCAATATTTAGAGGTCCCTCATCGCGATTTACTATTTCCCATTCATTCAACATCGTAAAAGTTTGTTTGCCGCTTCTCAGCTTTATAACTCGCCTACGAGTAAACACACGAAATGCCTAAAACATTGTTTTATAGGAAATTTAACGCTCTAGAAAAACGGTCCTTAGCCTTTATACGATAAATTCACTCGTTCGAATTTTATTCAACGTCACAGTTGAATGTATGATAAATTTCATCATTTTGTGAGATTTTTTTACTTTTACATCGAAATGATTGGTTTCTTTGTTTTTTTTCCGATTCATCTTAAGAAGTATTGTATCCTTTTCAGATTATTCCCTATATAGTTTCTAAAATTCCTAATAGATTTAAATTTATTGTTATTTAAAAGTACATTAGTACAAAAATCTATTCCTACACTGAATTCCATTCCCATAGCATGATAAATAAATATCTAGGGAATAATTTAAATATGATACAATACTTTTCAAGATGAATTACAAAAAAAACAACAAAAAAATCAATGATTTTGTCACAAAAGTCCAAAAATCTCACAAAATCATGCGATTTATCATCAATTCAACTTTAATGTCGAATAAAATTTGAACAAGTGAATTTATCGTATTAAGGCTAAGGACTTTTTACTATTGAGGAAATATCTCCTCAATAATAATGATATATATATTCTTTTGAATTTGTATATTTACATATATAGTAAGTTTCAAAAATGTTTATTAAAGCGTACACCGTCATAAATAATAACTGTAAATAATGACAATTTATCGTTATCATCAACAACAATGTGTACTATTTGAAATATTAATATATTTACATAGCTATTATATAAATGAATAATAACGAGCAATTATATTTGGTACCCGGCGTACCGTTCGAAATAATAATTCGAGAGCCCATACAGGATATCCGAATTTCATTGGACCGTGTGGCGCAGACATGGATTTTCGTTACTATCTCTCGGGCGAGATGCTCGAGCGGCGATAAGAAATTGACGCGATAAGGCCGAAAATAGAAGAAGAATAAACGTTTGAGAAGACGTTCGGGAAGATTTAGGACTTACAGTTTTGAAGAATTCACGCCTCTTGCCGTAAACGTCGCGTCGGCCTTGCCCCGCGGTGGCAGCACCATCGCCACGCCCGGTCACTACGCGCACTCCTTCGTAGCCTTTCATTCATAAAAATTCCTGGGCCTCGCGCGTTCGAGCACTTTAAAAAACCGACCCTTTTATTCCCGGATGCAGAGTATCGCTCAATTTTCACGGTCATCAACGCTTTTTGCCTCTCAATGACACGTCATTTTCCGGAGACTTTTTTTCATCACATTCGCGCGAACTCGCTGCTAGAAAAAATCGGTAACTTTTTCGTTAAAAAAATCGGTAATTCTTCTCGTTGAAAATTTGTCATTTTCGTTAAGAAAATTGGTCTTTTTTGTTAAGAAAAATGGTAATTTGTGTTAAGAAAGTTGGTATTTTTTTTCAAGAAAATTGGTAATTTTTTTCAAGAAAATTGGTAATTTTTATCAAGCAAATTGGATGTTTTTTCGTTGAGAAATAGGTCACTTTTCTTTGAAAATCGACATTCTTCCTTTGAAAATCGTTAAATTCAGTAAATTTTCTTTTAAAAAATCAGTGTAGCTTCTTTTAAAAAATCGATATAGTTTTTTTTTGTTGAACGCGGTGGATTATCCTCTTTAAAAATCGGTAATTAAAAAAAAAATCGCTATTTTTTCTTTAAGAAAAAAATCGGTATTTTTTCTTCAAGAAAAAATCGGTATTTTTTCTTCAAGAAAAAATCGGTATTTTTTCTTTAAAAAATAAATCGGTAGTTCTTCTTTAAAATCGGCGATTTTTCTGTCAAAAAATTGGTAATTTTTCTTTTGAAAAAATCGATAATGTTTCTTTTAAAAAATCGGCGATTTTTTTTTAATCAGTAACTTTTTCGTTTGAAAAAAAAAATCGGTAAATCAGCTTTTTTTTAAATCAGTATTTTTTTTTTTCAAAAACAAAACCGGACGAGGTCTGCGCAGCTCTTTTCGGTTTTGCGAGACAATGAAACGGTCGGGAAAAAAAATGAATTGTTTCCTTCACACGCGAATTAAAAGATTAATCCCTTCCGGTCGTTCCGTGCTCGATTATTTCGAAACAAAGCGCGAGCTTTTAACTCGGCACAAAGCGAGGAAGTACTTCCGGAGACGGAAGTCACGCCTCGAACGGGAATCCATTTTCTTCCGGCGAAAATTAAATTATCAGCGTGCGTTTTGTTTGGCGCCACCTCAGTCGGTCGCGGACAATAAGAAAAAGAGAGAAAAAAAACTTGTTCCCCGCTGCACGGGGAATTCCTATCGAATTGCAGTCTCGAGCATGCGCGAGGAAACTTATCGTTGGAATTGTCTCTTCTTTTTTTACAAGACCATCATGAAAGTATAATTTTCACGGTGAAAAAAAAATGGATTCTTTGCAGAGATCAAAGAAGCAGCGTCTCGTTAACGACTGTCGATCGCGATCATTTCCCGAAGACATTACTGAATAATGAGCCGCCGTGTTTCGCACCAATAGGGTATTACACCCTTTTTTAAAGGTGTCTCAATTTGATTCCTTGATGGTAATAAACTACTAGAATTTTTATTTCTATTTTATAAAAATCGGTAAGTGCCAAAAAAAGTGCATTAAAATTTTACCATAAAGTGCCATAAAAATGCATTCAAATTTTACGTTTCAAATTTCCGCGCGAAAACGCTAGCCGCCATGTTGCTTCGGTTCATGACGTCACTCGCATAGTAAACATCGACGCTGCGCCAATTGTAAATACGTAAATTTTTTGGTTAAAAGTGAGTTACAATCCCTATCATTGGTGTGTTGTTTCTAAATCTAAGAATACCAATTGATATAAATATGAGGTAGACTTGGTTAAAACTTGCGAGAAGAGATCCAAAGTCATAGTCCAAAAAAAAAAACATTTGTTCTTTTTTGAAGTACAGAGAAGTATTTGAAAATTTGCGATTAAGGGAGACTTTGTCCTTGAAATCGGCGGGAGATGTTAGCGGCTCAACATGAGCAGCTAGAAGAAGAGGAGGGATGCCTGTATGGACCAGGCATTGCCGATTAGCGGTAATTATAAACACATTTGTGTAAACACATTACAAAACTTTAAACGCGTTTTTCTCGAAAACACGTTTTTAAAAATGGCTGACATTCTCCTGACCGCTGTAATTAACATATCGACCTGAAATTTGGAGAGCATACTCAGAAAGTATGTCTTCACGGAATGACGGATCGTTTTTTCGATAGATACATTTTTGCATTTATTATTTATCTTTTTATGCGAAAAAAACGCGAAACTTCGATTTTTTTTTAAACTGCCGCCATTTTCCGAAATTTGTACTAAACGAAAATCCCATCCGTCATTCCATGACCAAAGGGTCACAGATTGATAATATGCTTTGAATTTGCGTTTCAGATCAACAAAGAGGGGGCAGTGATGTCAGCCGTTTACCTCCCGCGATTTGAGGACCTGTTTTCGCGGAGCTGCAACGGCCGCCATTTTGGTTTTTTTTCGAAACAACATTTTTTTTAACGTTCTGTATATCATGAATAAAAGCAAGAAAAAAACCGCACTCGAAAAGCTTCACTCGATTCCTTTAAAAAAAATAAAATGTAAACACCTGAAATATAGCACTCCAAGGACAAAGTCTCCGTTAACTATGAAAAACGAGAATATACAGTTGTTGACGCTTTCATTCACAGGTTAGAGAGTAATACGTCTACCGCTTTCTTTGTTTACTACGTCAATGACGTCACGTCCATTATGGCGGCTACCGTTTCGCATGTTCGTTGAACAGATAGAAAAAGTATTAATTATAGAGATTATTTTGTGTTTTTATAAATAAAGATCAACAGTATTCGATTGCTTATTGCGAAAACTACCTTATTTGAACATTCTTGGTATTTTGCTTGCGTAGAGTAAAACACCCTATTACTAAAGAATGTTCATCGATGGATTTCTTTTTAACGTTACTGAATTTTCATTCCAACAAAATTAATGATAAAATATGTCCCCGTGTAGATTCTCATCTTTTCGACCCTCCCCGAGTAAAAAATACATCGCACTTATAACTTTCTTTGAAACAATCAACACAAAAACACTAATCCACCTGAGAGAGTTTGACCCGACCAAAAACCAAAAAAAGCCCGACGCAAACAGAACAAAAATTCGATCTCGCGGGAACTTCTGAATAAAAATCACTATTCGATGCCTCCGTCGATTCCCGTTTCGTTCCGCTCGCTCGCGCCGTTGTGGGCTCGACGAGAAAAAAAAGCTTCGCACTTGGCGCGTCGCCCGAAACGGGATCGCGACATAACAATCAGAAAAATCGAGAAATTCACCACGTCACGAGCAGGCAGGCCTTGACTATCGGTACGAAAAAAGAAGCGCATACTTCTCGATGAAGCACATACAACAATTTACACCAGACACTATATCGCACATAAAAAAAAGAACCAAAAAACTACGCTGTGTACATCGAGCTGGAAGTTTAACGAAAAAAAAAGAGAGATCGAAGAATCAACTCTTGAACTCACATGTTTGATCGTTCGAGTATCGAAAAATGACGTTTTGTCATTAATATCGAATTATCACTGACCACTCGAGGCCGTTTTTCCCGAGCTTCGCGATTACAAAAGAAAAACAAAAGAAAATCAACAACAAATAAACGCGAGAAGGATGCACGAGATATTCCGATTGGAGTAGACTCGAGGAAAGAATAAGGAAAAAAAAATCTCGTGTACGATGACGACGCCGGTGTCGCTACACAACTGG
>CAUJKO010000108.1:0-33687 GCA_963210295.1 Ophion ellenae | reverse complement strand
AAGGCTCTTTAATTGGGACCTTAAAACTGATTTTTACAAAAACCCCCATATTATCGCTGATCAAATATACTAATGCCAAATCAATGGACCAGGACGCATGCGCCACGCAGCGTGACCCAACCCGAGGACCTGCGCACAGCAGGGCAAGGTGATCCTGGGTTTATTTGTTTGCATCCACAAACAAACAATAAAACACCCAGTGATGCCAAAAATAAAAAAACATATCTACCAAGGTTTAATGTCTTCTAAGCCTCTTTTTTCTATACTCTTCTGCACACTCTTTTGTGTATCTTTTGTCGTGCATCTTCACATAGGACATGGGCGAGCAAAGTTCCGAAAATTGGTCGAAGAAACCACTATAGCCGCCTTCAAGGACATAGACCTCGGGACAGTTGAGTCTTGGGTATTTGTTGAGCTGCCTGTCGGCATTTCTAAGCTTCCTTGCCAGCGTCGGCCCCCGCACAGACGAGAACTCGCAGTAGAATATGATTATTTTGGCCGACTTCAGGAGCTCCCTTAGCTTTTTGTCATCGCTTATGTTGACCGCGCCTCTGATGTGCCCGCCATCGTATTCATACTTAAAACGCGCATCCACAAGAATGTACTCCCTCTGAATCCAGCTGGTAATGAGCGCTGCAGCAGTGTCTGCGTCTATTCTCATGATGGCGTCGCAGCGTCCGTGCCCGATCGTCGGAAGTGTGCAGACTTCACCGCTTTGCGCCGAGTCCGGATGCTCCGTCTGCGCCTGGGGCGCAGATCGAACAAGATGAGACCTGCCAGCCAGCTTGTGGATCTTCCCCGACCAGCTTTGTGTTCTGACCTTTGTGTCTTTATTAATAAATACTATCTCGCCGTGCTTCGACATAGCCTTGGGTGCTTCCGAAAAAGGGTCGTCGTGGTTCGTCGACTCCACAAACTCGTCACTTTGCTCGTCGCCCTGCTGCCAAAAGGGTCTCTTGCCCAGCAAACTCGTATTTTCAAAATAATCCTCGCTTTCAAGTGCGCTGGTCGCATCCCAAGACATGTCCTGCAATTTCATGGGTAAAAAAACAAAAAAGAAGATACCCTCATAACATGCCTGGCACAGAGCATATGCGTACTCTCTGCATCGCCTCTGAAGCTTGAAAATTTTGAAAAATTTTTTAAGTTTTGCTTTAATCCAGCGCAAGGCTGGGCGCGATTCGGGTTTCTTGTGCACACTGATGAATTCGTGCGTCGCCGTTTGTCTCTCTTCTGTTTATCCGGTGTTTTTGTTTATTTTTAATTATGATTTGCAATTGATCGCATGACTCTAAAACTATCAAAAATAATCACCGGCGAATCGGCGCTGCACCCCGCCCTGGATGCTGTGGGCCTGTTTTGGCAAAAACGAGGCACCTTGCTGCGGTCTGCACGGAGCGAATTTTTTATCTGTGAGACAGTGTTTTATTAAAAGCAACAGGATGTGCCTTCTGCACATGGAAAAGAGTGGGACGGACGGAGCTCTTCTGCCGCCGCAATTAAAATAAAAATTTATCTGATTACAAATTAAAAGCACTTGGCTGCAGGCTTGGCATTCTCAACGCAGATTCAAGTTATACGTGCATTAAGGCAGCCAGAAGAGCAATCGACCTGTGATTTTTATTAAAAATTTTGTGGAATAAAATTTGATCTCTCACAGCAATGCAAGCACGGTGCATTCGTGCCTCTCTTGGTTTTGTGTCTCTGTTCACGTCCTGAGTGTTAATATGTCTGTGCGGTTCGATGAACCTACTAGGTGTTTGATCCAGCAATGGATCGTGCCCAAGCGATTTTGCGTGCGCTAGCTGCAGTACGGTTCGTGGAAAGGCTCTGCTGCCAGGCCGAGCGGACTCTTCTTTCGGTGGCTAGCAAGGAGAATGGAGGTGCTCGGAAACGGCATGCTGAATCCGCTTTGCTCCTGTTTGAACAGGAGATGAATCAAAATTTATCCCCCACATGGACATTTCTGCGGCCCTGGAAAGTTGCAGCAAAACGATCGAGTCTTTGAGAGGCTTTCCAAAGCGATCCAGGATGCCGAGAGACGGTGTGCTGTACGTGTCGAAGGCTCGGGCCAATGAGGCACGCTGGCTTGAGATACGGAAATGCATGCCTTTTTTACAGAAAATAATCGAGGAGGTCAAAGACCACATAGCTAGGTTTGATAGCGGGTACTTTGAAAGCATCGAGAACAGGAAGTCCTTCATAGGAAAAAGACTCGACGAAAGCAACAAAGAGAACCAGCATCTTGCAGACAAGACAAGGCTGGTGAATGAGATTGGGCGGTATGAAAAGATGGGTCTCGTCCAATTCGAAAACATCGAGTTTACGAAGAGAGAGTCGCTCGAGATCATAAAAAGGCTGCACGATCCTGGAGTCACCTTCGAGAATCAGCACCTGGAGCACATACTTCGGAAGCACATTTTGCTGGACTTTGATTTTGTCGACCCGGAGGAAACAGAGACCTACAGGAAGATCATTGCTATGGTCGAAAATGGTTTAAACTGAGTGCAGATGCTCCTTTCGCAGCAGGGTATGATCAGCCCGGAGCTTTCCAGTGCATAAATTAAAGATGTTTAATGGGCATTCTGTCCGCTAATTAAAGATTGTTCTTCGTTTCTATTGATCTTTGGGCCGGGGACTGGATGTAGCGTCTGGGAGGCGGGACGTTTTGGAGAAATCCCGCGCCGGGGAAGGCCGGACTTACCCTCAGAGCCCGTGGCAGATCCACATCCAGACTTGCCCCCTGGGTGTTTCAATGAATCACTCAGAAAGCTAATTAAAACACTAAAATTTTTCCGTATAAGAGACAGGTGCGGGACCCCTATGGAGCTGCTAGATTTCGAGCGCCTGGTGACGTGCCTGGAGTACAAGGACCCAAAGCAGACCATAACGATAGTTCTTTACAGCAAGGAGGGGAGCAGATATGTTCTGCATGCGAAGGAGGAACACCAGAACCTTGTGACCCATCTGGAGAAGAACCGTGCGTCTGGGAAGGTCGGAGAGGTTTTTTATGTGGACTCGTGCGTGCTTGTCGGGATTGAGACCGACGAAAAGGATCCGATTGTGCTGAGATCAAAGGTTAGGAGGGCGGCAGCGGGGATCCATGGGATAGTTTTTGATGAGAGCGAGGTTGTTTTCGCTGATTCGCCATACTCTGAAGACGCGATCTACGGGTTTGTGATTTCCAGCTACTCGTACAACTTCCTGAAGAAAAACAAGCCAGCCAAGAACCTCTTTTTGAATGCGCCCGGGCATGCCAAAACGATCCAGGTTGCACATGCACAGAATTTTGCAAGGTTTTTGGGAGACTCGCCCGCCAACTTGATGACTCCGACGCTTTTCACGCTGTATGCGAAGAGGTTTCTGGGGGATGAGAAAATAGAGGTCAGTGTTTATGACGGCGAGTTCATGAAGAGCAGGAAAATGAATCTGATCCTGAGTGTTTCGCAGGGATCTGCCGAAGAGCCCAGGCTCCTGCACCTGAGGTACTTTGGCAAGAAGGATGGGAAGGTCGACATAGCACTGGTCGGGAAGGGCGTCACGTTTGACTCTGGGGGAATATCGATTAAGCCGTCTGCAAACATGGCAGACATGAAAAATGACATGATGGGTGCAGCAACGCTTTTGGCCACTTTTAAGCTTGTGGTCACGCTGGGGCTGAGGACCAACGTGACTGCCACGTTCCCTCTTGTGGAGAACATGCCAGGCTCGAGGGCCACGAAGCCTGGGGATGTTTTTCGCAGCATGTCTGGGCTTTCTGTGGTGGTTGACAACACGGACGCAGAAGGAAGACTCATTCTCGCCGATGCCATCACGTTTGCTCAGCAGGACAAGCCGAGATATCTACTCGATGCAGCGACGCTGACGGGTGCGATGTGTGTTGCCCTTGGAAACGTGTACGGTGGATTCTTCACCAATGACGACGAGCTTGGATCGCTCATCTACAAGGCGGGCATCAAAACATGCGACATGCTCTGGAGAATGCCACTGTCGCCGTACTACAGGGAGTCTCTCAGCTCACACGTTGCAGACATCAACAACATGGCCAGCAGCCCCGGGGGAGGGTCGGCGAAGGCAGCCGAGTTTTTGCATGAATTCATCGAGGAGGGGACAAAGTGGGCCCACTTTGATATTGCGGGGCTGATGAACAAGTCTTTCAACACCGGGCTGTACGGCGAAAACGCGACAGGAAGGCCGGTGCCTGCATTTCTGGAGATTATTGAAGGCTTAATGAAATAAATGGTTTGCTTGGCAGCACTGATTTTTGATATATCAAACATCTATTAAAATCAAATGCAGGGGATGACAGCTTTTGCCATCTGCTGCGAGACAGACGGACTCTGTTTTTGTTCTGAGCCTATTTTTTCTGCTCCAAAACGTCAAGGACCAGCTCAGATTGTTTCTTCTGGTCTCTAGCGCACCTTTCGTCGATCCGGTTATTGTTGATGCTGGCTGGACGTGCTGAGTTGTTTACATAATTGTGATTTTTTGATGTCAAATGAAAAAAGTGATATTGAAAAATTTTATGACAGATATAAAAAACCAACCAGACCACTGTCTAGTGCACTGTGCAGCCCATTGTTCTTCTCGGTGGGAGGGCTCCAGGGCATGAACACCTTGATCTGGATAAAATCAATACCGTTATTTTGCAACACCAAATCAGATTAATTGTTTTTGGGGGAGAATGAAAAGTTATGTTATAAAATTTATTTTGAAGAGGGCAGACAGCGCCGGCCCTCCTGTGTGTGTCTTTTGTGGTGGTCAATTTTTGCCTGTGCCGTTGTTCCTGTTTGTGTATTCCCAGCATGCAAGATTGACCAGTGCAGCGAGGGATTTCCTTGGGAGGGTATTCGTAGTCGTGGCGGGCAGCTTGGAGTTCAGGAAGCTTAGATGATAGTTGTGTATTTTAATCTTCTGCCTCTGGTTCTGGAACCATACCTGTACCAAGCGGGGTGTCATGTCAAGAAATTTGGACAGAATTGATCTTTGCTCAGCATCAGGAAAAGCGCATGCTCTGAAAAAACATGTTAGCACTTGGTGTTGAACCTCCGTCAAGTTGGTTCGTTTTTTCCTTTCAACGGTATTGATCATTCACAGGGATGTATAAATTTTTGTACATAAATTAAAAGAAATGAGTTAGATAAAATTTGGATGGTCGGCAGCACAAATTATTCAAAAACGCAAACTTGACTTTCTCTATGTTGCTACTTTGGGGGCCAGCTGCGGAAAGTGTTCGTGGCACGAAAACCCGTTTGCAATCCAAGCTGCAGCCTTGCCAGTAAAACCTTTGAGATTGGTTAATGGGGGTGGGGTGTGCTTTCAATCAGGGCAATCACGCCCCTGCCAGGTTGAGCCAGAAAACACTAGATGGCGGGTACTCACACCCCAGCAAAAACAACGGCGCTGGACAGACACCTTTGAGTGCACCGCTTTATTTTTAAACCTTTGAAATAGAGTTAATTTACGTTCCAAAGATCGCAAATTGATAATCCAGTGCTCTCAAAGATACCGTCCCTGGCTGGGTGTTTCGTAGAGAGCAGAGATTAATTCGCAAAAGGTGAAGGCTCTGCTTGCCAAAGAAGAGGAACCTGTCCGGTTGTACTTGTCACTAGCAGGCCTTTCTGAGGACAGTCTTTAGGCTGCTTTGGAGCAGACGGACTCCTGCGCAAGGGATTTTATTTAGACCAAATTTTTACAAGCTAAATACCACTAGCCGCACACCCCGCATGGACGGCGAGAAAATAGTGCAGCCCTCCGCTTCCAGCAAGCAAAGAGCATGCTTGTGCTGTTCTATTATCAAGTCTTCGGCCTACTTTAGGGAATACGGATGCCCAAACTGTCCCTTCATGCAGATAAACAAGAGCAAAAATTTGAACTCGGCAACATCGTCTTCCTTCAAGGGATCGATCTCGCTTCTCAGTCCAAAGAAGTCCTGGGTTGCCAAGTGGCAGAGGATAAACCACTGTGTGCCAGGGACCTATGCATTGACTGTGGAGGGCGAGCTCGACGACGTCTTCATCGAGAAGATCGAAAAGGAAGGGCGAGTTTACTTCAATAGGGCCAAGTCGTTTGAGCTAGACTGAATTCGTCTTGAATAAACGAGTTTTAAAGATGGTTTCCGGTACACGCCGATCGTGGCGGCGAAGATGGCTGGCTTTGTCTGGAACAAAATTTTCGCTCTTGAGAAATATTTTGCCGCGCGTCCGGGTTTTATTTGGAGCGAGCCTCCCATGCCGGCGCACTTGAGCATGACAAGCCCGTTGGAATAATCCCCGCAATGGTCTATTAAAGTCGCGGGGGAATCAGTAGTTTGATCTGACTGCGGAGTAGGAGGGTCTAGAAACGAGCTCGCGGCCAGACTTCCCACGTAAGCAACGGGTTTATCAAATAAATTTTGCAATGCGCATGAGCCAAGCTTGGGGGCGGGGCCCTTTGTATTACGGAAGTAATAAGCACAGCCTGTCCTTTTAAAATGATGTGTCATGTCTGCTGAATAAAATTTTGTGATAAAATTTTTGAAGCACATTTATTCCGAAGCCATGAACAGGATAGAAACCATAGAGGATCTTACTGAGATCGAGGTCGATGCGCTGTTTAAGGAGCGAGCACTGGAAGCGCTTGGAAGGATGGAGATACCGCAGTTTGTGAACGACGGCCTCGTCCTTGCGAGGTCGGAAAAGGAGATAGCTAAGTGTGCGAAGCTTGCTGAGAAGGCAGAGCACAAAAAAGAGCTTCGAAAGCGTGACGCCGAGAAGAAAGAGACAAGGCCGCAGAAGCGCAAGGAGGCGAGCTGGAAGAAGGCCCAAAAGACAAATGCTGCTAAAAAAATAAAGGGGGGTGCGCCCAAAAAGCACGTGAAGACCTTTTCTAAAAAAGAAGGCAACAAGAAGATAAAGTAAATTACTTCACATGCTCACGGGGTTTTATGTCTGACCGGGCCCCAGAGAAGAGGTGCCGTTTTTGCCCAGTACGGTGTGCGACGTCAAAATAAAGAGGTTGATATGCCTTTTAAAATATGATGTGAAGCACCAATCAGCCCCCGGGATTCCATCCTGCTGCGAGAGATAGGTTTAAAACGGCGCTCCTGATAGAGGCTCTCAAAGATCAGACAGCCTACAAATCATGCACGGTTTTCCCCGTTTATTAATGTGTCGAGCTCATTCGAGAGATGCTCAGCGATTATATACTTAGCATGACAAACGACCGTTGCAAAGCGGAAGACCTGACTGTTGTGCTCATGCATCTAAACGTGCCCATGAAAACGTTTTCAATGGCGGTCAGGCTGTACAAGAGGGTGATAGTGCTGGCGGAGCAGGAAACGAGGAGGCAAAAGCACTTCTATCAGCACAGGAGAGGGCTAGAGGCACTGTTTTTCAAGACGGCGAAGTCTGGCGCCGAGAGGAGATGGACGGCTGCGTGGGGAAAGCGCAGCCTTGAAGGCACGGGCGAGGATGTTTTTTCGCTTGAAAAGCTCGTAAGCAACCCGTATTTGCTGCTGATAGCATGCAGCATGATTGCATACAAGTACAACAAAGATATTCCCTACGCAAACGAGATGTGGGCAGAGCAGGCGAGACTCGATTGCCAGCACGTCAACAGGATAGAACGCATGGTTCTCGAGGTCTTGGACTACCAGATTGATTTTGACGGCGAAAAGGAAATCCTCGATGAGATGAAGCCATATCTCACAAACGAGTGTTCGGTGCCGTGGATAGAGAAAAAGAAGAAGAAGAAAATATACCGGAGGATATTCTGTTTTTGAGGAGGTAGCATTCTGCGGCGAGGGCCTTTGTTTTCGGGGTAGAAAAACGGCTCGTCTGTGAAATACGGGTCATTATCAAAATGAATATTTATTTTAGCAGAATTCTTACCACTGTGCTGTCATTCGCTATCTTGGTCATCTCTATCACTCGGGTTGAAGCTGAACGGACTCCGGGCTGCGCTAATGTTACTTTTCAGACTGATAGGCCCTTTTGTACTTCTAGCGAGGATGGTAGCGCTTTCCGGACTGCTGCTCTCCTCAGACTCATTTTTCTCGCTTGCGACCGCCTTCTGGACTGGCTTTTCTTTTGTGTCCTTGGCCTCCGTAAAGCTGGGCTTTTTGTGCGAATTCACTCTTTCGCTGAACTTGAACATTGCCTTCTTCTTGATGACGGCGCTTCCAAAGCTGTGCGCCTGGTGGTTCTTCCTAACATCCATAAAGCTGTTTCCTGGCTCCTTTCTGGCTGAGTCAGTGCACATCTGGTCAAGCTCTGCAACGAATTCTCCACGGTCTCTATACTTTAGCATAATGTCTGGGTTGTCAGGGATTTTGTAGGACAGCTTGTTCCCGCCCACATGCATTCTTCTGAGCTCTTCGACGCCCCAGACATCCATTGTTGTGCTTTTGACCTTTGACACGCTGGGGCCGAGCCTGCGGTGCTGCCCTGAGCACTCGTAGCAGATGAAGAAGCCGAATGTCAGGGCTGTCCACACTGGTTGGTTTTTTCCGCAGTCTGCACATTTTTTGTTGTGCGATAGGCTGAGTAAGTGCTCAATAAAAATTTCTGTTTCTGGGTCATTCAATTTGCTGGCTGCCATTAGGGCTAAAATATTGGATCAACATTAGTAAGTGGTGTTCCGGATCGGTGCTGCGTTTAAATAGCTCGCGGAAACTCTGCTCCGGTGCAAGCGCATTCAAAAGTTTGAGCAGTGGCGCCAAATGAATGATCGTCTGATTACGAGATTACACATATTCGATAGGTGATGAAAAGCATCATCGTGTTCTCCTTTTTGATTCTATTTAAAGTTCAGTCATAAAGGGGGCCGATGAAAACAAAGTTTGGGAGCACAATGACAAAACTCATTCTCTGTTTACTGTTTGGATACATAATACTCAGTATTAATTAGCCCAACTAATCGCAACAGCCCAGCACGCCTCCGTCTGTGCCTGGACGAGGCTCCTGCGAATAAAATTTTGTATTGGATTCGGCAGCACCAGTTCTAAGGAACCACGGTTGGTTGTTTTTGTGGCGTGTGCTCTCCGTTCCTGAGGACGCGTAGCTCAATGGTAGAGCGTCGGTCTACGGAACCGAAGGCTGCGGGTTCGAATTCCGCCGTGTTCGTTTTTGAAGGCATGGGTGTTGCCGGCCCCTAGGACATGGTGCAGCGACCGACTGCATTGCCGCCGGTGAAAACACTGAGACTGCGGGACAAGTTTTATTAAAGATGGGCCCTAAGCGCTCCCCGGAGGTCTACTAAGCTCGCTGGCCTGGAAGCCCGGTACAGCCGCATGCTATGCGGGCTGCGAGATCCCATTCATGTTCGAATGGCGACAAAAGCCAGAAGAAGCAGAGGAAAGACGTTTCTGCTTCTAGAATATGTCCGGAAACCGAGAGCTCAGCTTGACAAGCCGGGCATAGAGCTCATAGTTGAAGTCGTCCTCGACACGTTGCGTGCTTTCCTCAACGAAGATGCCATCTCTGACGAAGCCCGTAACCATTATGTACTTGGTTCTGTAGCTGTCCAGGCCTTTGTGCTCCACCCTAATCTCAGAGCCTCCTGTTTTCAGGACGACATGGTCGCCATCGATGTGTGAAAACATGCCTATCAATGTCACTTGCTCCTCGTGCTGGTTGTCAATGCTGTCAAGGAACATATGGGAGTGGTAAAATTTTTAGCTACCTTGAAAACACTGTTTTTATAAATGCGGCTTACGTAGGACACTGCTAAGAGCGGACGACTGTGCACGCCCATGGTGGGGAAATGCAGCCTGTGCTGAGCTCGAAAAATTGGGCTTTGTACTCCAGACCTGTGTGCTAATCAGAAGCCGAAACACCCAATGGGCCTAAACCAGCAGTAGAACACGTGCTGTTGTTTGTAGAGCAAATTCTCAGACGAGGCGGACTGGTGCCAGCAGCAGCCCCGGAGAAGCCAAAGGCGTCTTTTGTTGAAGCCCCAGTCATTTGTTTTTATTATGAGATTCCAACTTCCAGAATTTTTGTTTGAGGACGAACCCCCATGGCAAAGGCTGCTAGTTCAGTAGATATGTCGGATTCTGAGATTATCAGTCTTCTTGGAGAGTACAATTTCAAGGAAAAAGAGATGTCGGCTATTCTCAAAGAGCTGAAGAAAAGGGATTTTGAGAGCGTCCTGGAGCACATAGAGGGCATAAAGGGAGGCGACAGCGCGGGGAAGGAGCGGGAAAAGACCCTTGAGGCGGCCAGGGAGTGGGAAAACGAGCTCAAAAAGGAGGCAGCGTTCAAGCAGCAGTACAAGGACCGCCTGATCAAGAAAATACAGGCCAATCGCGAGGAGCAAATGAGGAAGAGCGAGCTTGAGAATAAGAATGAGAAGCCTGTTGAAAAGACAATAAGAATAGACTCATACATCAAGGTAAAGGCAGTTATCGACGGAAAGGAGGAGGTTATGCTTGGATGCGACAAAGAGTCGTCCATGAGCGACCTGTATGCCAAAGTCAGGGCGAGCATTGGCTCATCAAGCATAGTAATAAAGCGATTCGGGCATGCGGAGGAGATGATTAGCTCTAATGAAAAGATAATCGATGTGTTTAAGGCCAGGTCGATCATGATCGATGTTACCTACAAGTAAATACTTCTGTTTTTATCAATTGTGTTTTTAGGACCAGGGTATTTGGATCCAAAATCGATGATTGGCGTGGTGATGCGGGCCTGTCAGCGGCGTGTATGCGGAATGAGCGAGATGGCCGCCGGAGTCTTGTAATGTGGCTTTGCATGCACGGAGTGCGATCCGAAACAGTGTTTGACTGTATTTACCCATCCTTAACTTGAACAACTGAGACGATCTAAACACAGCCAAATGATGAAGCAGGCCGTTGTCCTGTTTTGGACAGCCATGCTGTGCTTGCAGGCAGATGGGGCAGGCGAAGAAAACACAACAAAGTTTGATTCGTCGGATATTTTTCGGGAGAAGCCGGATTTCGCAGACATAAAAATGTCGCTAAACGATGTGGTAATCGACCAGAAGGGAATAGAAAACCTGCAGAGCTTCAAGTCAGAGACGATAGATAGCTTTGTGAAGAGCCAGCGGCTGGAGGAGCAGCGTGACAAGCTGGCGAAGTATCTGCAGACAGACGATGTTTACTCCCTCACGAGTCCGGACTTGTGGAAAAAAGTAAGGGAATACATCATCCTGAACTGGCCGAAGCTGTTCAACGATGGGTATCTGTCCATTCCGCTCGACATCAGGTACAACTTCTGCGTTTTTATAGTTATGATGATTCCGGCCGAGATCATTTTTCCGATTCCCGCCTTCTACCACTATCTGATTCCCAAGTCGGCGCACAAGGTCCCGATTCTCAAGGACGCGCTCAAGGAGGTCGAGAGGTTCTTTGCGTTTGTGAGAAACGAAGCAAAAAGAGAATTTCTGATATCGTTCTATGTCGGAAGAGGAGGAAGCCCAAAGAGGACCTTGACTTCTTGCTGGAAATCCCAAGCTTATCACGACAGACCCGATAAAAATACTGAGATGGCTGCTCCGCTACGAAATAAAGTCGGATGGGTTCTAGTGGAAAAGCAAGCCCTGGCGTGGTGAGAGACGCTGCTGCTTGATAAAGCCTGTGGCTAGCCATCAGGAGACCAGGGAGTTGAATAAATAAAGGTAGGTTTGTCTAAGCATGTGCGAGGTAGTTTGCGGTATATCATTTAATTCATTTTCTTAATTCGTCAATAGCAATGTGATCTCGGGTATCAGCTTTTTATATTAAACAAGCAAGGATTAAAAGAATTTTGAAAGGCTGCTGCACAGCCTAGATCGGTGGTCATTGATGTCTGATTTGTTTTTTCATTAATCAGTCAGTCGAATCACTTTGTAAAAATTTGCGTCTCGTCTACGGCAAAAACAAAGCGAGGTGGTTGGCCTCAAAGACGCCCGTGCATGTCGAGCATGACTCATATTGTCTAAACACCAATTATATTAAAGTCGATGTAATTCCCGTAGCTGATGTCATTTATCAAGTATAAGATCACCGGTAGAATAAACCCGCACAATCTAAGACCTTGGCAAAAGCACACACATGCAACAGCATGGGTGGTGAGATTCACATGGCTGTGTTTTGTGATCGGTTGACAATTTAAATCTGATCGATCATTAAATGAAACGTGCAATATCAGGGCAGATAAATAACCTGTGCGGGGACACGGACACCGTGAGAAAGGCGTCTGCTTGGATACGTGGCAGACATATGAACTTTCCGCACTATGATTGCTCACACATCAGATATCAGATCTGTGCACTGCATTAATCAAATAAAAACAATATATAGCGAAAATGAGAACAGAACCCCATATGTGCGGTATCTTTGCGATCCTATCCGAAAAGGCCCTGGCGTCTGACATGCGCGAGGTTGCGCATCGGCAGTCGCAGCTGCAGAGGCACAGAGGCCCCGAAGAGACGGGGGTTGTGGTGACGGAGAAGGCGGTCATCGTTCAGGAGCGCCTTGCGCTTGTTGGCCTTGAAACAGGCCATCAGCCGCTGATATCAGGGGACGGCACTCTTGTCTTGGCAGCGAACTGTGAAATCTACAACTACAAAGAGCTTGAGTCCGAGATCGAAGAAGAAACGGACGGGCCCTATAAGGCTCGTTCGGATTCCGACATCATTCTAGCGATGTACGAGCGGTACGGGAAGGCTGTTGTTGAGCGCATAAAGGGAATGTACGCCTTCATAATATACAACAAGGAAACGGAGGAGGTGTTTATTGCAAGGGACCCCATAGGGATCATCCCGCTTTACTATGGATATGATGCCGAGGACCAACTGTGGCTGGCCAGCGAAATGAAATGTCTCATTGCGAAGTGCCAGGTTATTGAGATATTTGAGCCGGGGTCATACATGTTCGGCAAGGCCACCTCGCTTGTCAGAACGAAGTACTATGTTCCCGAGTGGATAAAAAAGATCCCCGAAGCTGCCGTTGACCTGGGACTGCTGAACACCAAGCTGGTTGAAGAGGTGAAGTCGCACCTGCCAACGGAGGTCCGTGTTGCAGCCTTTCTTTCCGGCGGTCTCGACTCCAGCCTCATTGCAGGGATCGCGGCGAGGCTTCTTAAAAGCGGAGAGCACAAGAGCAAGTGCGATGCCAGGCTCTCGACGTACAGTATTGGGATGAAGGGGAGCCCTGATCTTGAGCATGCAAGAAGAGTTGCCGAGTACATTGGAAGCGACCACCATGAGGTTGTCTTTACGGTCGAGGAGGGTATTGATTGCATCCGCGAGGTTGTTTGGCACCTGGACTCCTACGATGTTACCACGGTCAGAGCCAGCATTCCGATGTACATGCTCTCCCGAAAGGTAAAGAAGGATGGAGTAAAGGTCGTTTTGAGTGGAGAGGGTGCTGATGAGCTATTTGGCGGGTACCTTTACTTCCACCAGGCCCCCAGCGCAGCAGACTTTCACTGGGAAACCGTTTCGCGTGTTCTGAACCTTTCATACTCCGACTGTCTCCGTGCGAACAAGTCGACCCTTGCGTGGGGTGTCGAGCTGCGGGTTCCGATCCTTGCCACCGGCTTTATTAACTATGTCATGAAGATACGGCCTGAGGATCGGATGGTGCCAAGCGCTGCAGACGTTGAGGGCCGCTACTGCGAAAAGTACATTCTACGAAAGGCCTTTTCTGGGCAGGGCATCATTCCGGAATCGGTCATATGGCGCCAAAAGGAGCAGTTTTCTGACGGTGTGGGATACGGGTGGATTGACATGCTTAGACTGAACGCAGAAAGTCGTGTTTCTGACGAGGAGTTTGCCCAAGCTGCCGTCTTTTTCCCTCATAACACGCCTGATACCAAGGAAGCCTTCTACATCAGAAAGATCTATCAGGAGCAGTTTGGGACGGTGGGCGAGAGAACCGTCATGAAGTGGGTCCCCAGGACAGACTGGGGGTGTTCTTCCGACCCTTCTGGACGCACTCAGAAGGTGCACGTCGCACACGCTCTACTTTGAATTTTTATTAAATTTAAAATTAGTTCAAGCATGGATCTTGGTGCTACACGATTGTTTCATGGGTGCTTATTTAGTAGCTAACAATTTATCGCCCTGCAAGATTTGTAGTTTTTATCTACACAGAACAGCGAGTGGGAGGTGTGGAGTACAAGGTCTTCACCATGTAAATTAGATAGTTTTAAACGGCTGTTTTATTGCTGCTTTGTCTGTAGGACTGGCGTGCCTAAATTTCAGAAGCCAACTCTAAAAGTACTTTAGAAAATATCTCGGAATTCTTAAGCAGCCACTGCTGGGAGTAAACAAGCACGAAAGGCGATTCAAAACCATCGATTATCAGTTCGAGCCCATGGCAAAACACGTGGGGAGGATAATACGGGTGGCGAGACACTGCGCTGTAGAGGGCAGGATAAGCTTCCGGGCTACTTATTATAGCAAGCTGTTTTTCGGCTGTGTTTTTGATCTTGTACAGTTTAGTATAAGAATGCTCCAGTAAAGAGTCCAATGCGCAAAAAGCATTAAGCATAGGATGTATCTTCTGGATAACACCATGGTCGAAGTAAATACGCCCCCCTTCAGACTCCAGATAGGGACAGGCATTAAGCTGGTTCGTATAGTGTACCAGGTACTTGATCAGTGTTACCTTGTGTTTGGCAAAGCCCTTGCTTCTTGGATCGTGGTGGCCCATTTCCGCGTTTTCGAAATAGTTTACCATTTTTTGCGGGATGTAAAATCGCCAATAGACATCGCTGCTGGGGTTGTCGAAGATGGTGGAGTAGCTGTGGTAACTCTTTAGATCCGATATACACTTTCTTATCTCCAGACAGAGAAACATAAAAAGATGACTTTCTTTTCTCCCCCTGTCTATGCATTTGCCCCTGTGCATGTACTTCTTTTCAAAACTCGGGTCGGCGTGCAGAAGGCTACATAGGTGATTGTTGTACTTCGATAGCCTTCTCTGCTGGTCTTCAGCGAAAACTCCTCTACACGTAGGACACGTCTCATTTCCCATTACACACCACTTATAAAGGCACTTTTTGTGGAACCCGTGGCCATTCACGCAATCGATCCTCTCTTCATCAGACTTAAAAGAACCGAAGCATATCGGACAGCCTTCGTAATCCATCTCCTGAGAGCTGCTTAGCGCCTCTCCATACAACAGGTTGGGTTCGTTTGACTTGGCGTCTTCGCGCTCCTTCCTCCGTAAGCATCTCTCGTCAGCAAGGTAGGACTCATACAGGGCAGAAATAGAGCCCTCACCGAGCGTTTTGTGCGACAAAGACTCGACTTTCCTATAATAATCTTCACACGCCAGCAGTTTAGCGTTATTTTCATGGCAGTTTTTGTCACACTCCTCCAGCCTTTCACGGAGCTCTGAAGCCTTCCTTTCATTTGGATCCCTGCCACCTGAGAGATGCCTTTTGCACCGTTTTTCGATGCATTGTATTTTCGATTCCAAGTGCTCTCTGGTTTCGCGTCTGTAGATTTTGGTGTGCTCGCTGTACCACTCATCAAACACATCCTTAAAGCCCTTCAACGACATACCCAGTATCCTGGTTTTTGTGTCCTTGTCAAGAGAGAGATACAGCTTTGATTCCGCTAGTGCGCTGAAGAAGTCCTGGTGCAGGGCTTCAATGTACCCGCGCATGTTTTGGTCGTTAAACTCGAACTCCTCATCGCCCACAAGGGCCAGAATGTCCTTCTTTCGGCTGTCCAGTCTTAGCCTCAGCTTCTCAACAGAATCTGGCTTTTCTTCATCAGACGGCTCAGAGGCGGTCTCGAGCGTGATGCTTGAATCGCTGCTGCTGTAGGAACCGCTGCTGATAACGCTCACGCTGTTCGAGTCGCTGCTGCCTGCAGTGACAGGCCCAAGCCAGCGAAGCAGGATCGGGAGCAGCGCTGTCTGGTGCAACTCAAGCCTCATGGCCCACAGAAATGAAGTCTTTATGTGCAGCTTGTCTTTGAGATCAAGTAAAATTTTGCGTTGATTAATGGTATCATCTAGACTGGCTTTCTAACTGGGTGGTTTCGACTTTTGTGTCTGTCATGCAGATAGAAAACTTCACTGTACGGGCGTGTTTCGGGAAGCCCAAACTATAATACTAAAAAATACGTTTCTCTACAGAGGTGGTTTCGGATGCGCGCAGCACCGACGAAGTAGCTGCGAACGGCCCTTCTCCAGAAAGACGCACAGGAATGGGTTTGTGGTTCTCCGCTTTTTTGTTTGGACCTGGCCTGTTATGCGTCAGAGACTAGTTGAGATACTGCAGATGCGGTTATCTGCTTGATTAATGAAATAAATAGAAAAATTTGGGTGCATCTCATGAAGATGGGGACAACGCTGGCTGGAATGGCAGGGCTGTTTTATGCGGCGCGCTGTTCAGACAGGGAAGAAGCCGTGGGTGTGGAGAGCAAGCGAGAGAGGTATTTGAGGGATCTGGAGGCTTGTTCGGGGGATGAGCTGAGAAAGCGACTGGAATTCAGGTTTGGGGAGAACGATGTTCTGGTGGCACGAGAAATAGTGCAAAGTGAGGGGGTGTACCTGCGGATCAAGTATGGGGAGATGGATGGGTACCTTGCTATATCAGGGATGGTGCTAACAGACGGGATATGGCATCACAGGTATGCGAAGGTTTTTGAGAGGAGTGAGCTAGATGTGGCGCGAGATGAAGGGATGATAAAGAAGCTGATGAATGAAATGCTAACGGGGGATATTTGGAAAGAGGCGGGTGAGAAACTGGCGGAAGTAGTAGCTAAGGAGCTGGAGGAGGAGAGCAGCAACGCTAGAAGAGCTAATAATGAGGATGTGCAGCCTTCTAGTGTGGTGGATCACATAACATCGGAGATAGAAAGGCGCTTGCGGCCTGCAGGGAGGAGATGGGAGAGTGTGCTAGAGACGCTGCTGAGGAAGGATGGGGTGAGAGGGGCAGTAGTGGAGGGGAGGTACAATGAGGAGCTGAGAAAGATGGTGAGCAGGGACTAGGGGCTGGGAGATGTGCTTTATGGTTGTATGGCAAAGGCAGAGGGTATGCTGGAGAAGAATAGGGTATTGGCAAAGGAGATGCTAGCGAATATGATTGAGAAGGGATTCTGGCTGTATATGGACGAGCCGGAAAATGCGATTGGAGCGGAGAGGATGAAAAGGTTGTTTTCGGAAGGGGATGCTTTTGGAAGGATACGGGCGAGGTATGGCGTGCAGGGAGAG
Source organism: Ophion ellenae (assembly GCA_963210295.1). Classification (NCBI taxonomy): domain Eukaryota; kingdom Metazoa; phylum Arthropoda; class Insecta; order Hymenoptera; family Ichneumonidae; genus Ophion; species Ophion ellenae. Next base: position 16,529 of record CAUJKO010000108.1, on the reverse strand, counting down.
CTGTCGACAGGGAGGTTGAAGGAGCTAGTACAGGAAGGGAGGCTGGACGAGCTAGTAAAAGGAGTGATTGTGAGGCTGGTTAGGCATGGAGAGGTGGATAAATTGAAGAGGCTGATAAAAACACTGGAGGGAAGAAGAGTGTTTGATGAGCTGTTGAGCATGGGAGAGTTGAGCCTGGCGTTAAAGAAGGGAGCGTCAGAGCTAATTAGGTGTGGATGGGCATATGATTTGAAGATGCTGATAGAGCTTGTGGGGAGAAGACTATTTGGCCGACTGGTGACTGTCAGAGAACTAGGCATAGCAATAAAGGAGGGGACAGAGAAGCTGATTAGACATGGAGAGATGGATGAGCTGGTGGTACTGGTGGAGACTGCGGGGAGAAGAGCTTTTGGCCGGTTAGTGACCAGCGGAGAACTGGACGCAGCGTTAAAGAAAAGAATAAAGAAGCTGGCTGGATGTGGATGGATGTCCGATTTGAGAAGGCTTGCAGAAATCGTGGGAAAAAGTGACTTTGATGGGCTTTTGAGCATGGGAAAGTTGGACTTGGCATTAAAGGAAGGGATGGAGAAGCTGATTAGGTCTGGTGAGGTGGATGAGCTGAAGGTGCTGGTAGAGATTGCGGGGAGAGGACTGTTTGGTAGACTGGTGGCTGCCAGAGAGCTAGACGTAGCACTAAAGAAAGGGATAGGGGAAATAACCAGGCATGGAGAGACGGATAAGCTGAGGATGCTGGTGGAGATTGCAGGGAGAAGAGTGTTTGGTCGGCTAGCAATCAGCGGAGAGCTGGCTGGGTATGGATGGATATCTGATTTGAGGTGGCTGGTAGGAATTTTAGGAGGAAGATTTGAGGTTCTGCTGAGTAGTGGAGAACTGGATGTAGTGCTAACGAAAAAGGTAGAGAATTTAATTAGGTATGAATGGATAGGCGACCTGAGGTGGCTGGTGGGGATTTTAGGGGGAAGATTTGAGGTACTGCTGAGCAGTGCAGAATTAAACGTAACACTGAGGAAGGGAGTAGAAAATCTAATTAGACATGGATTGCCGGGTGATCTAAAGTGGTTGGTGGAGACCTTAGGAGGAAGGTTTGAAGTGTTGGTGGATAGTGGAGAACTAGACGAAATGTTAAAGGAAAGAGTAAGGGAGGCTAATTAGAGGTGGTGAAATAAGTAGTTTGGAGCGGCTGGCAGGAATTGAGGCGGTGAAAAGAAGGATTTCTGATGAGTTGGTGAGCATTGGAGAGTTGGACTGTGTGTTCAAAGAGATGCTGGAGAGTATGATGAGAGGAAGGTGCAGAAGCGAGGATGATGTGTACGACCTGAGGGAGGCGATTAACGAAGGGTTGTTCAACGGGCTGGTGAGCAGGGAAGAGCTGGACAGAGCGTTGGTGTTGAAGAAAGCGAAGCTGTAAGGATTGCATGGCTGCACATGAGTCCTTGTGCCATCAAGAGCCTGTTGCTGTTTTTGGGAAACAGCAGCGAGATGTTTGATTAATGGGAGCTAATTAAGACACTGTGGACAGGAGGTTGGGGGATGACTATTAAATAAGGCCGGTTGTGTTGCAGTTATCTCGGTGATTAACTAGATTAATTAAAAATCTTGAATAGAAAAATCTGCGCAGGCCTCATGAAAGTGGGTGCAATGCTAGCTATAATGGCAGGGCTGCTGTATACGGCAGATGCGGCGGGAGCCGGGGGTTTGATAACCAAGAGGGAGACGTGCTTGCGGCATCTGGAATCGTGTTCGGAGAAAGAGCTGAGAAGGCGGATGCAATTTAAGTTTGAGAATAACGACATCATGGATGCGTGGGAGGTAGTCAAGAGGGAGGGAATATGTGCCCGGGTTAAAGATGAGGGGCTAGACGGGTACTTTGCGGTGCTGGGGATGATGCTAACAGATGGGGCGTTGCGTGGGAGGTACTTGGGTGCTTTTAGGACAAATGGGCTGGACGTCTCCCAGGGTGAAGAGATGATAAGGAAGCTGATGAACGAGATGGTGACGGGAGAGGTCTGGAGGGAAGTGAACAGGAAGCTGACGATAGTGGCAACTAGGAGGCTGGAGGAAGAGGGCTGTAACGGTGGGGAGGCGAGGGCAGAGAGTGGTGATGTTCCTGATGTGGTGAATCAGATCGCATGGAGGGTAGAAAGGCTGTTGCTGTCGGAGGACAGGAGGTGGGGGAGAGTACTAGAGGTTTTGCTGAGAAAAAACGGAGTAATGAGTGCGATAATAAAGGAAAGGTACAACAAAGAGCTGACAAGGATGATAAATGAGAATGAAGAGCTGGGTGATATTCTTTATAGACATATTCTCGGAAGGAGAGATGTGTTAGATAAGAACGAGATTTTAGGAAGGGAGCTAATAAGCAATGCGATTGAGAAGGGTCACTGGCTTTATGCGGATGAGCTGGAAAGTGTAATGGGAGCAGAGGGTGGTGTAAAGAGGTTATTTGGAAAGGATGATGTGTTTGAAAAGATACGTACGAAGCATGGCGTGGTGGGAGAAGGGCTATCGATAGGGAGATTGAAGGAGTTAGCACGGGAAGGGAGTTTAGACGGGTTAGTCAGGGGAGCAGCTAAGAGATTGGTTAAGTATGGACGGGCAAGTGAGTTGGACAAGCTAGCAAAGACAGTTGGAGGGCGGGTGTTTGAAGGACTGTTGAGCAGAGGAGAACTGGACGGGGTACTAGGGGAAGGAGTAGAGCGCCTAGTTAGGGATAGACGGATAGGTGTATTGGAGGGGCTGATAGGGGTGGTGGGAAGACGGGTACTAGATAAGCTGGTGGGCAGGGGAGAGCTAGACAAGGTGTTAAAGGAAGAAATCGAGCATCTAATCAGACATGGATCAATAAATGATTTGAGGTGGCTGATGGAAGCCATGAAGGGGGAAAGAGTGTTCGATGAGCTAATGAGCAATGGGAAGTTAGACGGGGTTTTAAGGGAAGAAATAGAAAGTCTGATTGAGCATAGACGGATGGGTGATTTGAAGTGGCTGATAGAAACTGTGAAGGGAAGAGTATTTGACGGAATGGTGATCAGGGGAGAACTAGACGGGGTGTTGAAGAGAGAAATAGAGCATCAGATCAAATATGGATGGACAGATGAACTGAAGAAGCTGATTGGGATCGAAGTCGTGGGAGGAAGGGTTACCAAGCTGGCGGGCAGGGGAGAGTTGGACACGGTTTTCGAGGAAGAAATCGAGAATCAAGTCAAAAACGGGGTGGTAGACGATTTGAGGTGGCTTATGGAAGTTGTGAAGGAGAGAAGAGTGTTTGCTGAACTAATGAGTAGCGGGAAGTTAGACAGGGCATTAAGGGAAAGAATGGAGAGCCTGATCAAATACAGGCGTACAGATGATCTGGAGAAGTTAATTGGTGTCGGAATGGTGAGAAGAAGAGTGCTTGACATGCCATTAGTGAGTAGGGAGAAACTATATTCGGTGCTAGGGAAGAAGATGTGATTAGGCACGAACGAAAATTGATAAAGGTGTGCTGCGGAGTTAGGAAGACTTAAATAAAAAGCGGTTGGCAAGGTGGTTTTTCCTGACAGCAGGGACTGTTTTTAGTTTACGGGAACAGGCAAGTCTTAGGTGAACGAGGGGGTCTTTCCCATTTTATTAGGCAAAAACTGGGTGCTAAGTTGAGTCGCCGTTGCAGATTGTACCAGCATACACGGGAGCAAAAGCAGTGGCGTTATGTTTCTGAGAAGCGGAGTCTTTATATAAAATGTCGTGCAATTGTTTTGTGGGTACTTATTTATTAATAATAGTTAGCATCGGGCAAGGACATGGCCTTCAGACGGACTCGGTCTTTTGTGGCATCTGTGGGATCACTGCCGGAGCCTGAGCTCTTGTGCGAAATGTGGCCAGCTGGGTGGTCGGGAAAAGTGTCCTGCACGAATAGATGGTGATGCTATGGTTTAGGAGATGATGACGAGATATTTGACTAAGGGGGGGGCAATCAGGGCGTGTGGGAATTAGGTGATTAAAAGATGTTATTTATGTCGGTGGGATTATTGCATATGTGGTGTCCGTTTGATTAATGAAAAAATTGGACGGACCCCATGAAAGCGGTGCTGGTTATAATGGGAGGGCTGCTGCATGCATCGGATGTATCAGAGAGCAAGAGGGAGGCGTACTTGCGGCGTCTGGAGTCGTGTCCGGAGGAGGAGCTGAGGAGGCGGCTGGAGTTCAAGTTTGAGAAAAACGATATTCTGGGGATTTGCGAGATAATGCAGAGGAAGGAGACATACTCTAGGGTAAGAATGAGAAGCTGGACGGGTACTTTGCGATGCTGGGGATGATGGTGACGGATGAGTTGTGGAAAGGCAGATACCTGTGGGCTTTTTGTAGGAGATGTACACTGGACGTGGAGCGGGATGAAGGGATGATAAGAGAGCTGATGGGTGAGATGGTGGCGGGAGAGACCTGGAAGGAGCTGAGCGAGGAGCTGGCGGTAGCGGGGCTTGGGGGTCTGCAAGAGGGCTACAGCGGTCGTAGAAGGGAAAGGGGCGAGGGCACGAACCCATGGGATGTGACGGGTGTCTTGGCGCCGGAGATAGGGAAGCGGCTGCGTTCTGGAAACAGGAGATGGGGGTGGGTGTTGGTGGCGTTGCTGGAGAAAAAAGATGTAGAAAAAATGATAGTAGAGGGGAGGTGCAACGAGGAGCTGCTGAGGATGATGAGGGAGGACGGGGAGCTGAAGAGTAATCTCTGTAATTATGTTTTAGAAAGAGGCTATGTGCTGAGGAAGATAGCGAGGGAAAACAAGGTCTTAGGGAAAGAGATAATGGAAAATGCGATTGAGCAGGGATGCTGGCTTTATATAGACGGGATGGAGAAAATGGTGAGGGAGCTGTTTGCGGGTGAGGATGTGTTTGGGAAGATACGGAGGAAGTACGGGATAGAAGAGGAGGGACTGTCGATAGGGAGGTTGAAGGTGCTGGAGCAGGAGGGAAGACTGGACGGGCTGCTGGAAGCGGTGATTGAGAGGCTGGTTAGATACGGGAAAGAAATAGATGATTTCAAGGATCTGATGGAGCCTTTTGGAGAAAGGGCTGGCAGGATACTGAGCAGCAAGAAGTTGGATGCGGCACTGAAGGAAGGAGCGGAGAGACTGATTAGGGCTGGATGGATAGACGACTTGAAAAAGCTGATGGAGCTTTCGGAAAAAGAGCTTGATGAGCTGCTGAGCAGCGAGGAGCTGGATGCGGCGCTGAAGGAAGGAGCAGAGAGACTGATTAGGGATGGATTGATAGACGACTTGAAAGAGCTGATGGAGCTTTCGGAAAAAGAGCTTGATGAGCTGCTGAGCAGCGAGGAGCTGGATGCGGCGCTGAAGGAAGGAGCAGAGAGACTGATTAGGGATGGATTGATAGACGACTTGAAAGAGCTGATGGAGCTTTCGGAAAAAGAGCTTGATGAGCTGGATGCGGTACTGAAGGAAGGAGCAGAGAGACTGATTAGGGATGGAAGGACAGGAGACTTGAAAGAGCTGATGGAGCTTTCGAAAAAAGAGCTTGATGAGCTGCTGAGCAGTGAGGAGCTGGATGCGGCACTGAAGAAAGGAGCAGAGGAGGTGATTAGGACTGAATTAATAGGTAGTTTGAAGAAGCTGATGGAGTTTTTTGGAGAAAGGTTTGATAGGATATTGAAAAGTGGGGAATTGGATGGAGTACTGAAGGAGGTTGCAAAGGAGGTGGTTAGGGGGAGATGGATGTATGGTTTGGAAAGTCTGATGGAGATTGAAGAGGTGCGAGTTCGAGTGCTTGGTGGTCTGCTGAGCGGGGACGAGCTGGATGTGGTGGAGAGGCAGACAGGAATGGGTCTGGGAGGAGACTGAGACGGCATCGGCGAAGACTGTTTTGAATAAAACCGTTTATTAAATGTTTTAGGAAGACCCAGGGAGGGGGTTGTTGGGGGTGCGCTGGGTGTGGTCGTTTGGTGGGTGTTTTTGGGACGGAGGAGACTCTGGGTGGAGTGGTAGGTAGGTGAAGGATTTATTCGTGACAGACTGTTTGGGGACGGTAGAAGGGCTTGTGCATGGACTGTAAAGATTGCAGATTTTGAGGTGTGTTGTGATGGGTTATGGTAGGCTTAGGGGTAGCGGGGGATGTGTCACTGGAGGATAGGAGTGGATATGAGGGATTATGAGGTAAAGGATTTATTTATGATGGAGGCGGGGGGACAGGGCCAGCGGACTAAAGAGCTGGAGGGGTTTTGCTGAGGAGGCTAAGAAATGGACTGGGTAGCTACTGTTTTAGTGGATGCGGGCGGTGGGGACTATGCATTGTGTGTCAACTGTTGTTGGCAGGTAAGTAGCCATGAGGGTGTTGTGGGACAGTGTCTACCTTTCGAGCAGTCGCGGTGCCGGTGCGTCGTGGATGAATCGCCGGGCATCAGGCGGGAGTCAGGGTTTTGGAGTGGAAGAGGAGGGACGGGGAGGATGTTGTGAGCTTTTTCTGGGGTTTGGGGGGAGAAAGAAGAGGGAGGGGGGAGGTTTTATTGACGGGAGAGGCTTGGGGATGGGAGGCCAGGATGTGGCGCAGACGCTTTCTTGTTTGGGAGCTCGGTGGTAGAATCGACGCGGCCGCAGAAGCTCGGCAGAGGGACGATGCGCGGGGGGTCAGCACGCGGTCCAGGGATCGGACGGGTCGCACCTTGATCGGCGGCATTCAGAGCCGGGGTTGTCTGGGAGCTGGGTGTAGGATGGTGGGGGAGGAGAGGGAGGAAGGGGATAGGGATGGGAAGAAGATTGAGGGATGGTTTAGGGGGATGGTTTGGGATGTCTTTGGGATGGCTGTTGGGGATGTCTTTGGGATGGCTGTTGGGGATGTCTTTGGGATGGCTGTTGGGGATTTTGACGATGGTCTCGGATTTTGACATGGTGGTGAGCTTTTTACGATGGTGAGGAAGATGGTGGATGAAGCCTGGGATATTTGGGATGGACGGGGAGAGAGGGAGAGGGACGGAGAAGGAGTGAGAAGGAGGGAGAAGGAGGGAGAAGGGGGATGGGAAGGAGGACGGGAATGTTTATGATGAGCTTTTACTTTTTCTCGGAAAGACGGTGACGATTTTGACATGGGAAGGATTCACGGTGTGTGAGGAAAGACGGGAGGGAGAAAGAGGAAGAGGAGGAAGAAAGAGGAGGAAGAAAGAGGAAGAGGAGGAAGAAAGAGGAAGAGGAGGAAGAAAGAGGAAGAGGAGGAAGAAGGAACAGGAGCAGGAACAGGAGCAGGAACAGGAACAGGAACAGGAACAGGAGCAGGAACAGGAACAGGAACAGGAACAGGAACAGGAACAGGAACAGGAACAGGAACTTTATTGACAGGGGGAGGCGAGGATGGTCTCGGATGGAGAAGACGGAAGAGGATGTAGGATGGGTTTTTGAGTGATGGGGATTAGGAGTGTTTTAAGGTGGAGGGATAAACGAGGAGAGGGGCGGGGGTTTTGGGAGGGTCGAGGATGGATTATTCCGATGGGGATTTTACGGTGGTGAGGATTTTACAGTGGTGAGGGGTTTTGAGGAGGAAGAAGATGGAAGAAAGAGGAGGAAGGAGGAAGAGGAGGAAGGAGGCTTTATTGAGGGGAGAAGCTAGGGTGTGTGGTAGATGCTTTCAGAGAGTCACGATGGTAAGGACGGGCGACCAGACGCAACGACGCAGAAGGACGGGGCGGGACGCGATTGATTTTGGGATGGGAGGCTTGGGAGGGCACGCTGCTGAGAGGCCGTGGATGGGATGGAGCGGAATGTTTGGGATGCAGAGGAATTGGGGGAGGGAGAAGAGCGGGGGAAGAAAGGAGATGGGGAAGCTTGTCCCGGCTGGTTGTCTCAGACTTTGGCAAGGCCATGGATTCTGACATGGGGAGGGATTTACGATGTGTGAGGATGGAAGAGGAGGAAGAGGAAGAAGGGGAAGAGGAAGAAGGGGAGGAAGAGGAAGAGGAAGGTTTATTGAAGGGGGAGGTTGAGGATGGACTCGGATGCTCAGGAACCTTTTTCTTAGGATGGGAGAGTATGGTGGTGGGGAGGAGAGATGTGGGGATGGAGAAGGGAAGATGGACTCGAGAGTTTAGAGATGGTGAGGAAGATCTTGTGATGGACTGGGATGTTCGAGCTTTTTGGGATGTGGATGGTCCGTTGAGGATGTTTATTACGATGGAGATTGGGACGGGGGAGGAAAGAGGATGAGGGATGGAGATTTGTGGTGGTGAGGATTTGACAGGGGAGGAATTTTGACAGGGGAGGATTTGACGATGGTGAGGATTTGACATGGTGAGGATTTGACGATGGTGAGGAATTTTGACAGGGGAGGATTTGACATGGTGGACCTGGGATGTCTGGATGGACGGGGAGAATAAAGAGGACGGGAATGATTATTTAGATTTTGTGGTTGAGACGAGAATTTACTGGGGGTGAGGATGGAGACGGAAGAGGAAGGTTTATTGAGAGGGGGACGGAGACGGGGATGGACCGGTTGGTTCGACGGAGGTTGGGAAGCTAGGATGTTTATGATGGTGGGGGATGCTTTGGGGGGATGCTTTAGGGGATGCTTGTCTCTGAGGTTGTCTCTGCTGGTTGTCCTGGATGGTTGTCTTTGCTCTGAGGTTGTCTTTGATGGTTGTCTTTGCTCTGAGGTTGTCTTTGATGGTTGTCCTGGATGCTTGACGAAGGACTTTTTACGATGGTCGGTGAGTAAGGACGGGTGGGGGAAGAGGATGTAGGATGGGATTTTGTAATGTTTTGGGATGGAGGGAAGGTTTATTGAGGCACAGAGACGGGAACGGGGATGGAGGGAGTTTAGGGAAGGTGAAGGTATATGGGGATGGAGGGAGTTTAGGGAAGGTGAAGGTATGGAAATGTGAGTCGGAATGGAAAGGTATATAGGTGTATAGGTATATGGAAATGGGAATGGAAAGGTATATAGGTGTATAGGTGTATAGGTGTATGGAAAGACATGTAAAGTGAGGATTACGATAGTATGGAGGAGAGTCAGAGTGTCTGTGGGCTGGTGCCAAGATTATAAAGAGGGGAATGCTACGCTGGGAAGGGCCGGGGGGCTTGAGCGGGGACGTGGCTGGGCTAGGACACAGGCCTGGGCTAAGGGGGATTTTGTTGGACAAGGTTAATAAATGGGTTGTTTTTGGGGGATTGTTGATTGATTGAGAGTGGACGGGGGTGAGCAGACGGGTTTGAGTGGAGGTTATTTGTGGGGTAGTGTTTGGGAGTGGGGAGTGGGTGAGAGGGATACAGAGAGGAGAGAGGGATAAGGACTTTTTAGAGAGTAGGGTTTGTTTGGAGGTTGGTAAACAGTTTATTAATGGGAGAGTGGGTGTGAGTAGGAGTTAGCTATTGTTAACAGAGGGAGCGGGTGAGTGTGGTGTGAGCGAGAGGGGTTGCAGGAGGGTGTGAGCGAGAGGGGTTGCAGGAGGGTGTGAGCGAGTGTGGTTAGGGATGGAGAGATGAAGTGAGTGTGGTTAGGGATGGAGAGATGAAGTGAGTGTGGTTAGGGATGGAGAGATGAAGTGAGTGTGGTTAGGGATGGAGAGATGAAGTGAGTGTGGTTAGGGATGGAGAGATGAAGTGAGTGTGGTATGGGTGAGAGGAAAGAAAGGTTGGAGTGTCTGGAGTGTCTGGAGTGTCTGGAGTGTCTGGAGTGTCTGGAGTGTCTGGAGTGTCTGGAGTGTCTGGGCTGGTGGGAGTCGCCTGGGAGCCGTCGCCGTCGCCGTCGCCTGTGCTAGGAATTTAACTATAAAAAAGCAAATTTTTCAGACCCTACCCTGGGAAGGGCCGGACCGCTTCGGCGGGAAGGGCACGCGGGGGATGGGACACACTTGGGAGAGCAGGGACGGGGACGTGGTTGCACTACGACACTGTCCTCCCCTAACGCGTCAACGATCGTTTTCGGCACGGACCCGGTCCTGGGCTTCTGGTGTGTCTGTGGTGGAGGGGTAGGTTTGGTGTTTTGGAGACGCCGGGCTGGAGGAGATGCGGAGTATCGAGACACTGTCCAAAGCCCCACAAGATCGGATAAGACCTCGGGGGAAGCATGGAATGCAGCTTGGGCGTCTCGACGCTTGTGTGCTAGGATCTCGGGAATCGTCGCGTCCGGTAGGATGTGATTCTACGCCCAGGGCGCTAGCAGGATTGCGTGGAGGCGCATGGAATGCTTGGACAGTCACCCGGGAACGGGTGTGGGCGGGGAGATTGGACGAGCGCGTGGGGATGGGTTGTGGGTATTGAGCCGGGGAGATGTGGAGGACGAGAGATACTGTCGCCTCCGTAAAAGGACAGGCTTCGGAGGAAGCATGGACCTGGCTTGTGCGGGGGGGGCTTGTGGCCGGAGTCAGGGGACGCAAGGAGGGCGGGGCGGGGACGTGCTGAGGACGACACTGATCTCCCTTACCGCATCAACGCTCGTCTTTGGCGCGGAGCTGTTGCTGCTCTGCTTGTGTCCGGAGACGAAGGCTGCAGGAGGAGCCCGGGGAAAGAGGCGTGCTGGGCGACGGGACGGGCCTGTCGGTGAGGAAGAAGGAAGACGTACACTTGGGAGAGCAGGGGCGGGGACGTGCTTGAGGACGACACTGGCCATCCCTTACCGCGCGTCAACGCTCGTCTTTGGGACGGACCTGTCGCAGCACTTCTATTCTGGTGTGTCTATGGAGATGTTGAGGACACAGGGCTGTCATCTTCTTGCTGTAGGTTTGGTGTTTTGGAGACGCCGGGCTGGAGGAAATGCGGAGTATCGAGACACTGTCCAAAGCCCAACAAGATCGGATAAGACCTCGGGGGAAGCACGGAATGCAGCTTGGGCGTCGAGACGCTTGTGTGCTAGGATCTCGGGAATCGTCGCGCCTGATAGGGAGCGATTCTACGCCCAGGGCGCTAGCAGGATTGCGTGGAGGCGCATGGAATGCTTGGACAGTCACCCGGAGACGGGTGTGGGCGGGGAGATTGGACGAGCGCGTGGGGATGGGTTGTGGGTATTGAGCCGGGGAGATGTGGAGGACGAGAGATACTGTCGCCTCCGTAAAAGGACAGGCTTCGGAGGAAGCATGGACCTGGCTTGTGCGGGGGGGGCTTGTGGCCGGAGTCAGGGGACGCAAGGAGGGCGGGGCGGGGACGTGCTGAGGACGACACTGATCTCCCTTACCGCATCAACGCTCGTCTTTGGCGCGGAGCTGTTGCTGCTCTGCTTGTGTCCGGAGACGAAGGCTGCAAGAGGAGCCCGGGGAAAGAGACGTTTGCGCGGGGGTGTGCTGGAGACACTGTCGGACAAGATGGGATAAGATCTTTGTGGAGAGACGCAGTCCCCTCCGGGCCAGGATAAGGTTGCGGAGGAAGCTGGATGCGGCTGTGTGTTTTGTGTTTTTTGGAGAGGATGGGTTGTCTCGTCGTTGACGGTCACCTGGGCACTTAAATGTAGCGGCGGGCTGCGACGTGTTGTCGTGGGCTGTCGCATGTAGCGGCGGACTGCGGCACGTGGTTGTGGGCTGTCGCACGTAGCGGCGGACTGCGGCACCTGGTCGTGGGCTGTCGCACGTAGCAGCGGACTGCGGCACGTGGTCGTGGATCGCTGCACGTAGCGGCGGACTGCGGCACGTGGTTGTGGGTCGCTGCACGTAGCGGCGGACTGCGGCATGTGTTCGTGGGCTGTCGCACGTAGCGGCGGACTGCGGCACTTGGTCGTGGGCTGTCGCACGTAGCGGCGGACTGCGGCACGTGGTTGTGGGTCGCTGCACTTAGCGGCGGACTGCACCACTTGGTCGTGGGCTGTCGCACGTAGCAGCGGACTGCGGCACCTGGTCGTGGATCGCTGCACGTAGCGGCGGACTGCGGCATGTGTTCGTGGGCTGTTGGACGCAGCGACGGACTGCGGCACCTGCTGTCGGTGTGAACCGCGGCACGTGGTTGTAGGCTGTCGCACGTAGCGGCGGACTGCGGCACCTGGTCGTGGATCGCTGCACGTAGCGGCGGACTGCGGCATGTGTTCGTGGGCTGTTGGACGCAGCGACGGACTGCGGCACCTGCTGTCGGTGTGAACCGCGGCACGTGGTTGTAGGCTGTCGCACGTAGCGGCGGACTGCGGCACTTGGTCGTGGGCTGTCGCACGTAGCGGCGGACTGCGGCACCTGGTTGTGGGTCGCTGCACGTAGCGGCGGACTGCGGCATGTGTTCGTGGGCTGTCGCACGTAGCAGCGGACTGCGGGACGTGGTTGTGGGTCGTTGGACGTGGCTGGACATGGTCTGTGGGGACGTGTGAAGGACGTGTGTTGTGTTTCGGGTGGAGAGCAGATCTAAGGGGGTTGATTGGGCTAACGGGGTAAGTGAGGTAACGGGCTAACATAGCTAAGATAACTGGGCTAAGATAACTGGGCTAAGATAACTGGGCTAAGATAACTGGGCTAAGATAACTGGGCTAAGATAACAGGACTAACGGAGCTAACTGAGCTAACGGGCTAAGATAAGGGAGCCAAGAGGCTAGCGTAACGGAGTTAAGGGGCTAACAGGCTAAGATAAGGGCAGCATAAGGGAGCTAACAGGGATGGGGGGGCTAAGAGGCTAAGATAAGGGAGCTAACGGACTAACAGGTTAAGATAGCAGAGCTAAGAGGCTAACGTAACTGGGGTAACAGGGCTAACGGGGATAGTGGAGCTAAGAGGCTAACGTAACGGAGCTAAGCTAAGGGAGCTAACAGGGATAGGGGAGCTAACTAACTAGCAGGTTAAGATAACAGGGCTAACGGAGCTAACAGGGAGGCAGAGCTAACAGGCTAAGATGACAGAGCTAACAGGGATAGGGGAGCTAACTAACTAACAGGTTAAGATAACAGGGCTAAGGGAGCTAACGGGGAGACAGAGCTAACGGGGAGACAGAGCTAGCAGGTTAAGATAACGGAGCTAAGCTAACGGAGCTAACAGGCTAAGATGACAGAGCTAACAGGGATAGGGGAGCTAACAGGCTAAGATAACTGGGCTAACGGGCTAACAGGTTAAGATAACAGAGCTAACGGAGCTAACGGGCTAACAGGTTAAGATAACAAAGCTAATGGAGCTAACAGGCTAAGATAAGGGAGCTAACGGACTAACAGGCTAAGGTAACTGGGCTAGAGGGATAGGGGGGCTAAGAGGCTAAGATAAGGAGCCAACAGGCTAACAGGGCTAACAGGGCTAACAGGGATAGGGGAGCTAACGGGCTAACTAACAGAGCTAACTGGGTTAACTGGGATAGGGGAGCTAGCAGGCCAAGATAACGGAGCTAACAGGGATAGGGGAGCTAAGAGGCTAACGTAACGGAGTTAACGGGCTAAGATAAGGGAGCTAAGGGGCTAACTGGGCTAGAGGGATAGGGGAGCTAAGGGGCTAAGATAACTGGGCTAAGATAAGGGAGCTAACTGGGTTAACGTAAGGGAGCTAACGGGCTTCGAGGTTAAGATAACGGAGCTAATGGAGCTAACGGAGCTAACAGGCTAAGGTAACTGGGGTAACTGTGATAGGGGAGCTAACATAACAGGGCTAAGATAAGGGAGCTAACAGGGATAGTGGAGCTAAGAGGCTAACGTAACGGAGCTAACAGGGATAGGGGAGCTAACTAACTAGCAGGTTAAGATAACAGGGCTAAGGGAGCTAACGGGGAGACAGAGCTAACGGGGAGACAGAGCTAACAGGCTAAGATAACGGAGCTAAGCTAAGGGAGCTAACGGGCTAAGCTAACTGGACTGACGGAGCTAACAGGTTAAGATAAGGGAGCGAAGAGGCTAACGTAACGGAGTTAAGGGGCTAACAGGTTAAGATAAGGGAGCGAGAGAGGCTAACGTAACGGAGTTAAGGGGCTAACAGGTTAAGATAAGGGAGCTAGCAGGCTAAGATAACGGAGCTAACAGGGCAGCATAAGGGAGCTAACAGGGATAGGGAGCTAACGGAGCTAGCAGGCCAAGATAACGGAGCTAACGGGGCAAGATAACAGGGGCTAACAGGCTAACGTAACGGAGCTAACGGGCTAAGATAACTGGGCTAACAGGGATAGGGGAGGTAAGAGGCTAAGATAACTGGGCTAATGAGCTAACGGGCTAAGATAACTGGGTTAACTGGGAGCAGGGGAGCTAAGAGGCTAAGATAACTGGGCTAACTGGGATAGGGGGAGCTAAGAGGCTAAGATAACAGGGCTAACAGAGCTAAGAGGCTAAGATAACGGAGCTAACGGGCTAAGATAACTGGGTTTAACTGGGACAGGGGAGCTAAGAGGCTAATGTAACGGAGCTAACGGGCTAACAGGGCTAAGATAACGGAGCTAACGGGCTAAGATAACAGTGGCTAACAGAGCTAACGGGCTAAGATAACTGGGTTAACTGGGACAGGGGAGCTAAGAGGCTAATGTAACGGAGCTAACGGGCTAACAGGGCTAAGATAACGGAGCTAACGGGCTAAGATAACAGGGCTAACAGAGCTAAGAGGCTAAGATAACGGAGCTAACGGGCTAAGATAACTGGGTTAACTGGGACAGGGGAGCTAAGAGGCTAATGTAACGGAGCTAACGGGCTAACAGGGCTAAGATAACGGAGCTAACGGGCTAAGATAACAGGGGCTAACAGAGCTAAGAGGCTAAGATAACGGAGCTAACGGGCTAAGATAACTGGGTTAACTGGGACAGGGGAGCTAAGAGGCTAATGTAACGGGGCTAACAGGGCTAAGATAACGGAGCTAACGGGCTAAGATAACAGGGCTAACAGAGCTAAGAGGCTAAGGATAACGGAGCTAACGGGCTAAGATAACTGGGTTAACTGGGACAGGGGAGCTAAGAGGCTAATGTAACGGAGCTAACGGGCTAACAGGACTAACAGGGCTAACGGGCTAACGGGGCTTGGGGAGGTTGTGGGGACTGGTGGGGGATTTTGTTGGACAAGGTTAATAAATGGGTTTTAGTGTATGTTTTTGGGGTGGGTGATTGTGTTGGAGGGGGATTATTGATTGATTGGGTGAGTATGGGGGGATTGAGAGTGGGTAGAGTGGGGGGGAGTAGGTTGTGGGGATTATGTGGACGGGGTTAGAGAGTGGGGTTTAGGTTGTAGGGTCAGGGGAGGCTGGAGTGATGGGTAGGCTGTTAGGTTAGTTAGAGAGTGGGTTAGTGTAGGGGTAGGGTTGATGGAGTTAGTTAGAGAGTGAGTGTTGGGTAGGCTGTTAGTTAGTTAGAGAGTGGGTGAGTGGGTGAGTGGTGGGTAGGCAGGGTAGTTAGGGTAGGCTGGGGTTAGGTGAGTGAGCTAGTCAGTGGGTGGTGGGTAGGCTGGGGGTTAGTCCAGTGAGCTAGTCAGTGGGTGAGTGGGTGGGTTAGTCAGTGAGTGGTGGTGGGTAGGCTGGGTTAGTGAGTGAGCTAGTCAGTGGGTGGTGGGTAGGCTGGGGTTAGTCAGTGAGCTAGTCAGTGGGTGTTAGTCAGTGGGTGGTGGGTAGGCTGGGGTTAGTCAGTGAGTGGTGGGTAGGCTGGGTCAGTGAGCTAGTCAGTGAGCTAGTCAGTGGGTGTTAGTCAGTGGGTGGTGGGTAGGCTGGGGTTAGTCAGTGAGTGGTGGGTAGGCTGGGTCAGTGAGCTAGTCAGTGAGCTAGTCAGTGGGTGTTAGTCAGATGGGTGGTGGGTAGGCTGGGGTTAGTCAGTGAGTGGTGGGTAGGCTGGGTCAGTGAGCTAGTCAGTGAGCTAGTCAGTGGGTGTTAGTCAGTGGGTGGTGGGTAGGCTGGGGTTAGTCAGTGAGTGGTGGGTAGGCTGGTCAGTGAGCTAGTCAGTGAGCTAGTCAGTGGGTGTTAGTCAGTGGGTGGTGGGTAGGCTGGGGTTAGGTCAGTGAGGTGGTGGGTAGGCTGGGTCAGTGAGCTAGTCAGTGAGCTAGTCAGTGTGGTGTTAGTCAGTGGGTGGTGGGGTAGGCCTGGGGTTAGTCAGTGAGTGGTGGGTGAGGCGTGGGTCAGTGAGCTAGTCAGTGAGCTAGTCAGTGGGTGTTAGTCAGTGGGTGGTGGGTAGGCTGGGGTTAGTCAGTGAGTGGTGGGTAGGCTGGGTCAGTGAGCTAGTCAGTGAGCTAGTCAGTGGGTGTTAGTCAGTGGGTGGTGGGGTAGGCTTAGGGGTTAGTCAGTGAGTGGTGGGTAGGCTGGGTCAGTGAGCTAGTCAGTGAGCTAGTCAGTGGGTGTTAGTCAGTGGGTGGTGGGTAGGCTGGGGTTAGTCAGTGAGTGGTGGGTAGGCTGGGTCAGTGAGCTAGTCAGTGAGCTAGTCAGTGGGTGTTAGTCAGTGGGTGGTGGGTAGGCTGGGGTTAGTCAGTGAGTGGTGGGTAGGCTGGGTCAGTGAGCTAGTCAGTGAGCTAGTCAGTGGTGGTGTAGTCAGTGGGTGGTGGGGTAGGCTGGGGTTTAGTCAGTGAGTGGTGGGTAGGCTGGGTCAGTGAGCTAGTCAGTGAGCTAGTCAGTGGGTGTTAGTCAGTGGGTGGTGGGTAGGCTGGGTCAGTGAGCTAGTCAGTGAGCTATGTCAGTGGGTGTTAGTCAGTGGGTGGTGGTGGGTAGGCTGTTAGTTAGTT
>CAUJKO010000107.1:0-14211 GCA_963210295.1 Ophion ellenae | reverse complement strand
AATTAATTTAAAATTAATTTAAAATTAACAAGCATTTAACATAAAAAAATAGCATTAACATAAAAAAAACATCCCAAAATTTAAAAAATAGCATTAACATAAGAGGTAAACGAGTTGGTACCTAATTTTGGGATATTTTCCGAAAATCGTACGTACCATGATAACTCGAAATCCTTAGACTTTGGACTAAAGTAACCTAGGTTAGGTAGGTTCCTAACGAGGTGACCTATCACCCCCTTAAGGCTTTGCATCGGCTTGCCCAACACCCTGTATTTCGACACGGACTTCGATTCTTCGGTGTAAATGCACAGACGGTACTAACGTGAAATGTCCAAAATTCGTATCGTGTCGAAGACGCGAAAGGGTTCATCACATTTTATGAGGAAACTGCAGAAAACCTACAAAGCGCCGGTCAAGTCGATTTCTAGCCAAGTCTTTCCGCGGCAATGCGAGTCAAATCTACTACAACCACCACCAGAAGCGCTTAAGGTCAGGGTGCACCTCCTCAGTTGTGACTTTCAATGTACTAGCCAGCGCCCGACTAGATGCGGTCACCCGTCCGTGCGATAAAAACCGTGCCGGAGACACCATCAAGCCGAACAGCAACCGCTCACCCAGCATAGTGAGGTTTTCTCGCATGGATTTATGGTGGCGACGAACCACCACGATCGCAGTAGAAGACCCAAAAAATACTTTTTTTCTCGTTCGTTTTACACCCGGAAACCTCTGATTGCCAACCGGAGCCTGAAACCACATCCTATATTTCAGCGTCGGACGCATTCGAAATTCCCGGCTTTCCGTATGCAAGGTGGACCTAAAAGTGACGTCCAGAAGGAAAATCTAAATGCCTTGTATCAATATCTATACCAATCACACCCATGTATGTTCTACGATCGTTCTTACTTTTCGAGTGAAAAGTATTAACTTTTTCCTTTGAGTTTTCTGTAACATAGATTTTTAACTTTTTCCTCTTTCACGCAGGAACTTTTCCTCAAAAGTTTTCAAAAGCAATCGAGAGCCAATTCGACTAGTACAAGTATGTTTTTCTAATCATCTGAAATTTACTGACTTGTCCTCTCGAACCTATGTTAAAATTTTTCTTATCAATATCCAGGGCATTTTTACTAGCGTTCAGTTGGCCATTTATTTATTGATTAACAGTGCACTTTGTAATGATAACGCAAGTTAAAGTGATCACGAGGAAAGTACACACACAAAAGAGAATAATTAAAGGATACGGTTGTCTCAAATGTAATGTATAAAATAATGGGGTGTAGTTCCGAAAATGATATTACCTACGATCAATTTGGAATTTCGTGTACCCATGTATTTTGACTCGCTGATTACGAATATGACAGTGAAAATACCCGCAAATTTGATTTTCAACGACAAAACTCACAAAAACTGATTTAAAAAAAGTTTTCCTACTTAATTTCAATGAATGTTCATCTTAGAGAAAAATATGTCCCACAAAAGTTGTAGTCTATAAAAAGATTGACCTTTTCTGGTCTGTACAGTTTTTGTCTAAAACCATTCTGTTTCGAGAAAAATGGGATAATGCTCCAATAAGTACATTTTGCTAAACCCCATTAGTTCCAATATTATCTACTTACGCACTTTACCGCGAGAAGGTTGGAGTTTGTTTGGGTATGTTTATTGCGTTGTGTGTTGTTTGGGTTCGTTTGTTGTGCGTTTGGGTTTGTTTGGTGTGTCGTGTGTTGTTTGTTGTTT
This sequence comes from Ophion ellenae, assembly GCA_963210295.1. NCBI lineage: Eukaryota > Metazoa > Arthropoda > Insecta > Hymenoptera > Ichneumonidae > Ophion > Ophion ellenae. Next base: position 12,480 of record CAUJKO010000107.1, on the reverse strand, counting down.
AGGTATGCGTATAGTGTTAAAGATCAAACTGCAACTTTTCCGCGGCGAAGTGCGTAAGTAGATAATACCCGTGCAGAAATGTGACCGGGCATTCCTTACTGTGTGTCTGACTTGCCTTGTCTGATTTACCTGACCGGGCCCCCCCCCATGGACCAAACCGGGACGATCGCAAAATCGTTTATTCACAGCTTACCCTTTATGTTTGGAAATTACAATCTTCTGGTCGGAATACATTGCGAGCAAGTACATTTTCACGTAATTTCCAACCGACCAGAACATTGACATATCCTAAAAAGTGGACGCTGTGTCTAAGAACTAAAGAACAGCTACATTGCTTTTCACCTCATCAAATATATTAATAATTGATTGGGATGAAACTAATACATCTGTTGTAATTCTGTTCATCATCAAAAGCATTCATTTCATCAATGATAATAGACAAGGATAACAATGCTTATCATAAATACAGGAATTACAATAACTAATTATTTTAGCATAAAGAATAGCCAAATTATTTTATGAGGCGAAAAAGTAAAGCAGGTCATTCGTGGTTTTTGAACGCCTCATCGCCATGTTGGGAAATATCGATGTTCTGGCCGGGAAGACATTACCTGAATGTATTTCGCCAACAATCCGTCAGGTGGCTATAAGCGAAGCGCTTCGCGTAAGCAAGGTACGAGGATAAAAGTTCGTCCTGTGAGTTGTACCACGTACAGAAGTCCTATGCTTACAGTGTGCACTTACGCTTATGATTTTGCGATACTTGCGGAACAACCCCTTGCACTCTAGGCCCTTTTCGCTCGGATAGTGATCTGCATACGTTTTTCTGTCTCTTTGCCTATCAGAAAATGCGAGCAAGCGTATGTATACACTCATATACTACCCTAGCAAATAGATAACCAACAAACAATATGTTGTCGAGATAATAAATTGAATACACTCCCGATTTTACCTCCTCAAGGATTCCAAAAACGCTGAAACGTCATTTTTAATTTCCTCGTCTGTTCCTGGTTATTTCCCGATCTATTCCTTACAACTTTCCTGGTCATTTACGGCTTGTTGTCCGGCCCGTTCCTGATCAGTTGCCCAGAAAGGGAACGGCGGTTCGGGACCTAGCCTTAGACCCGTTACATTGCGAACCTATTCCAGGATGGAAGGCCCGACCAGAGCCTGATATTGTCTAGGGAAGGCAGATCAGGGGCAGTACTTTTTCCCGACTCAAATTTCTACACGGGTATCCACACTAATGGCATTTAGGAAAATGTACATTTTGGAGCATTATCCCATTTTCCTGGAAACAGATTGGTTTCAGACAAAACTTGTATAGAGCATAAAAGATTAATTTCTTCTCAGACTACAACTTTGGTAGGAAACATTGTTCTCTAAGATCTACATTTATTACAATAAAATAGAAAAACTTTTGAAAAATCAGTCGTAGTGAGTTTTGACCCTGAAAATGAAATTTGCGGGTTTTTTCACTATGATATTCGTGATCAGCGGCCAAATCTTCATGGGTACACAAAATACCAAATTAATCGGTACGTCCTTTTCGCAACTTTAACCAAATAATGATTATCATATTTTTGTATATGACATGTAGATAATAAAATCGTAGAATATGAAGGTTTTAGCAATTGTTTACTTTTTTTTTTCATTTTCACACAAAAGCATCCGATATATGGTTCCTCTCTCCTAACTTTGTGCCGAGATTCGCTTAGGCGGTCCTCTAGTTTCTCGGGTCGAAAAAGTCGATTTTTTTTTTCATAAATCATATCTACAACATGTGTAGAAAATGTGTGCCAAAGGATTTTTCGATATTCGAAGTGGTTCACAAGTTACGGCCCTGGAACGGAGCAGGTATACGGAGCAGGTATACTTTCAAACGCGTTTTTCTCGAAACACCATTTTTCGAAACGGTGACTACAATATTTCAGAAACTACTGCACCGATCTTGTTCAAATTTATACAGCGTCTTTAATATGTTATAAGCCAGCGATTGAACTAGGATTATCATGATTGCTTCGATAGTTTTTTTTGTACGAGCGAAAAACTTAAGAAAAAATGAGTAAAAAATAGAATGTAATTTTCAAAAGTGTATAAAAAAGTCAATTTTTGTAATTTAGAATTCACTCTAGTTCAATCGCTAGTCTTAAATATGAAGATTAAAATGCCGTTTGGTTTTTTGATTTCAGATAAGTAGAACAGCCGCAATCTTGGTCACCGTCAAGCACCTCTTTTACTTGATGTCTTCCTGTCGGCCACTATAACTTTTATTCTATTATATATTTTGACTTCAAAAAATTTGTAAAGCTTATTTGAATGTTAATAAAGATTATGCAAAAACAATGAGATTGATTATTTCGATGCTTTGCCCGTAAAAAATTATTGAAAAAGCCGTAAAAAAACAGCCGAGAAACTAGAGGACCGCCTTAATTGGCAAGGGAATGATTGTCGCGCGGGCATACTCGTAATGAAAGGCTAGACTTTGTTCTCGGTGTCTCGTCCTTTTCGTCCCTTCGAAACGCAGCTTGAATGTAGAGAAGCAAATAGTGTGACTGTACTCGCAGTGATTGGCTGTGAGTAGTTTAATCTCGGGCAAGCAAATGTTTCGTAAGCACGCGACTCCGGCAAAAAGCCTTCAAAGCCACGCGCGATCGAGGGGAGGTTTCGTTACCGGTTTTAGATCCTCTATTGCCCCGTCGACAAATCGATATTCAAGAATCCTCCCCCACAGCCGTTTTCCACTGCCTCTTGAGAATCTCGTCGACTCGTTCCCCATCGTGATATTTCTCATTCTCACCCCGGTTCAAGTTCCTCGTTTTCAACCCCGCACTCTGAATTAATATAAATTGCTACGCTTCTCATAACCGTGCCCGCGATAATCCACGAAAACGCTACGTTTGTATACAGTGGATGCAAAAAAGTATTTGTACACGTCGTCTTTTTCGAATTATCCTACGAAAAAAATGCTACATTAAGTTTCTGTGTTCGATAACTTGTCCTAAATATACATGGTGATTGTTTGCAAAGACGGTAAAACACGAAATGTTCCGTGTTACTTTTTCCGAAAACATAATAATGATTATGTAGTAATCATTATTAATAATGCATAATAATATATAAAATAATAAATAAATATAAATATAAATACTATATTTATATTTATTATATAATATATTTATATATAGATATAAATATAAATTATTATTATGTATTATGTATATATTTTGTTATTTTTGATGTACCAAAGCATTTATTTTATTTAATAAAAATGTAATGTTCGCAAAAATGAAAATATGTACGACAATATTACTGTTCATATTCGGCCATAGCAAATTTATGTCTATGGTCTAACTTGAAGACATAGTAATTATGTCTTGTACTATTGAATAAAATGATGAGTATGAATAAACAAACTGGGAAGTTTAAATATTGTAGGATAAAATTAGGTACCAACCCATTTACCAAAATTCGATTAAAGTTTGAATATTCGTGTTCGAGTGGGCGATGAATTTTTTTAGATCATTCTTGGATTTACCAATGGGATTTGTTTTTTAAATATTCGATTAGTATTCTGGAGGACCTTCAGCTTTTAACAAAGATTCAGTGTACCGATAGAATCGAGTGTATACACACACAAGGATTTTACCTGCTGCTTGGCTCCCTTGCATATAGGAAATCGATTTTAAGGTCATATTCTAACAAGAGTTCCATACCACGATTCCCATGGAAAACCCATTTTGTTTGCATTCAAAAACTGTATTTCTATGCAGTTTAATACATACACATAATCACGTTATCAGGAGAAAAAAAATGAAACTGAATCGTATTGAGTATTTAATTTTAAGGGGTCTTCTCAATTTGGACGGTAAAAAAAGCTATTTTCATGAATTTTTTTGATAGCTTTATATTATATATATTGATATGAAAGTTGTTACACTTTCGAAATACATTTTAAAAAATGTTCATGTATTTATGTAACCCAAACAAATTTTAAACGCTACTTTAAACGCTACAAAAAAATTAAAACGTTTCTAAAATCTTCTGAAACTCCTGAACCGATCCTTATGAAGTGTTAACCACATATTCTTTACAACTATAGCTATAGCGCATATCAAGGATTTTTTTAAATTTTAATATTTACTAATTTCTTTTGCCAAAAATGGTGAAAAAAAACTTTTTTTTTGTTTTTTCGAAAACTGTCCGCCATTTTGTTATTTTTGCATATATCAAAAATCGTATGATATGCGCTATAGCCAACATACTGAATCTAAAATTTTTGATTTTTTTATTTCGGATGATCCATCTTCCAGATTCCATCAACAGTGTGCAGACCTACAATTGTTTTAGGACATTTTTTTAACTACCATTTTCGTCTATAAATAGTGACTTAAATAAATAATTTTTGTTTCAATGTATTTTGAAAGTGTATATATTAAGTGTAATAATTTTTATATCAATATCTATAATATAAACCTATCAAAAAATTCTTGAAAATAGCCTTTTTTAGCGTCTAAAGTGAGAAGACCCCACAAAGAGAAAATCGGTTTTTCTCAGGGTCCACCCGACGGATACGGAAAAAACAAAGTGCGGAAAAATTTCGGAAGCGTTTGCTTTTAAAAGCTTCAGCCCCTTTTACACCAACTTCGTTTACAGGCAGAGGGACGGAGAAAATATCTAAAATAGTTATTGACTCAACATCGTCATCCAACCCTAATCAGCTTAATTTTAGGCTGAAAAAACGACTGTACGGCGACACTACAAATTTATAATATTCGTAAGACATTTAAGGGAGACTTTGTCCTTGAAATGCAGCGGGAGATGTTAGCGGCTCAATATGAGCAGCTAGAAGAAGAGGAGGGATGCGTCTATGGACCAGGCATTGCCGATTAGCGGTAATTATAAACACATTTGTGTAAACACATTACAAAACTTTAAACGCCGTTTTTCTCGAAAACACGTTTTTAAAAATGGCTGACATTCTCCTGACCGCTGTAATTAACATATCGACCTGAAATTTGGAGAGCATACTCAGAAAATATGTCTTCACGGAATGACGGATCGTTTTTTCGATAGATACATTTTTGCATTTATTATTTATCTTTTTATGCGAAAAAAAACGCGAAAATTCGATTTTTTTTAAATTGCCGCCATTTTCCAAAATTTGTACTGAACGAAAAACCCATCCGTCATTTCAGGACCAAAGGGTCACAGATTGATAATATGCTTTGAATTTGTGTTTCAGATCAACAAAGAGGATGTCAGCCGTTTACCTCCCGCGATTTGAGGACCTGTTTTCGCGGAGCTGCAACGGCCGCCATTTTGGTTTTCTTTTCAAAATTTTTTTTTTTTAACGTTCTGTATATCATGAATAAAAGCAAGAAAAAAACTGCACTCAAAAAGCTTTACTCGTTTCATTTAAAAAAAAATAAGATGTAAACACCTGAAATATGGCACTCCAAGGACAAAGTAGTCTCCCTTAAGAAAGTGTATATCTGGAAAGTGTTGAAAATATCTTCGGGTTCCTATAAACGTATCTTCCAGTGTTCGCCAAATATATGCGAGTCCTTCTATAATCGTTCATCGTGTGTGGAAATAAATTTTGGACTTCTAGCGTAGAGCAGTAGAATCCAGCGAAAATTCTTTTTCATTTCTTTTTTATATTATAATCCAAAATCGTCTTCTGCAGATTTAGGTTGTACATCGCCGAATAAGGATCCCAAAAATGTTTTCATGAATTTCGTAGATGCACAAAAAGAAATGTGGAAAGTTGAACAAAAATTAAGGGGTTAGGCAACTATAAAAATGTCCAAACTCTGGTTCTTCGCACGAGGCAATTCAAATTGGAGAGGAATGTGCGACATATGGTGCAGGAATTTTGTTTTCGTTGTTTTTATCGAAAAACTTTGTTGTTTTTTTCGGAAGTACGTTTTTCAAAACGGTGTACACGATTTTTCGACACCTAATGAACGGTTTGACTTGAAATTTGTTACCCTCATTCAGCGTAATCGTGATTTAGTCTTGACCGACGTTTTTCTTCGTAACATTATTTTTCCATGAGATATTAACGATCATGTCAGCTAACCTAAAAAATCGAAGAAAAATTCCAAAAATTCGTAAAGACTCAGTACAGTCCAGACAATACCATACATTCTTCGTCAAAAGTAATCATCGATTGTGGCTAACGCTCCAACCTCCATAAAACGAGCGAAAATTGTCCGTAGCCTCGGAACGTTCCAAACATTTCGCGAGAGCTCCTCATCGAACATTGTCCGCCCGGCAACCCGTGCCGTACTCGACTTGCCCCAGGCCCTGCCCCGTCTCGCCGCCTATCGTCAAAATTCTCCTCCGGCAGTGATGATAGAGAAAACCAAAAACAATCAGGATGCTTAATTTATCCGAGAATCGAGTGACAAGAGGATATCCGATATCCACTATTTTACTTCGACTCGCACAACTCAATTCCGATATGTGAGTGACCGTATGAATTCGGTAGGTTGGAACGAGCCGGTCGGGAGTTCGCGAGGCTCCTAGCGTCGTAAAGTTAGCGGGGGAAGTGGAAGTACGATAAATTTAGCAGAAATTGCATAATCCGGAAGCAAAGAGCGTACTGCTTGGAGGGTGAGGGTAAATAAATCACTGGCATAGACGTATGTACGCTAAAAAGTGCGGCTGTGTGTGTTGGGAGTATTCGACGATTTCTCGTGATGCAATCGGATTACCGAGACATGTCATGCTCCACAACGAACGGCCTCGCATCGACTAAATTATTCTCCTATATCCTAATTTGAAAGAAAAAAAGCTTTCGCAAAGAAGCTTTTGAAAAAAGCTTTTTCATTTAAAGTTTTCAAAAAGCTTTAAAAATCTTTTTTATTTAATGCATTTAAAAAGCTCAGAAAAAAGCTTTTTTGTTCAAAGCTTTTGAAAAGCTTTTTTGTTCAAAGCTTTTGAAAAGCTTTTTTGTTGAAAGCTTTTGAAAAGCTTTTTTGTTTAAAGCTTTTGAAAAGCTTTTTTGTTTAAAGCTTTTGAAAAGCTTTTTTGTTTAAAGCCTTTAAAAAGCATTTTTGTTTAAAGCTTTTTTATCGAATGCTTTCAAATAGCTCAGAAAAGAAGCTTTTTGTTTAAAGCTTTTGAAAAGCTTTTTTATTTGAACGAACTTTTTTATTTGAACAACGAAAATTCTTTTTTCTTCTTTTATTTTCATTATCGAAAACATTTTCTCGCCAATTTACGGTGTAGATTTTTGATAATGATCCTGAAAAACGTTTGTGACTTCTGTAGCCAAAATACGCCAACAAAATGGTGTCAAAGTTTGCATCGTTGGAATGCAACGAAAATTCGTAATTTATTCATTTCTCCATTTTTTACCATCGAAATGATTTTCTTCCGAGTTTAGGTTGTGGACCCCTAAAAAGATCGTTTAGAAATGTTTCAGTGATTTTTACAGCCTAAACGTCAGTACGGAGGAAAATAATTTCCGATGCATCCCAATGATGCATCAATGCTATCGAAAGTGCTGTGGCAAAATTGAAAAAATATTAATTTTCGTTGCTTTCCAACCATGCAAACTTCAGCACCATTATAAAGGAGACGATTTTCCAATCGTAACTTTTCGTTAAGGGGGGAGATACCTTTAGGCGAAGAAAAAGTTTGCTGATGTACATGATTTTTTTTCACAAGGAAAGATTTCTTCACCATTTTTCAGGCTTAGGGTATGCTTCATTACTACTTTTGGCTATTACGTAGTATTTTTTTTTTTTCATTAATCTTTAAAAATGGTGGAGGTATGGCACGGTTTCCTAAACTGCATTTTCAAAAGTGGCGTGACGTATAGATAAAAAAACTAATCGACCGATTCTAACGAAATTTTGGTATCAATGTTTGTAACCTTATTGTCTAAAACATGGCCCCAAATGTTTTTGAAAATTAAAAAAGTGTTTTATATTGCAAAATGCATCGATTTGTTCGAAAAATTCAATCTTTTTATTACAAAGCGTACCATTTAATCGATTTGCAACATTTCTCACTTTTTCTTGCTTCATATTCTGCGTATGGATGTTACTGAAACGAAAATCTTGGTTGGTTTTTTTCCAGATTAATCCCGCCGACGCTACGCGTCACGCCGTCTAACATGGCGGTTGAAGTTTTCGTCGTTGGAATGCAACGAATATCATTTATTCTTATTTCCCAAATTTCCTCGGGCAGATTCGAGCTGCAAAAATCAGGCAAAGATTTTTTAAGTTTTTCATTAAGCGATCGGCGAGCTCAATCGGCAGCATATGATTTCCACTAGCGATGAAAGTAAGAATATTAAAAAGAATTTTCGTTGCATTCCAACGACGCAAACTTCAACACCGTGCCTACCATCCACCGCAACCCGTTTAGAAGACCGTACCGTAACTTGCGACACTTTTGAAAATTAAATAAAAAATACCATGTTGGAGCCAAAAGTATTAACAAAACATACCCTAAGTCTCAAAATGGGCAAACAAATATTTCCTTTAAAAAAAAAATCATGAAAATCGGACAAATTTTCCTCGCCTGAAGTTCTCCCCTCAAAAGTTCGGTGAGTTGGCTGGGAATTGTTCAGCATGTATGTTCCTCCAATTGGGCGAAAATTAGTCAAACCGATCGAACCGGTGAAGCCGAACGAAAAACTCACCGAGTCAGGATGCACGATTTTTTCGTCGCTGCAGCGGTCGACGAGAAAAAAAACGCCTCGAGTCTTCAAAATTGCACACCGCTCGATAGCGAAGACTCGCCGATACAAATTACATAAAATACACGCGCGCCCGTGTGTCTGTGTGTGCGCGCGCGGCTCGCAGAACTTTTCATCAATCGTCCGATATCTCACGAGCACACATCGACGAACGAGAACAAAAAATTGACACAATGACTCATTGAAGGAAAATATGCCTACGACCGTACGTGTGTGTGTACGCGTCGAACAAACTTTATTTCGTCGGAACTGTGATAATGGGAGGGAGGGCGTATGAGGATTGCAATATAAAAAATAAAAACTGCACGGACCGTGTCCCTTCGCGCCGCGAAAACAAAATCGCGAAAAGTCTTTTCGGACCTTCACTTTTCCCTATTTCGCGCAGCCGAATGAAATTTTTCGCTCGACGGTCAGTCAGTTGCGTTTCTTCCGTTGGCCACTTCGTTCCGTTTGGATAAAATCCGACCAACTGTTTCGCGCATGTATCACGATTTTGCTTCCGCTGTGACAAAGCCCGAGCTCTCGTCTCCCGGGGGCCGCATCGACGCTCAGGCGAATATCGAGGTGCGAGACCGCCAAAGCGAAACAAAAACAGAGGCGAAAATCGTCGATTTTCCGTGTTGCTGGCTCGGATGTATCGTCCCTTCCGTTGCGTTTTGTCCTACGCGTCACGACTCGATTTCCCAACGTCCGCGAATATCCAGCTTCTTTCCTTATTTTATTCTTCACGGCAAAGCAAGCTCGAACGCTCGCCTCTCGTTCTTCCGCAGTCTCTTCTCTAGCCCCGTTGCCCGCACCGATCCTCGAATTATCGCGTTCGCGAAGAAGTTCCGTTTTTTTCTTTATTTTCGTTGCTGCCCGCGCGTTCACCTTTCTTTCTCGTTCTCTCGATCGCGCGTTTCGACCGTTCCTCAATTTCAACTTGGCTCGGCCCTCTTTGTCCGGAGGAATATACCGTGAGAACTGTAAGCGGAGCGGTGCGGATGTTAAATAGTTCCTAGGGAACAGAGCACCGTCATCTCCCTCCGGTGTCACAGCGCCAACTGACAGCGAGCTCCGACTCGCCGGTATAGCCTCGTGCGTGGTGACTCCGTGCACCGCTAGCGGAGACAAAGATCCCGAGGGCGCACGAGTCACGCCGAGCGTTGCCGAGGACCGGCCAGTCAGCTGGGGTCCCGGCCCGTCGCTTATACCCGTGTAAAAATTCCGGTTATGCGCGCCTTTGTTCGGCTGTGTTTGTGCTTCGCGTTACGTGGGGACACGTAGATGCACAGTTTGCAAACGTAAGGCCGTACGTCAACGTTACTGATAAGCCCTCGATTCACCGGGTTACGCCTTTCGCACGGGCAAACGACACGCGCGTACGTGTGCCTTAGAACGCTCGTGAGTGTGCGCCGCGCGTTTCGACCGCCGGCTGGGACAGCCCCCACTCTCTTCAGCCGCTCCCCGCCGCAATTCCCCCACCATCGCGCCTATCCCCCCCCCACTCCTGCCGCTGACAATCCTTTTCTCTCTTTCGCGGGAGTTTCGCGCGTTGTGTGCCCCCGAACGAGAGAACGTTGCTGCCGTTGCAATTTTAGACCCGCGCAGGTATAAAACTTGGTCCTCCCCCGCGGCTCACCTGAATATACCCCCCCCCCCCCCCCTGTCCTCGGCGAACGATCCCGCACACGAGTGCGCTAGCACCTTACCGCGACGTCACCCTGATGTCTACGCGTTACTATCGCGCGACAAAGTTCTAGCTACCTCGCTACCCCCCCCCCCCCCCCCCCCGCCGCCCTGCCGGTCTGGCGAAGCTCCGCTACTCGCGCTCACCTTTCGCATCGCTTCCCCTCGCTCGCTCTTTCGCGAAACGACGCGCGCATGCCTGCCGAGCCGGCGCAGCTACGGCCTGACACGAACTTTTCCGAGTCAGCTGTCTGCCCCGTGCAACACCAGCGGCAGCGGCACGAGCTACGTACTCGCGAGAAACGAGAAGCAGGTAGAGCGCGAGGACATCGTCGCTTTACGTGCAACGCACGACACTACGTACAGGTAAATGGGGGATTCTACGATAACCGTGGCGTCGCTATCTAATGACGGATTCTTGTGTATCTCGACGAGACAAACCGAAAGTGAGGAATACAATTTTTCGATATCGATATTAATTTTCGAGATATCGAATTTTTAAATTTATTAAAAAAATGTTTTAATACTTATTGGATCGTATTTGTGTGGTGTGATGATTGGGGGGGTCTGGAGGGTGAACCCCCCCAGCAGAGTCAAGAGGCAGAGCCGTTGGGGGTGGAGAGGGCAAAAGACAAAATTATAGACAAAAATATAGTGTTTAAATAAATGAATATCTGGGATATGTGTGGTTGAGATATATATGTTTAGATGAATCCATATTTGGGACATACGTGTGTGCCTGTGTGTAATTCGATAGATTTACTAAATTATCTAAAAAAAAAATATTAAAAAATTCGATATCTCGAAAACTAATATCGAAATCGAAAAATTCTTGACTTTCGATTTGTCTCGTCGAGATACACAAGAATCCATCATTAACGTAGAACGGCCGGTAAATGGGTACTTGTCAAAGGCGTCTCAAAATGACCTGACATTTCAAATTGCCCGCCATTTTTTTTTGTGGCGACCACAGAGTACTGATCTTTGACAACTGGCATCGAGAAGTATTGAGGTTTAGTCATGTAGAATTACACCATCGAGGAAAGTTATCGCAGACGAAGTTTCGAAGATGTGAATTGGCCACCAAGATCGTGCGATTTGACGCCATTGAACTTCTTTCTTTGTCGTTGTCTGAAAGGAAAAGTGTATGCCAATTATCCACGGACCATTCCAGAGCTCACGGAATCAATTGGACGCGACGTTAATAAAATTAGTCCGCATTTATGACAAAATGTTATTGAAAATTTCGTCAACCCAAAAAAACTTCTATAGTGGTTTTTTCACCGCTTTACATTAGAAGAATTGTGGTTTTGGTTTTAATCAGGTGACTGCTTGTGGGTGAAAATGCAAAATTAAAAACCGCTCTTCTAAGGGCAGGACTCCTTTTTAATATGCTTTCCTAAATTAGCCGCATTTATTCCGCCATTTCTAAATAAAAGTATATTTTTCATGACCATCGCTTTAGCTGTTAAGGCTGACGTAACAGATATGGGCATTTAAAAATAATTATTGATTAAGTCCTCTCCATTCTTCGTATTCGACTTAAAAAAATGCATCAAGTGCATGAGCTAACGATAGATTCACAAATCCGCGTTTTAGATTCACAATTATGTTATCCATTACTTGGTAGTCAATGTTGATCTTCCAGTATATTCCTGGTTGTGTATCGGCCGGAAAATTTAATTCATTGCTTCTAGTCAGAGTCGCCTTAATTGTGAAATTTGAATATCTCTTAGGTTGGGGAGAAAGTCTTTGCGTTTTATCACCAAAGATAAAATAAAAAAGCAATCTTGAAACGAATGATTAATCTTATTCTATGTATCCACCATAAAATGCTGCTTTTTTAATATAAAACGCAAAGACTTTCTTGCCAACCTAATATTCAATTTACGTGATGAAATAGTCACTTTTCATACAAGTTACAAAATTACACGACGAAGGAAAGAGTTAAAATTTTATCGAATTATTTTTTATGCCTGCATGGTTGAATCAAATAAAAACGATTATTTGAATGTAATTATTTTGGACCAATTTTTTTCTGGGGCGGGGGGGGGGGCATTGGGCGTGTCCACCTCTGCCCCTCCTCGCTACGT
>CAUJKO010000106.1:0-18831 GCA_963210295.1 Ophion ellenae | reverse complement strand
TTCGAAAAAGAAAGTAGCATATTTTTGTGACCAGTAGTATGTCAGTACCACCAGTAGTACCACCAGTAGTAAATTGAAGATTCGAGAAAAAATTAAAAAATTTCTTTTTAAGTAGAGCAGAATGAAGATAATTCAATTCCGAATACGAGACACTTTCGAAAAGATTTTTTTGTGCATCCTGTCATCGAGAAAAAAATTATCCAAGATGCATGTTAAAGTGGGTAAATGGAATTATAGTTTATTTTTTAATACTTTTTGGGAGTGTTTCGTATTGGGATTTTGATTGACTTCATTCTGCTGAACTCAGAATGAAATTTTGATTTTTTTCCGGAATGCTCAATTTCTTCTGACGTTGAATATTCATCACAAAAATTTGCTATACCCCCCCCCCCCCCCACCCCAAGGACTCGAAAAGTCATTGAGGGAAGAGTGCTGAGTTTATAACTCAAAGAAGAGCTTGTGACTGAAAATAAATACCACGAGGAGGCTGAGGGACTACTTTGTATCCCCGGAATTGCAGATTAATCGGTAGGTCATTTTAACAAAATTTTTTTAGTCTTGAAACTTTAAACGTGTTTTCCTGAAAACCACTCTTTTGTGAACTTCGTGCAAGATAACTCGAAAACTGTCGGATCGATCATTTTTAAATTTCGCACACTGTTAAATAACATAATAACCACCTATGTAAACCTATAGTCCTTTAAAAATTATTCAAAAAAACACTCTTTTGTTGACAAATGATATAGTAAAAGTTTCATGAAAAATAAAACATTTTTTCAAACACGTACCGTTTTTCGAATTTTCACTTTTCTTTTGGAACTTTTGGGTTCACATAGAGCGTGTGGATCTTAGAAATTCAAAATTTGTTGGCAGTGATGTTTCAAAACAATGCACCAGCCGCTTGGTCGTACGCCGTGGAACAACTCAGGAGGCAACTGTCTCTGAAGCACGTGTCGGACAGCTGTCATTTTCAGACATAAATTATTTTGGGAAAATTGAAGATATAATAATATGTTTTAATGTTTAATTTAATTATGTAGAAAAAATCGTTTCGACACAAAAACATCTTGGAAATTCGCTTCTTTTTGGCTGACTAAATACAGCTCCCCCCTTAAATATCATATTTTTCCCGGTCAAGAAATCTTCGAGCCAGGCTCTCAAAAACCCAATGGCCACCTTATAATTGTCACCCTGTATATACAGGTAACCAACGTACGTGCACCTTTAATGACCCATTACACGGTACACCATCGACTTCCTCGGAATTGCAGGATCCTTCGGGTATACACGTTGAGTTTCACTCAATTTTCTTGCGTTCATTGCACACCGAAGTTCATTTATTCACACGTATTCACATAGGAAATCAACGCTTTCGAAGATTCATAAAAAATTGCGCGGGAAAAAAGAAGCTTGGTCGATTATTCGTCCCTTCTAAAATCGAGACCTTGCGTTACGGACGCCACGTTTTTTAGACATATTTACCAAACATCGAGAATAGGAACCGATCGCGAAAATTATTCGCGTAATTATCAATTAAGGGAGACTTTGTCCTTGAAATCGGCGGTAGATGTTAGCGGCTCAACATGAGCAGCTAGAAGAAGAGGAGGGATGCCTTTATGGACCAGGCATTGCCGATTAGCGATAATTATAAACACATTTGTGTAAACACATTACAAAACTTGAAACGTGTTTTCCTCGAAAACACGTTTTAAAAATGGCTGACATTCTCCTGACCGCTGTAATTAACATATCAACCTAAAATTTGAAAAGCATACTCAGACAATATGTCTTCACGGAATGACGGATCGTTTTTTTGATAGATACATTTTTGCATTTATTATTTATCTTTTTATGCGAAAGAAAAAACGCGAAAATTCGATTTTTTTTATTGCCGCCATTTTCCGAAATTTGTACTAAGCGAAAAACCCACCCGTCATTCCATGACCAAGGGGTCACAGATTGATAATATGCTTTGAATTTGTGTTTCAGATCAACAAAGAGGGGGCAGTGATGCCAGCCGTTTACCTCTGCGATTTGAGGACCTGTTTTCGTGGAGCTGCAACGGCCGCCATTTTACTTAAAAAAAAAATTTAACGTTCCGTATATCATGAATAAAAGCAAGAAAAAAACTGCACTCAAAAAGCTTTACTCGTTTTCTTTAAAAAAAAATAAAATGTAAACACCTGAAATATTGCACTCCAAGGACAAAGTCTCCGTTAAATCATTAAACCTATACAATTATTTCTACATACAAACATTTATGCAGATTCATCGAGAATGACAATTGGCAGTAACGTACTTGATATTTCGTTTATTCCGTGCACTTGTTTCTTCGAGCACTCTTAAACTAAGCGTCGACACTCGAGCACAGAGAAGGACGAGAAAACTCTTGGATGTACAGATTTTAGTTTATTTTTCTTACGCTCTCCAGAGACTCTTTCGACTACAGTTTTTAACACACAGACATGCACATATTTATGGGTGTATATATAGAGCAGTAACGATGTGCGTGTATATATATATATATATATATATATATATATATATATATATATATATATATATATATATATATATATATATATATATATATATATATATATATATATATACATATATATATATGTATGTATATGTATATAATGTATGTATGTATGTATGTATGTATGTATATATCTATATATACGTCTTTAGTGGTCCAGAAATGTGCTTTACACACAATGTGACTATTCCTCGTTATTTCTGAATTACCGCTTTAACGAGATCAGAAAAGTATGTAGCTCGAACTTATGTGTACTCTGTTGCTGTGCTGGGCTTGACGGCGAAGCGATTGTCATGGATTTTTCATGTACACCCATACATACATACATATATATATATATTCACTACCGGTAAAAAGTCTTCGTTCATTTTGGATAATAGCAAAATTTTCGATCGCTCTGGATAATTGAAAAGTTATATTACAATAACAACGTTCGTTTTACTTGTTATTTTGGGATGCTACAATACACCTCTGTAAAATGAATTATAATATTCTAACACAATTTAGCAATTATCCAAAGATATCGAAAACTGTTGATCGGTAGGGTAAATATATATAAACTGCCGGCCAAAAGTTTGAGTATGCCAGTCAAAATTTCTTGCCGCACTAAAAGTTAGATAGCGGATTCAAAAATAGAAGAAATCAAATTTCCCAAGTGACGTTTTAAAGAGGACAAATTTACCTTCATTTTGCCTTTTTAGAAACATTTTTACAAGTTTTTTTGGCCCCCGTACGCCTTTTTGAAAATGGCTATTTTTCAGCTTTTTTTTGCACGAAGTTCTTTATATTCAGTCAATTTTACACGATAAGGTAAGGGACGTGATTGACTATTTATTTTGTGTTAAAAAGATAGTTCAAAAGTTACATTTTCTTACTTTTTCATATTTGGTCTTAAATCCGATAGGTCTTGAGACACAACTCAACCGAGAATGAATCTGCGAATTCTAGTCGAAAAACTTGTTAAAATAATATTTAAAAAAATTGTTAAAATAAATTTTTCGAAAATTCTGAAAAAAATGTAATTAATTAAAAATAAAAAAGTAAACAAATTTTGTGTCTTGATAGATAGTCCTAGACCGCATCATTCCCAAATAGAGCCAAATGGAGGGAATTTTGGTCCCGACCAAAAGTCTTTAAAATAAAATAAATTAAAAAATTTGAAACAATTCTGTCTACTCTAGTGTGAACATATGCAATTTTTTACCCTCTTGACATTTTCTCTGAAACCTGATAGTTATTGGACTACGCCCATTTTTTTAAAACATGTCTTTTGCAGCTAAACTTGCAATACTGGGGCGAAAAAAGAGCGCACGAAACTTTCTGCAAAACTAAAATGTGGGTTCTAATATTTTCTTTAAGTTTGTCATGAAAAAAAAACGAGCGAAAAAATCCGCCAGAAGTTATGTGGACAGTTTTCGACGTGCAAAAAAGCTGAAAAATAGCCATTCTCAAAAAGGCGTACCGAGCCTCAAGAATATTGTAAATTTTTTTCTAAAAAGACAAAATAAAGGTAAATTTGTCCTCTTTAAAACGATGCTTGGAAAATTTGATTATCTTTATTTTTGAGTTCGCTATCTAACTTTTAGTGCGGCAAGAAATTTCGACTGGTGTTCTCAAACTTTTAGCCGGCAGTGTATATATATATATATCTACATAAAGGGACTCTAATTGTTGTGAGCATAGAAGATGTGTCATTGCGAAAATCAGAATAATCGGCAAAAAATTTAATTAGGGGTACAAAACTCTGCAAGTCTAATAACTATTCTTTTTTCATTTTTGACAATTTTTCGTTACTGTGTCCTTAAACTAAAAATAATGGAAAATTTTGATTACATACAACAGTTTTTCGAAATTACATTTTAAAGCTGCCTTCGCCACACTTAAGAAAAAATAATAATAGCTCAAAAATGGTTCACTTCTGCATTGCTGGGTTATTTGATAGCGGAAAATGTGTCCTGCAAACCTTTCACGGGATGGTAACCAATAGCCAGTATCCTTTTATGTGTAAGTATATATATATATATACACAGGGTGAGGCACATAGAGGGTTACATTGCAATAGCATTCAAACTATTAATCATATCTAAAAATGTTCAGACAAAAGTTTCAGTGTTCGAGAAGGCCGTCATACTGGACCACCCTATTTTTTATCGGTGGAGGCGCTGAAGCTCCGTTGAGGTCGACTCCACTTTTTTAAATGGAATGGTACATTTTTTTTCAACCATCATGTGGAGCATCTCAAGCCGCATCAACGCATTAGGAGGTCAAAGTCGTTCAAGGCCATTCAAGGTCACCTATTAAAATGAAATACAAATCTAAATATCTCGGATCACTGCCAAATATTTGGTAGTGATCCGAGATATTTAGATTTTTATCATCGATACTTACCTTGAAAGACCTTGAACGACTTTGAACCCTAATGTTTTTTATGCGGCTTGAGGTGCTCCACAAGATCTTCGAGCACCTTCTGTAGGTATATCCAAACCAAGGTTAGTGGATCCTTTGAACGTGATTAACCCGATATTTTTTGATTTTTCGACTATTTTCATACTTTGCTTGACTAGAATGACCTTGTGTTGTAGGCCGCTGATTCGTTTTAAAATCGGTAATAATATCATCGGAAAAAAAAGTGGTTCCATTTAAAAAAGTGGAGTTGACCTTGACGTAGCTTCAGCGCCGCCACCGATAAAAAATAGGGTGGTCCAGTATGACGGCCGTCTCGAAGACTGCAATTTTTGTCAAACATTTTTGGATCTGATCAATAGTTTGAGTGCTATTGCTCTGTAACACTTTATGTGCCTCACCTTGAATATATATATATATATATATATATATATATATACAGGATTTTAGTAAGGTTTATGCAAACCCTTAAGGGGGTGATAGGTCATATCTTCGTTAGGAACATATCTGGAACACATCTAGAACAATCTATTACAATCTAGAGCATATCGTTAGGAACATATCTCACCAAGGTTACCTTACACGAACATCCCTCAGGTGACACCCTTCGATTTTATTGAAATTGGATGTGTTATAAAGCACCGAAAAGTAAGCGATACGTATTTTTTTGATCGGCGGAAAAACGGTTTTAGGGGGTGAAACCACCCCTCGAAAAAGGCATCTCTAGGGATAATATAGCAGTTTCACACAAAAGGAGTCCACCGATTTTAATGAAACAAAAACGAAAATTCTTCTAATCCGAAGCAATGAAAAATCCACTATAGTGACATTGCCAAAAAAAATGAAGGGCTGAACCACCCCTATATTAAGGGGTGGTTTCACCCCTTAAATCCGTTTTTCCGCCGATAAAAACAAATACGTATCGCTTACTTTTCAATGCTTTATAACATATCCAAATTTCAACAAAATCGAAGGGTGCCACCTGAGGGATGTTTCTTGTTAGTCTAAAGTCCAAGGATTTCAAGTTATCATGGTAAGTATGATTTTTGGAAAATGTCCCAAAATTGTCAACTAACTCGTGTAGGTGACCTGTCACGCCCTTGAGGCTTTGTATCGACCTTCCTAACATCCTGTATATACACACACACACACACACACACATATATATATATATATATATATATATATATATATATATATATATATATATATATTTATCGATCTTCCGAAAACGTGAAAAAAAATTTCCTGAGAATTCATAGCTCGAGCGAATAAGAAATCTTAAGACTAGAGCCGAAGTTCTAAGCATCCGATTGCGATAGGTTGATCGATACTTTTTTAGGAATTAGTGCAATGCTCACAACGAGATTTCGCATTTACCGTTGAGTATAACACTATAAAAAAAACCAGTTGTTGCAACCTACTAACAATTATTTACAACTGTCTTAAATTTTTCTCGCTTTCCCCCCTACAACTCGTGGTCGATTGAACCATAAAAAAAAAATAAACGACGCTAGAACCTAATAATCATCTGGCAGTCTCGCGCCTCGGGAATCTCGTCGTTACGGCCAAGGATGTTTTTTTCTTCCCCGAGGTCTCAATACTCGAGTTCTCGCACGCCGGATTTGCCGATAGAGACCGCGAGGCCCAGGGGGTGGTTGTGATGCTGGTGAGGATATGCAGGGCGGAGGGACGAAGAAAAGAAGAAAAAAAAAACGAGACGTGGAAGAAGATGAGAGGAGAGCTGGAGAAAAACGTAAATCACGATTTCCTTTCTGTTCCATTCCTCCCCCTCACGCTCTGCCCCCCTCCCCGTCTGAGGGTTGCAAACGTTCAAATTCCTGGTCGCAGATTGCGACTCGCGGATTACGCTTAGGCCGTAACTCATGGCATATCACACTGCGACCAGAAAGAATGAGGAGCAACGGTTGCGGCTCGGAAAGGGTCGGGAGGGCGGCTGGCGGGAGGGGGGGGGGGAGAAAGAAGGGGCCAAAGGGTAAGAAAAGAGAAGTGAGGGATGAGAAGGAATGATAAAGGTTGATAGCTGTGAAAAGGTGAGGACAAGTGTGCGGCGAGGGAACTGAGACGTAAGGGTGAAAAGACCGACGAACTCTGAGAGAAGGTATATATATATACATAGGGTGTTAGGAAGGTCGATGCAAAGCCTTAAAAGGGTGATAGGTCACCTCGTTACGAACATATCTAGCTTAGGTTAGCATAGTCCAAAGTCTAAGAATTTCGAGTTATCATGGTATGATTTTTTGAAAATTTCCCAAAATTAGGTACTAACTCGGTCATAATCTACGAACAGGCAATAATTGGTAACTAAAAACTTATTTGCGTCTTAGCTTAACGGGAGGGTAGGGGTTTCAGCGTGAAAAGAAAACTTTTTTGCGATTTTTTTTCATCTATATGGACAGACTAAATTTATTGAAACCTTTTGTACATTGTTAAGTGTCATTTCAAGAATATTCCGTGCAATTTGTACGCGAAAATATCCACAATCAAGCCGGTGACAAAGCTTTTCCAAGAACGCCTTTGGAAAAACACGATTTGCGGTGTTCACTGTATCTCAGCTAGAAATTATCTGAAATCAAGTACCATTAAAATTTAGTCAAAGTATGATCAAATCCTCCCCCCACCCATGTAGAGGTTGCCATGAGTTGCCCAATGTTACAATCAGGCCAATATTGGGACCATCGTATAAGCCAACAAAAGAGAAATGATATTGGCCCATTACTGTTCCGCTCTAAACTGAAAACTGGCACAATATCGGCCCATCCCGAAAGCCTGTCCTGGCCCATCTTTGATAACTAATAAACAGCCGTGATAGTTAAACTAAATTTGCCAATTTGAAAACTGGGGATACTAAAATACTGACAATTCCATTGGCCCGATATTGTTCCGTTATAAATTGTAAACCGGCACAATATCGGCCCATCGTTTAAAACCAATAAATAGCCGTGATGGTTGAACTATATTTGCCAATTAAAAAACTGGTAATGATAAAATACAAGCAATTATATTGGCCCATTATTGTCCCGTTATAAATTGAGAACCGGCACAATATCGGCCCATTACTAAATATTATCCTGGCCCATCTTTCAAAACCAATAAACAGCAGTGATAGTTAAACTAAATTTGCCAATCCTAAAGCTGGCAATCCTAAAATACTGGCTATTACATTGGCTCATTATTGTCTCGTTCTAAATTGGAAACCGACACAATATCGGCCCATAGTTAAAACCTAGCATGGCCCATCTTTTAAATTCATTAAACAGTCATGATAGATAAACAATATTTTCCAATTTTTAAACTGGTGATGCTGAAGTACTGCCAATTACATTGGTCCATTATTGTTCCGTTATAAATTGAGAACTGACACAATATCAGCCCATTACTAAAACCTATCCGGGCCCATCTGTTAAAACCAATAAACAGCCGTGATAGTTCATCGAAATTTGCCAATTTTAAAACTGGCAATGCTTAAATACTGGAAATTACATTTAATTAATCTAAACCCTTTATTGGCTAAGTCGGTCAGACCATACCTGCTTGTATTATATTTAAGCCTTGGGTTATTCATTATCTGTATATTGTGCCAGAATTGGCAAATAACTGGCGCGTCATATATTAATCGTCTATGTTTTGTAGTTCAGTTTTTGTAATCAAGTCTTATTGGCATCTGTATTCTTCCATGCCAATAATAGGCCATCTTATTGGCCTATTATTGGCATCTGTAAATAACCATCATAAGTAAGTAAAATATGCCAATTTTGAAACTTGTCATATACGCAAATCACAATTTATTTCAAGGTTATTCCATGAAATATGTATCCATAAGGACCAATCTCGGGCCAATCTTGGCCTGATATAGGTTGAATATTTATCACACACCCAAACAAACTCACGGCCGAATATTCTAGATAGACTAACTTCTAGATAGACCAACTGTGAAGGCCCATCAAGAGCCAGTGGTCAATTTCTACATAGGCCTTTCAAGAGGGCCCACACAGGGCTAAGTGCAATCACCAACATTGGCGCTACAACGAATTAAATCATCGGCCCAATAATTGTTGGCTCTGTTGGCCGATATCGGGCCGTTCTTATCATTTCTACAAAGGCACCTCATTCGTAAATACTCACGGCCCAATATTCTAGAAAGGCTAACTGTGAAGGCCCGTCCCAGGCCCAACGGTCAATCTCTACATGGTCAACGGTCTTTGATAATTTTTTTTTTCATTTAAAATTTTTTCGTGGTCATGTAAAGTGAAAAGTGCTGTTTTTCACGAAAAATTCCGCCATTTTGCGGGTGGAAATCGCCCTCAATGTAAAAAAAAAACTCAAACTAACCGTTGGGGAAGGTATTTTATATGTAGGAAGTGTGAACCAAGTTTAAAATAAATCGGTCATGTAGTTTTCAAATGGCAGTAAACACGGACTTTGAAAAAGTGATTTCGAGAAAAACGCGTTCGAAGCTTAGAGAAGTCGGACGGCTACAGTGTTAGAGGAGCGGGACTAAGTAGTCAATAACTTCGAGAGTTTTGCTCTGATTGACTTGAAATTTTGGGATTATATTCTTGAAATGTTTAACTATACGAACAGACAAAAATCGATTTTTCAAAAGTGCAAACCCCTCCCCTTAATGTGTATTCAATCGACAAACACCAATACAATTATCTGTATCCACACAACTAACTAAATAGGACGTGCTGAATAATTGAAAACTTGTCAAAAAATGAAAATTATCTTGGTGCTATTTTTTTTAAATAGCATTAACGAGTTAGTGCCTAATTTTGGGAAAGTTTTCGAAAATCATACTTACCATGATAACTCGAAATCCTTAGACTTTGGACTAAGGTAACCTAGGTTAGTTATTTTCCTAACGAGGTGACCTAATCACCTCCTTAAGGCTTTGCATCGACCTTCCTAATATATATATATATATATATATATATATATATATATATATATATATATATATATATATATATATATGCCCGAAGGTGGTCATCGACTGGTCACTAAGGTCACCACCATTCCTTTAAATGGGACCACTATTTTTCTTTCAGAATTTTGTTGAGAATTTCAAAATGATTCATTGAAATTCAAATGACATTGAATTCAAATTCAAAATTAAATTCAAATTGAATTAATTTGAATTGAATTTTTTCAATTCAATTGAAAAAATTCAAATTGAATTAAAATTCAAAATGACATTCAACGTGAAAAATGTTTTTTCGATCGTTTTTAGGCTGAAAACATTGACATTCCTGCCTTACCGATTTTTCATGTTTAATATTAATCCATCAGCTTGAAATTTGGTGTGTGACATTATTTTGACCACCTCGATATAATTGTAAAAAAAAATGATAGTCCCCTTCGAAAAAACTAGTGATGACATTGAAATCTCGGAAGTACTTCCACTTGCATGAAGCTCGTAGCCACGATTCGATGACCTCCATCTAACTGTCCAAATGTTGTAGGAACATTTTTCTCCTAAGCCTGATAGGTTGAAAAATGTTTTTGCTGCTAATAATTGTTGTCTCGCACTGTATACGTATGAATATAAGTCCATTATACGCTCTGATTTCCGAGAAAAAGTTGACAACGACGTGCCCTTGAAGAATTTCATCATTTTAATACGTGCAGCTCGCTATACTCACAAATTCTTGTGAGTATAAGCGAGTATACCGCACTGTATACGGACGAATACATGTCCATTATACGCTTTGATTTCCGAGAAAAAGTTGACAACGACGTTCCCTCGAAGAATTTCATCAATTTAATACGTGCGGCTCGCCATACTCACAAATCCTTTTTTCGTCCTCTCACACCGCTTCGAGTGAATAAAGTTGCTGGTATTTGCATTCTGAATAAAGTATAATACGGCAATAATCTTTGTAGCCGAGTGTCCTATAGCATTACACATGTGCATGTAGGGGATGAAAAGTGAAAGCGCGCGAGCACCGAGAAAGGAATGTGCACCATGGCGATAGACCAGGATTAAAGGGATGGTTTTTACCACTGCGAAAGAGTTTTTTTGTGCCTTTTTTTTGCACGTTGGCCGGATCCGCGAAGGGATTATCCGACGATAAAGTGGTGCGGAAATGCTGGCAACGTACCCGCAGATCCTGTCGTCGGTCGATTATACGCGTTGGGAGGAACACACGGACAGACTTTGGATGGTACCTGAAAAAAAATGAAAGAAATGTATAGATACTTTTGGATGACACTTTTGGTAATAATGTAAAATCGATGTAAATGTATTGCATGGAAGAGTGAAATATTTCGTCGTTTTTACAGGAGACTAGGTACTAGTCTACAGCTCCAATAAAGGTAATTTTCGACCATTTTTTATGGATACCCAGATGATAGAATGAAAATTCCGTTTGGTGAGATTTGTTCTACATATCTTCAGGTTTCTTTATAATTTTTTTCACAAGATTTTGCATCATAATGCCGTCACGGCAGCTGAATTAAGGGGTTACTCCTACTTGGGATTTTGAAAAAATCGATTTTTTTTATTGCATTTTTTTGAAGTATAAGTATCTGAGAATATGTCCTGAAAATGTCAAGTCGATCCGAACAAAATTGACTGAGATATGAGCGTTGAAAGAGAAGAATCCGCGTTGAAAGAGCGTTGAAAGAGAAACTTTAAACGCGTTTTTCTCAAAATGGCATTTCTGAAGTCGGTGACCAAGATTACTCGAACACTAATGAACCGATCTTCTTGAAATTTTGCAGGCTTATTTAATACATAAAAATGTAGTATTCAATCGTTCGATTTTTTTTTCGAAAAAAATGGCCGTTTTATAGCCAAAAAATGGCCGTTTTTTTTTCGTTAAAATCGAACCATTAACTTTGACTGTCCGCCATTTTGTGAAAAATGAATATTTTTTAAAATCCTTCGATTAAAGACTAGTTTATACTTATATTTGACTAAATCCATCCGCATTTTTTTTTTCAGATGATCCACTTCGCCGCAATGTTGGTCACCGCAAACCGTGTATATAAAAACATTATTTCATTGACGGCCATTTGCCAATAAACAATGTAATATTTTTCAATAAAAAAATTACTGAAAGTTCTTCAAGATGTGTTCTTCAAGATGGTATATTGATCGAATAAAAAAGTTTCGTAGTTTGCTTTAAAACAATTCATGAAAAAGGCCTTTTTTGCGCTACAAGTGGGGGTAACGCCTTAAGGGAGCACACGACTGTGACAGGCCGAAAAAAGGTCGATGTTAGAAATTTTTGTTGTTTACTAGATTATTAATTTGGGATTTGGAAAAAAGGTATGTTATTAAGCATACAATGAATTTGTTTCGTGTAAACTATTATTTTAAAAAATTAAAAATTTAACAACGTGATTGAGGTACAATGGAGAGAAAAATAAAAATAAAAAACTTCCATAATCCATGTACAGAAACGTAGTTCTCGTTGTACGCAGCCGTTTTTCAAAAAAATAAAATTTTCACGAAACGGTGAGTGCTCAGATAAAAAAGAAATTTTGGCGAAATTTTTACTTATTTCGGGGGCTTAAAAAAAACTAAAGCTCAAAAACCAAAACGGCTAAGTACAACGATAGCTACTTCGATTGCGGAAATTTTGGTTTTGGCAATTCAAAAATTGGACAGTTGTAGCTAGAGTTATGATTCCGGCCAGATCGAAAAAAGTCGTTTCGAGAAAAACGCGATTGAGAGCTTTGGTATACGTAAATCTTAGTCAATTTTCAGTATTTCAACTTGAACATTTTTTCACATACAGTTAACTCCCGTTTATCCTAAATCCGCTTTATCCGAACAAACTTTTTCGTTATCCGAACGAAATTTTCGTTATCCGAAGTTGACTGTATTTTTGTATGTAAATACTTCGAGAAAATGCAAAAAAATCATTTTTACCCCTTACAGTGGTGTCTCGTCATGTTAAATCGTTGTACAAAGTGTATTTTTATGACATGTTGAAAACGTTTTTCGAAAAAAAAAATTTCCGTCAACTATCTGACGGAAATTTATATTTATATATATATTTTTTTTCACAAACATGCTACATTCGTTTAAAAGTCGACGACGAACGCAAATCTTTTCGTGTCAGGTGAAAAATTGGAAGAAAACTCTAGCCGCCGTAGGACACTGTCATGCAGAGGTGACTCGCTTCATCCAGCTGCAGCGTCGCCGTTTTTTTACAAAAACTAGCGAAAAAAAATGTAAAGATATTTGAATACATGTACAATGAATTCCACGGACCGGAATTTTCGTTCTATCAACTGGGTATCCATAAAAAAATTGTCAACATTCACCTTCTTCCGGGCTCTAGACTGGTAGTTTCCCTTCAATATGCCTAAGTCATCGGTGATGAAAAATTCACGATATAAATCACCTTGCTCGTAAAAATATTCACAATAATGAAATTCATGAATCTTTTATGAGAGATCATAACGCGATACGCACTTTCGCGCGATTTCTTTTATATCGAAGCTATAAAAAGCATCATTGTCGGTCCAATGTTGATAAAAAAAAAATGTATCCTCAATGTCGTAAAGCCTCCTTTTTCCGCAACAGCATTCGGACTCCTAAACGCGAACTGTTGGAGAAAAAAAAAACAAACAAATTCACAAAACCGAGCAACCGCATTAATTTTCAAAAAAATATTATGAATTATCGACATCGGTGAATTCAACTTTTCTCCTTACTTTGATTCAGAACCCTCAGTCCCTTGAAACTTTTAACAATAGTTGCGAAAAAAAAAAAAATTGGTTGTAAAAATCGTAAGTTCCGATTTACCGTGGGGAATGAAAATGAAAAGGATCAGTCGTTAAGATCGCAGTCGCACATTTTTCGTGCGCGAGATTTAAATGGTCATGATTGATAGCGACGCTTCAGTGCTGGCCAAGTTTTTCGCACAAATTAAAACCATTACTAACGGGGAACCAGGGTGAAAGGGTGGGAGGACAGGAAAGGACGGGAATCCATGAGCATAATTTGCCCTCGGGACGCTTCGTTAGGCAGTCGCTACGAGAGGCCACTAGAATTACCGGGGCTAGTGGAGAATCGATTCGCCACGAGAGCTCCGCTTTGCCCAACTTTGTGATGGATATCTCATCGGCAGAACCGCAAGACTCGAAAAAAAACGGACGATAGTTGGAAAATTCCCTGTAGACGTTTATACTTCCAAAGTGAATTTCTGGCATCTTTTTTATACGATCGAATCGGAATTTCAAATCGTCAAATATCTGGGAACATCTTGCGTACATTACATTTTTTATATGAATTTTTTCGTTGCGTGGAAATTTATTAAAATGATTATTATTTCCAAGCATCAATTTCTTACGCTTTTTTTAATCGAGGGAGGAGGTCACTGTGACGGGCCGACGAAAGTCCGGTTTTTTTTGTCCACCGGATTCTTTATTTGGAATTTGGAAGAAAGGTCTGTTACTGAGCATACATTGAACTTAATTCGAGTGAATTTTAATTTGAAAAAATAAAAAATTAACAACGCTATCGAGGTAGAATGGAGCGTCTGTATAAAATTTATAATGGTTGGTCTGAAGAACAACAATAAAAAAGTTTTATAATCTATATGAATTTAGTTCTCGTTGTACGAAGCCGTTTTTCGGAAAAAAAAATTCACAAAGAAGTAGTTATTTAAAAAAGTGTAATTTTGGCGAAATTTCGACTTATATTCGACGGCTTAATAAATACAACATTTCGTATTCAGTCGGAAAATTATAGCTGGAGTCATGATTCGGGCCAGGTCGAGAAAAGTCATTTTGAGAAAAAACGCGATCGAAAGTTTTAGCATAGGTGAATCGTTGCGCTAGCTGATCTCACTAAATCGTCTGTAACTTCATCTCAATTCAGTTTTCAATATTTTCACTTGAACATTTTTGCCGATATCCTTAAATATGTAAATTTTGAAAAAATAAACGAATTCGATTTTTTACCCGTCACAGCGGTGTCCCGCCTTGAGCCGAATGAATAAAAATGATTCGGTTGAATTTTAAAACATTAAGAAAATTGTTTGGGTTCAATCAAAGTTGGATTTAAAAAATTGTATCGTCCGAATTTGAACCAAATTGTAAAAAAGTTCTGTGGATTAAATTTTAGGGGGCTATACCAGTGTGATCGCTGAAAATTTGGGTGATTTTCGGGAATTTTTTGGAAGAAAAGTACTCAATTAAATGTTTCGGAAAATTAAGAATATATTTGGCTATATTTGACCTATTTACATGATTTTTTCATACAAAAATATTGAGATCCAAGCGACTTATGCACTGCATTCGGAGGAGCCAGAAAAAAGTTCCTCTACTGCTGACATGATGCCGGCTGATTGAGTAGCTGAAACCGAAAAAGGAAAAAATGTCGTTAAACCGGAAGGTATTTCCTGTACAATGACGTAGGATTTTCGAAAAATATCAAAATCTAACAAAATGGCGTAGTTATGAAAAAAAGTCTATTTTCTTGCCCATAAAATGGTCGTTTTTTTCAATGCCAAATCGTCAATTTTCATTCAATCAAAAATATCCTACGTCATTGTAGAGTAAATATATTCAAGAGTACTCAGTTTAAATTTCAAGTCAATCGGATAATGGCTCTTTGAGTTACAATGTCAGTAAATTTGAAAAAACGAATTTCGAGAAAAACGCGTTCAACGGTTTAACTATCGATTTTTGCAAAATCAAATGATATTGATATAAATTATATAAATGATAATGATATTCTTGAAAGTATAAACTGTCGAAAAAGGCAAAAAATCGATTTTTTGAAAGTGTCACACTGGTATAGCCCCTTAATCTAATAATTTTTTTTCGTCTGAACTATAATCTAATTGAAAAAATTGTTGTGGTTAAATTTGGATCCCAGATTCAAGCAAACATTTTATGAATCGAATCAATCAATTACACGACCCTTATGTTTGCTGGCATCAATGTTTCACGCTTTTTATTAGGGAAATGCCAAAAATTTGAGTTAATTCTGAACGCGTACAGAATAAAATTATTGCGGACACCAAAATTTTACACATAAATAAAAAGCGTTATTCAGCTCAAATTATCGCCGAAAAAACTTCATTTTTAATATTACAACAAACCGATAAATACATCTGAAAAAAACATACTACAATTTATAACCAAATATGCAAGCATTTTTGTACTTTTATTTATTCAGTTTGTTTGGGTTGTCCAGAAATTTCTTTCGGTTATTGCGCTCTTTATTTCATAGTTAGAAATCAAAAATTTCACTCACCTTTCTGTTGCCACACTGGGTCATTGTGATCTGGACGAATTTTGAATAAAATGCTCACTTTCTCAAAAAAATACAATTTTCAATTATTTTTTACGACAATTTGATAATTTCCGAATTTCAATTATGCAGAGATTTCAAGAAGTGTTAAAAGTGTATGTCTGATTTAAAAAAAAAGAAAAAGAGTTTGTGAATGGCAGGTGGATGAAGTAGCATTCGGGTCAAATTGACCCGGTGTGTGAAAATCGTGGTCAGAGATACGTGTGTCAACGGAAGCTTAATGATCACCATAGAATTCCCGCGACCTAACAATCCGAAATTTATTCACATCGCATTTCACAGCCGTGGCGAAAATTCCAACAAATGTGGAACTTTATATCTGGTATTTCCTCTTGATAGAGGAAATACCAGATATATATATAAAGTTCCACATAGTATTATCAACAGTATCGATGTGCTCTGCCTAATTGGTTTTTAATTTGGGTTCACGATGTTTGCTCGCATACCAATACCAGTGTGCACTCCATAATTGGTTTTGAATTTAGGTTTATAGAGTTTATGCGCGTACCGATATTTTCTGATTCTCCTGCATTTTTTTCTCCGACCGTTCACATTTGAAAACTCGACGATGTCCATTGCGATCCTTTGCGCGAATCGAGAAATCAACGGGGAAGGAATATAAATGAGAGAGCAAAAATAAATACACGGAAATAAATTCGAGAGAGGAAAAATAAATACACCAAAGATAAACAATAGAGCAAAAATGAATATTCGAAAAAAGAAATCGAGAGGAGAAATAAGTGGGTACACGAAAAAAAAATACCGAGAACGGTGGAATGGAGATGGTACCATAAAAATAACGAAAAAGCACAAATGGGTGCAGGAAGAAAAAATAAAGGTGGATAATACGATGGGTTTTTGCTTCACTTTATTTTATTTGACTAGGTGTTTTAGAAATTTCAATGACTGGTACAGCCGCGCCGATTGTAATGTAAAAATAACAAGGAAAAGTGAGGACGAGGATTGCTTGTATGACGGCATACAGAAGTGTGTGGGTGTGGGTGTGTGTGGGTGCGCGTGTCAGTGTGTAGGTAAGGGTTGAAACTAGGTTATCCTCGAGCCTGGCGCCATCGCACCACAACTCGGAGAAACCTATCGAGACCGGGATCCGCCAATGGTATTGACCGCGACGATGGGGTTCGTGTCTCCACTGAGACTGGACGGAGTGAGTAAAAGGTCGCAGAAATAAAAGCCTATGGCAAAGAAGATCAATAAATAAATAACAAAGGCTCAAGAAATCAATAATTGTCAAAAATTCCTGATATTCTTATTGAATTACTATTTTACGTCTGTGCACTCAATCAGCTCAGTAATAATATTTGAAAAAGGAGAGATAGCCGCGTCAATATGGATTTATATTTCAACAAACAATATACGTTATTTGTAAGTGCCCCAACTTTTGTCAAATTTCTATTATTCTGTGACTTGTCGTAACTATTCTTTTTATCATTGGTTATTTTACTAAAGCAATTCTGTGTAAGCAAACTAATTTCCGAATTCGAACTTTTTACTGGGAATTTTACGTTCTAAGTTTTACAGTCACTAAAAGACTTCTGTGGCTCAGTATAAAGAAGAAGAAAAGAAATCCCTGCTGTAGCAAATACAACATTATCTATTATTAGACTATTTCAATGAATTCCAAACTCGATTATATGTCATTTTCATTCATTAAACAGCAATTAAATCAATTATTTTTTATAAATGAAAAAGAGCCAGTTATGTTTATTCGGAAGATATTTTTTTATATCAATTGTATTTATTTTCTAATGATCAAAGAATTTATATTAATTTTTTAAGTAATAAAATCGTACATCATATATTTATATTTACGACGAACAATAAAGGTTAATAAATAAAGGAAGTAACGAAATGTTTGCTTGTTTCAGGGGGGATTACAATTACAAAACGGACAACCCAACAAAAAAGGTCATCAATTTGAAGAATTGTAATTCAATATAAAATTAATGATATATTTTTTCCACAATGAAACAGAAACGACGTTATTTTTTTTTCATAAATAAGAAGAACAAACGATATTCATTCCTTGAATATGTTTTATCTAAATGCCATGTACTTGTCAATGATAAAAAGCGGCTATTTAATTTTATTCTAACGATTAAAAACCATGAGGACATTTTGAATAATAAAATAATACATCATATATTTATTTTTCCACCGAGAAAAATATACTATAAAAAAGACAAGTAAAGAGATGTTCACATATTTCAAAGTTGCTAGATTCCAGTTTTATTCCGATCAAACTGGACTACAATTACAAAACAGACAACCCGATAGAAAAAAATCATAATTTATTGAAGAATTGTTATTCATTCAAAAATTAATGATATATTTTTTCACAATGAAACAGAAAGGACATAATTTTTTTCATAAATAAGAAGAATAAACGATATTTATTCGTTGAATATTTTTTACACAAATGCTATGTACTTGTCAATGATCGAAAAGGCTAATAATTTTTTTTAACGATTAAAAACCATCAGGACGTTTTTCCAATAAAAAAAACATCATATATTTTCACCGAAAAATAAAAATAAATTATACAAAAGAGAAGTAAAGAGATGTT